>JARGYV010095691.1:0-315854 GCA_029532675.1 Ornithodoros moubata
TTGGCATTTATAAACTTATACATATTGCTAATTTTTCTTCCTATGTAACTTTAAGAATTTTGTATCAATATTTTAGGTTATCGATATAATTGGATTATCGAAAGAGTATGAGAGATGTTTTGTCACAAAGAGATGTGATTATATGTTAGAGAATGCTAAGTACTTTGAATATATAAGCTGCGAATATTAAAATGCTGACTATCTTAAGCCCAGTATTTTGTGAATAACCAGCAGCAGACTATTTGTACCTTGAATTTGAGTAGTCGACTTCAAACAAATTATCAAGATACATCTCCAGTATGCTTAGTTAGTTTTATAAACTTAAAAAAATCAATTGTGTAGTTATTTATGAGATAAGTAGTAGGATTATCTGGACACTCATGTAAACCACACTCAAAGAATGTGGAAGCTACATTAGCAAAGATAACTAAAAGAAAAATTATAAATATAACTTTATTGAAAATACGTATAATGTTGTTTTTTGCTTGGGATATTTCTTGAGGCCGTGTACGTAATTCATATTGTCTAGAGTATGACGTAACTATAGCAATATAAATTATAGCGATCATTGAGGTTACAAATATCCAGCTGTACATATGCATACCTAAAATTCTTGAACCGAATCCAACTGGATCTGTAACATGTAAGGCAATTTGTCTAAGAGAAACAAAAGATGTAAATACTGCAGCTAGTAGCGATAATGCATAATGGCTAGGACGTATATTAAAACGAATGTTAAGTAAAAAACCAAATCCAATTGCTAATAGCCCTAATCGCTGTAATAAGCATAAAGGACAAGGAAGTTCATCCATTGCAAACTGGAAATAGAAAGCAGCAATTATAATTACAGTTATTCCCATTAGTTCTATAGCACTTAAAGCTTTAATTAGGTCATTTTCAATAAACTTTTTCATAAGCAGTTCCTTTATAATTATAAGTAGATGGGTAAGTGATTTGTTGTGTGATGTAAAAATACAAGTCCAGCTACAATTAGGAAAATGCTGAATGTGATGACTCCCCAACGTCTATTGAACCAAGCAGTTAATATTGAAATGAAAAGTAACGTAAAACTTATTAGTATACCTGGCATATTTATTTACTCCTACATTTAACAATTACAATTAAATAATAGCAGTAAATATAAAATGTTGTACATAAAATTTTTTAATTATGTTATTCAAAAGTATATTTCATACCACTATCTAATACCATTATAAGGATGTTATAACTTTGATGTTGTGGTAATTTTTCAATTAGTTTTTTGGCAACAAAATAGTTAGCACCGCTACTATGTCCAGCATAAATACCTTGTTCATTAGCTAAATAATGACATCCTTGTATCGCTTGGTCATCAGTAAATTGTATTATTTCGTCAATATATGAAAGATCCATTGAATTGCAAAAAACTGGATTACCTGGACCTTCTACTTTATAGCTGTGGATGTTTTCTTGAATTGGAGCTCCATGATGAAAAATATCATAGTAAACCGAACCTTTAGGGTCTGGCATAATAACCTTAGTTTGAGGATAGATCTCTTTTATTCTTTTTGCGCATCCGGTAATTGTACCACCAGATCCACCAACAGTTATAAAGTAATCAATATTAAATAACTGAGTTAGAAAATAATTAACTATTTCTTGCCCTGTAGTTTTGTAATGGCATTCAGTATTTAGTTGATTATCATACTGGTTAATTAATATACCACTTATATCTTTAGCTATTTGTTTAGCTTTATTGACATAAAAATCTTTATCCTTATAATCAGCAGTATTTTTACAAATAGTCAAATTGGCACCAAAACTTCTTATCATTGTTCTTTTAATTTTCCCAGTTTTGGCAGGGCAAGTTATATATACTGGATGGTCATATAATTTACCGATCGCAGCAAGAGAGGTGCCCATGTTACCAGAACTAGCTTCAACAATAGCTTGTTTCGATGATATTTTTTTATTGATAATTAAATCTTCTAAAATATATTTTGCAACACGGTCTTTGATACTACCAGTAGGGTTTAACCATTCACATTTAGCATAAAGATTATGATTGTTTATTGTGTTTTTAAGTTTTATTATAGGAGTTTTTCCTATTAGAGATAGCATTAGTTTAGTCTGTGTGTTTTAAAACTTAGAGTATTTTAACAAAATGTTTGCTATAGAAATTGATTTAAGAGTTTATTATACTAATAAGATGATAAATAACCATCGAGTAAGAATAAGCTTGATGTATTATTGCTGCTTAAGAAGCAATTACTATAGTGTATAATATTAATATTATTTTCTTATTGGATTTTTCCTAGTTTTAAGTTTTAACTTATTCTGTATCTTTTATAGGGATCATATCATTAGTGATATCTCCAGTTAAGCTATCATTCATTAGCGAGATCGTCCTAACAGCTTGACCTTTGTCTAGGTTTAATTCATTTAAATCAACATACACTCTACTACCTATTAGAGTATCTACTACATATAATTTATTTTGTGATAATGATGTTATTGATTTCCATTATGTTGACCATTTATCTTCTAAAAGCTTGGATTATTTAGACTTTCATTCCTATAGCCATTTTATAAATGGTACGGAAACTGAGTCAGCACCGGAAAACATAATAATTAAAAGCTTAATCCATAGATTTTGCCTCTGGCTCTGGAATGTTTTCACTTATAAAAGTTATTCTGACAAATCTATAGGCAGAATTTGCTCCACCAGGTAGTTTATCAACATTATAAAAACCAAGTTCTTTAGCTTATTTAAGAATTTTTTGTTGTTGATCGTAACTTGGCTCATTACTGATTGCTTTAACATTGTGATGTACAGTTAATTTACAATTTATATACTCTATTAGTACGTTATCTCCTGTTTTATCTTCAACCATATAATGAACAGGAATGTTACTCTCTTCACCATTAATTTTAGCGGAGGGTTGTATATTTGATAATTATCAAGGTTATTAAGAACTTCCTCAACGGTAGCAAAATTACTTAATACATATTTACCCAATATAGTCCATTTACGCTGTTAGTATATTTATAGTAGTATTAATTTGTCTATAGCAAGAAATGCATAACTATTATGCGTAAATGGAGGGGTCTATGAATTTTGATGATATTTTTCTTTTTGTTAAGCTTATTAATATAGTAACATTTACTGAGTTAGCAAAACAGTTAAATGTTTCTCAGAGTGCAGTTTCACGTAGAGTTCAAAGTTTAGAGGAATCTATTAATACTAATCTACTAAAGAGGAATTCAAGAGATGTTATCGAAATGACAGCAGAAGGTGAGTGTCCACTATATAAACAACTTTAGTTAAATCGAAGAACAAGCTTATGATACTTCAAAAATGGGTTAATAATTCTAAACAAGTTAATGGTATTTTAAGAGTGGAGATACCAAAACTATTTTTTGATAATATTCTTGCTCCTAAGCTTGATACATTTTATACACGCTACTCTTACCCTCATGTGCAGCTAATATTTAGTTATACAGCAGTAGCTGTTGAATTTAGTAAAAGATAATATAGATATAGTAATTACGACAGAAAACCGACAGCCAATAATTGTACGCTAGGAATAAGCTTTATGTCTCTAAAAAATATATTCAAGAAAAGGGAATTCCTCAGATAATAAGGGAATTGGAAAACCATATTATTGTGGGCTTTATAGATAAAGATAAGTGTCAGAATATTTTGGTGGGTTTCTCAGAACAAGATAATATTCTAGTCAAGAAGTTAATATTAATGCTGATTTATTTCTTAATAATGCTATTTATAATATTAACTTAGCAACTAAATGTAACAGAATTATTAATGTTTTATATATTTTTGCTGATAGTAAAGCAAATATAGAACTAGTTTAAGTGAATATTATTTTGGTAAAACAAGTTTTTACTTGATATGTGCTACTGGTGTGCGTAGTAATTATATAAAGGGAGTTTGTTAAGTTTGTCGATGTATGCTTACAAGATAAATTGTTTTAAATAATTTGTAATATTTATAATAGTTTTCAAAAAATCATTACTAAGGAAATATTCTTTTAACCAATTAAATTTAATGTAATAATAAAAATCTAAACAACAACGAGTAACTAACTGCTATGAGAAAGGTATTAATAATTTTAGTTGTTATAATTATTTAACAAATTCCTATGCAATTGTAGCTGGATATTCATTTAATACTAGAGGAAATAAGTTTGTTAATAACAACTCAGTAGTTAATGGCAAAAACATGCAAAAACAAGAACCATCTAGAGTTCAACAATTAGAGGATGAATAGCTATTACTAGTAAATAGCATAATAGATAAGTTACTTACCAATACAAAAACTTGAGAATATTTCGCCTAATAAATCATCTGAACTAAACTCACCAGTAATCGAATTAAGGTACTCTTGGACAATTAACAACTCTTCAGCTAAAAGCTCGCCATTACCAAGTTCTAATTGTTCTTTGGCAAGCTTAATATGTTCAAAAGCATTGTTTATCGCTGTAACATGTCTTTCGCGTGCGGTATAAATACTTTCATTTTGATTTGTATAGCCAATTTTATTTAGAATGTGTTGTTTTAATTTATCAATGCCAATGTTATTTTCAGCTGATATATATATATGATTGTCATGGTTTTGTGGAATTTCTTTGAGAAGATCTATCTTATTATGTACATATGTAATATCAATATATTTAGGAATTTGATCATAAAATTCAGGAATTATTTGTTTTATATCACTAAATTTAACTTGACTACTTGTATAGTCATCAGTTACAAATAGCACTTGATCAGCTTCTTGAATTTTATTGATAGCTCTTTTAATCCCTTCATTTTCAATGATATCATCACTGTTGCGTAACCCTGCAGTATCAATTATATGCATAGGGACGCCATTTATTTGAATATGTTCTTTGACAATATCTCTAGTTGTACCTGCGATTGATGTTACAATTGCTGATTCTTTGCCTGCAAGAGCATTTAATATGCTTGACTTACCTGCATTTGGTTTTCCAACTAATATTAATGTAACTCCTTCAGCAAGGATAACACCTTGTTTACAGCTATTTTTTACCGCTAAAATAACCTTGTATATTTCTTCTAGACTAGTGTGAATTTTCTGATCTTCTAAAAAGTTTATTTCTTCCTCTGGAAAATCAATAGATGACTCTACATACATTCTTAAGTAGATAAGTTTTTCTAGAAGATTGTTTATTTCTTTAGAAAAATCTCCTTGAAGTGATTTAGCTGCAGACTTAGCTGCTATTTCTGATGATGCATTAATAATATCAGCAACAGCTTCTGCTTGAGCCAGATCAACTTTATTATTGAGAAATGCTCTTTCAGTAAACTCTCCAGCCTTTGCCATCCTAGCACCACAATTAAGAGCCGCTTTGATAATCAAATTTAATATAAATGGATTACCATGAGACTGTATTTCTACAACATCTTCACCTGTATATGAAAAAGGCGCATTAAAGAATATTACTATACCATGGTCTATCATTTCACTATCATGATAAATATTACAGAATGTTGCATAACGAGGCTTTAGCTGTTTTTTAGTAAGTTTCTCAGCTATCGCTAGAGCATCTATCCCTGATATGCGAACTATACCTATACCACCATTACCTTGAGGAGTTGCTAATGCAACTATAGTATCCTTTGTATACATATTTATCTTAACTTTTGACTTGAATTATCAAAATTAACATCATCTTCTTGATCAAGAATTCTACCTTTTTTGCTTTTATATTGTCTGAAAAATTCCGGATTTTCTTTAATTATTTTTCTACGTATAAAAAACAAAGAAATCATCAGAAAGATTATTAAAAAAATAAATAAAGGGGCAAAAAGGATAAATGATAATACTGTAATTGCGATAAGAGTTAGTGAAGTTAAAATTTGTTTTACATTATTGTTCATTACTTTGCTTTATAATATTTAGCTTGTATAATATGATTACAAATATATCACTTAGGTGGTTATTAAAATAGAGCTCTATAAAGTTCTACAGGCTCGGTATTCAAATTCGGAGGTTTATATGAATATTCAAATTACTGGTAGAAATGTGGAAGTTACTGATTCAATTAAAAGCTATGTTAATGAAAAAGTAGGTAAAGTTGGACACTATTTTGATAATATTACTTCAACTAAAGTTATATTAGATGTTGAGAAAGATCAACAAGTAGCAGAAGCTATAGTTACAGTTCCTGGCAGTGAATTTGTTGCAAAAGCAGAAGACAAAGATTTATATGCAGCTATAGATATGCTTGAAGATAAGTTAGCGCGTCAGCTAAAAAAACACAAAGATAAAATGAGATGTAATCACGGCGAATAATATTTCTTCTTTACGCAAATCTATCAAATTTTTACCTATGAATTTAGAAGCTATTATTGATAAAAAGAATATCATATTAAATTTGAATATTGAGTCTAAAAAACGCTTAATTGAGTTTTTTGCAAATAGAATTGCAGATACTTACCCTAATGTAAGTGAAGATCTTGTACTTAGAAATATTTATAAGCGCGAAAGAATAGGTAATACTTATATTGGTAAAAATATTTATATTCCTCATTGTCGAGTTGAGAATCTTATGACTACTAGGTTAATTATTGTCACATTAAAAAATAGTTATTATGATAATTCTGTCAATGATAATATAAAAATAGCAGTAGGTGTTTTTCCCCCTGATAATATATCTCCAATTCATATGGAGCTGTTAAAACAATTAGCTTTATATCTAAAAGAAGATAAAACACAGCAGTATTTTCAGCAGGCAGAGAATTCCGAAGATTTGTATAATTTAATTATTAATACTAGTAATGAATAATCTATTTAATAATATACGTATAGTTCTAATTGAGCCATCTCATAGTGGTAATGTTGGCTCTACTGCTAGAGCAATGTTAAGTATGGGGCTGAAAACTTATGGCTTGTAAATCCTAAAAAAGGCATTGATAATGAAGCAATAGCACTATCTTGTCATGCTTATTGAGGTAGTAAAATGCAACTATAGTAACTAGCCTAGCAGATGCTCTTGAGGATATTGATTATATTGTTGGTACAAAGTGCCAGAGTACGCAGAGTATCTTTGCCTATAGAGCCTATCACTAAAGTTGCGACAAATATCCTTGCTAAAATTCAAAAGTCTAACCAAAAGATTGTGATATTATTTGGGAGTGATAGAATAGGATTGCTAAATGAAGAACTTTTGATGAGTAATGTCCATGCTTATATACCTCCAAATGAAGGCTATACTTCATTAAACCTAGCTCAAAATTAGTAGCCTATGAATTTATGAGCAAGCAAGTTGAGATTAGTAACCTAAAAGAAGTTCCTGAATATAATTATTTGCACAAAAAAGCTTCTGTCAAAGAGCTACAAGGTCTATATCAGCACTTTGAAGATAGTATGATAAAGGAGGGGTTTTTAGATAAAGATAAACTAGGACAGGACATGTGATGGACAAAATACGAAGACTTTTTCAAAGATCTGAGCTTGAGAGTCAAGAAGTGAATATTTTGAGAGGTTTTTTAACATCATTAGATAATTATAGGATAGGTAATATGATTATTACTAGATATAGATGAAGCAGGGCATGGATTATTATCAGGACCTGTAGTCGCTGCAGGTGTTATCTTAGATCTAATGTAAGTATAGATGGTCTTGCTGCTTCAAAAAAATAACTGAGAAAAAACGCGAATATCTATATCAGCAAATAATCACTCAAGTAAAGGCATATACGATAGTAGAAATTAGTCTATAGCAAATTGATGAGCTAAATTATTCTACAGGTAACACTCAAAGCTATGTATCAAGTTGCAGATAATATTAAAAGGGCAATTTGATAAAGTGCTAGTTGACGGTAATAAATTACCAAATTGGGATTATAATTCAGAAGCTATAGTAAAAGGTGACTCAAAAGTTATAGAAATATCAGTAGCTTCAATATTGGCAAAGTTACATAGAGATAGAATATGTCTTGAGCATGATAGATTATATCCAGAGTATAGCTTTGCTAAACATAAGGGCTATCCGACAAAAGAGCATTTAGAAAATATAGAAAAATATAGCATATTAGATATTCATAGAAAAAGCTATAAGTTAATACAGCCACTACTTTGAAATGAGTAAATCAGAAGATTATTATGCCGTTGGTAAAAGCTTAGGAATTTTTGCTCTGACAGAGACATTAGTGATGACAGAATTAAATATATCTACTTTAATAGCTTTTTTAAGCTTAGGTTATCTTTATGGTTTTTCGGCATTATCTTTAGGGATGATTTTTTTAATTAGTCTATTATTTTACTCTTTTGCTGCCGCGAAAAAATGGAAAAATTTTGATGCTATCTGTTTTTTCAGCGCTATAATACTGCATTTGGTCTATTAGTAGCGTTATGTTTGCTAATAGCAATGGGGTGGGTTTTTGGTGCTAATTTTATATATTCTACTACGATTTTTATTTAGAAGAACTTTTACCTAGCTATAATCATTGGCTAATAAGTGCTGTAGTGTGTGGTTTAATGCTATCATTACTATTATTTGTATACTTGGCATATTTGATTTATCAAACTGATACTTCGTCACTTAAAAATATTGATCGAACTCATATAACGAATTTGCCAATTTCTTTTTCAATTACTCTAACAATTCTTACTGCCTTTACATGTATTCTATCACCTTGGTACGGTCAAAAGATATAAAACTTTTTAGAACCTGTGTTGGTAATATTTTATATTGTGATATTTTAAATAGCACTGACAACTATCGCAGACCTTTGAAATACTATGTCATCAATTTATTTTGTCCATTTTCATAAGCATAAAACTGATAAAAATAACATCATTACTGTAGTGGTTATAATTATTTTAAGTTATATGGTTGCTAATACTTTTATTGATCGTGTTCTTGATAAGATGTTACTTTTTAATATTCCTAATAGCAGCATTAGCATTTAGTTTATTATATTGTTTTTATAGCAGTAAACCTAATTTATTAGGAGCTATCTTAAGCACAATAGTGGGAGTAGTAAGCGCTTTATACTGTTATTTGATTTTTAATCAAGAAGACTTTATTTTTTATTGGGCTTTTATATGTATACCTTTGAGTTTTGTAGTAGTTTATTTGCCTATAATTATAAAAATTACTTCGAAGAATTAAGAGTAAAAAACTAATCTAGCGAAAGAACATTTCCTGAATTTGTCTGACTTATTTTGTTGGGATTAGCAGTTTCGTCATCTTCACCTTCATTAATATTAATACCATAACCAAATTCACGAGCATACATTCCTTGTTCTGTTTCTTTAGAAAATACTTCTAAGACAGCTTCCATAGGAATGTTTATAGACATTGGCTCACCATCAAATGTTGCATCAAAACTAATATGGTTATCATCAATAGCTAAATCTTGTATTGCTTGAGGAGATAAATCTAAAAGTATTTTTTTATCCTCATCAATATACTTTGTAGGTACTACAACACCTTCATATTCAGTATCAACTAAAACATAAGGTGTAAATCCATGATCAACTAGCCAGTTGTATGTAGCTTTAACTACATATGCTCTAAGCATAGACATACTGAACTCCTTTTGCTTTGATGGTTTTTATAAAGTTAGGTTCACTAAGTAATTCTTTAATCTCTTTGATAATATTCTTATCTTTTGTAGGTATCGAGATCTTTAGCTTAATGAAATAATAAAAAACAAAAGTTATTATCAGAGTCAATACATTTATATTTTGCGCATCAGGATTACTTTCTGCGTTTATTTCTCTTTCGCTAACTATTGTTTTGTAGGTGCTAATTATATCCCTTTGCATCATCATTTTTATTTCGACGGCTTGTTTTTCATCAAAATCAGGGTTTTCTAACTTGAAAATGTTTTGTAGAAATGTTTTATTAACATATTCTAACAATATTCTTGCATTAGCACGCTGTTTTGGAAATACCGGAAACATTGGAGGAAACGGATATAAATCTTCTATAGCTTCTATAATCACACTAAGTCTATATACAGCAAAATCATCAGTACTAAGCGTAGGGATATTGCCATTAGGTGTGATGATATTTAGCTCCTCTAGATGTTTTGAATTTTCTTCTTTAGAAACATCTATAATTTTTGCATTAGCTCCTTTAATAAGAAGGATCACGCGGACTATATCGCTATAGATATCATCTTTTTTTGTGTATAAAAGCAAGACTGTATCCTCCTAGTAATAAAATAAAAAGAATAATATAAAGGTAATATAATAGATTAACGCTTAGAGAACTGTCTTCTTCTACGAGCTTTTCTAAGACCAAATTTCTTACGCTCAACTTTACGTGGGTCACGAGTAACAAAACCTGCTTCACGAAGAGCTGGTTTAAGAGTCTCATCATACTCAATTAAAGCTCTAGTGACACCAAGGCGGATAGCACCCGCTTGACCAGTAGTTCCACCACCTTTAACTGTTACTTTGAAATCAAAGTTATCAGTGTTGTTAGTTAGTTCTAAAGGTTGCTTTACAACCATGCAGTCTGTTTCACGACATAGGTATTGCTCTAATGGAAGACCATTAACAATAAACTGACCAGTACCTTTTTTCATAAATACACGAGCTACAGAACTTTTACGACGACCTGTACCATAATTATATTCTGACATTTTACTATCCTTTATTAAATATTGTGAGCTTTAGGTTGTTGAGCTGTATGTGGGTGAGTTTCACCTGCATAAACTTTTAACTTTTTAAACATAGTACGACCTAGTGGAGTTCTAGGAAGCATCCCTCTAACAGCTTTTTCAATAGCTCTTTCTGGATGAGTTGCTATTAGCTTCTCGAAAGATACTGATTTGATACCGCCAATATAACCAGTATGATGGTAATAAGTTTTTGCTTTTCTTTTGTTACCAGTTATAGCTATTTTTTCAGCATTTACGATAACAACATAATCACCAGTATCCATGTGAGGAGTATATTCTGGTTTGTTTTTTCCTCTTAGGATCATTGCTACTTCAGTAGCTAGACGACCTAAAGTTTTATCTGTAGCATCAATCAAAAGCCATTCTCTTTTGGTATTTGATGGTTTTGCAGTAAACGTTTTCATCTTTTTTCCTTTATTTATTGTTGTCAATTACTCAGTTTTTGCAAAAAATTCTTGACTTGCAAGCTAGTTTTAGCTTATTTGACTTTAAAATTTTAAGCAGACTACATGATACATTTTTCACGCGAAATAATCAAATCATTAAGGCTTTTTATTTTGAATAATTTTATCTGCTTGATTATTTGACCTTAGAATACAGTTCTCAATTGCTAATCTGTCAAAAAAGTTACCACTTATAAAAAGATTAGGGTGTTTTTGTAACTCTTTATCTAGATCTTCTAGAAATTGGCTATGATTGTGGTGATAGCATGGCAGGGCGTTATTTTTGATATATGTATACAGAATCTCTTCTTTTTTTATGTTTAACAGTTTTGTGATTTTATCTAATAACTCATTTTCAGAAAAATAATTACAACAATGGAAAACAATTGCTCTATAGTTTGGATTATCGACAACATCTCGTGAAACTGCAGAATAAAAGAATTGTTGTTTACCAATTAAGCCGGCTAAGTTTTTAATATGTTTTAAACTTGTTTTACTAGTAACAATTCCTACACTTATTAGTTTCGATATTGTAGGCCTGTATTGATGTTTTGTTAAGTTTGGTAATATCTTTTCTAATAAAGATTCGGTCACATCCCATGGTGTTGCAAAACAGAGATTTTCACAAGTATATTCGGCATGGTTTGTGTGTATATGCCATTTTTGGTGTTTTGTTACACTTATGACAGCTTCTTTTATAACATTTTGGTTATGTTTTTTAAAAAGCTCAGCTAAACCATTCTTTAGAGTAAAACTTCGCGGTAATGTCGTATCTCTATCATATTTTTTAAATAAATATTCCATTGGGAAGTTTTCACTATTTTGAGATAATACAGCATCAAAACAATACTTCAAAGTTTGATTATAATTTCTTTTACCAAATAGCTTTGTAGCATATTCACTAACAGTCTTATTTTCTTTTGAGGCTTTTCTATTTCTTAAAAAACTAAGAGCTGCTGTAAACGGATTAATATTTGTAAAAATACTTTGAATTTTATTACTTGGTTGAACTAATAAGAATGGTGCTTTTTTTCTTGATTGGATATCTTTTTCAAGAGAGTTATTGCGAATATATTCTATAGTTTCATTGTAAGAGTTGTATATGGTATGAGCTCCCATCTCAAACCAAAAATCATTGTATGAAATTGAGTCAATACAACCACCGACCTTATTAGCCTCAAATATACAGTTTTTTATTAATGCATCAGTTAATCGTTTGGCTAAAGAGATACCAGAGATTCCGGCACCAATTATTATAGTGTCAAAATATTTTGTATCAGTCATTTGGCAAAAGTATCCATAGTTTGCCGCGGTTATTCATGTGACCGGCGTTAAATTCTGCTTGTTTACCATGTCCCCAAAATACATCACCCCTAATTGCACCTTTTATAGCTCCACCTGTATCTTGAGCTATCATTAGCCTATCAAGAGGCTTAGTATTATGCTGATTATCAGCAAAGTAATCTGTCTCTAACCATAAAGGTACACCATACAGGTAGTATTTATTATCAACGGCAAGAGAATATCCAGGTGTTAGTTCAACTTCTTGTGCGCCTACAGCATTTTTACGATCAATATATCTAAAAAATACAAAAGAAGGATCATAATTTAGAACATCATCAATCTTATCTTTATTATCATCAAGCCATGCTTTTATAGCTTGCATAGATATTTGCTCAGCATTCATATAACCATGGTCAATCAAATATCTACCGATAGGTCTATACTCATGGCCATTTTGGCTATCATAACCTATAAGAATATCACCACTGTCAGTTTGGATGCGACCAGAGCCCTGAATTTGTAAAAATGTCCGGTCAACTTTTGATTCTACCCATACTAAAACATCTTTTTTCGGAAGTAGATCACCCTTTGATATTTCTTCACGTGAGTAATAAGGAACAAATTTACCATTTTGATACATCCCGAAAGAAAAGCCATCATTGCCTTTAGGTTTTTTTACTAAATTATCAGGAGTACAATAGATAGGTACAGTATATTGTAGAGTTTTAACTAAACTACCTTTCATCAAAGGCTCATAATAGCCTGTAAATAAACCAGTATCTTTTCCTTTGTATATTATTTGATATGGAGTGAAATTCAGCTCAAAAAATATTTTAGCTTGTTGTTTAGTGTTTAAATCTGTAGTTACTACCTTATGGCAGATATTTATCCAGTTTGAATATTCGGGTTTATTTTCCTCTAATATCTTTTCACATGATCTTTTAAAAGTATTAAAAGATTCAAGTTGATCAGAACTATCCCAGTTGCTTAAATCTTCGAAGCTCGATTTTTTATAATCTATGTTTTTTGAGTATTTTTTTGTTAAGTAGTGCTGAGCAGTAAGATTATTACACCCAGTTATAAGTATAAAACTAACTATAATAATTACTTTTTTTAAAGTTTCCTTTACTTTTTTAATATTCATATAAAATAAATACCAATAATTTCTTGAAAATATAGAGTTAACCACTATCTAACAAAGTATCTAACAAATTGTAGTATTAACATAACTAAAATAAAAGGTTATTTTATGAGTAAGCAAGAAAAAAGTAAAGTAGAAGATAAAAGTCTTGATATTGAAACAGAAGCACAAGTAGGAACTGAGCGAGGATGTGCTAATAGAGCTATAGAAGAATTATCTGTAGAAGAACAACTAGAAAGAACAAAGGATACTATAAAAGAGCTCGAAGAGAGTTGTGATCGATTTAAAGATGATGCTTTAAGAGCGAATGCTGAAATGGAAAACATTCGTAAAAGAGCTGAAAGAGATGTATCTAATGCTCGTAAATTTGGCATAGAGAAGTTTGCCAAAGAACTTTTACCTGTAATTGATAGTATTGAACAAGCATTAAAGCATGAGGTTAAGTTTGAAGAAACTATTGCAATGAAAGATGGTATTGAGTTAACAGCAAAAATGCTAGTTGATATACTCAAGAAAAATGGTGTAGAAGAGCTAGATCCAAAGGGTGAGAAATTTGACCCTAATCTACATGAAGCTATGGCGATGATTCCTAATCCTGAATTTGAAGATAATACTATCTTTGATGTGTTTCAAAAGGGTTATATGTTAAATGGTCGTGTTGTTAGAGCTGCAAAAGTTGTCATAGTAAAAAATTAAAAAACCACTTGAAAAGATTATAAAATATGCCCATCTAATGGCTAGATGGATTTGAAATTTAAAAAATTACATAATAAAAACAGGAGAATCAAATGGGAAAAATAATAGGTATAGATTTAGGAACTACTAACTCTTGTCTTGCTATTATGGACGGCAAGACTGCTAAAGTTATTGAAAACGCTGAAGGACATAGAACAACTCCTTCAGTAGTTGCATATACTGATAATGGTGAAATACTAGTAGGTCAAGCTGCTAAAAGACAAGCAGTGACAAACCCTGATAACACATTCTTTGCTATCAAGAGACTTATAGGTCGTAAGTATGACGATAAGGCTGTACAAGAAGATATTAAAAAGAAAGTACCTTATGCAGTAGTTAAAGCTGATAATGGTGATGCTTGGGTTGCTACTAAAGATGGCAAAAAAATGGCTCCTCCACAAGTTTCGGCTGAAGTTTTAAGAAAAATGAAAAAAACAGCAGAAGATTATTTAGGTGAGAAAGTTACAGAGGCTGTAATTACAGTACCTGCATACTTTAACGATAGCCAAAGACAAGCAACAAAAGACGCTGGTAAAATTGCAGGTCTTGATGTTAAAAGAATCATTAATGAGCCTACAGCAGCAGCTCTAGCTTATGGTGTTGACTCTAAAAAAGGTGAGCAAACCATAGCTGTATATGATTTAGGGGGCGGTACTTTTGATATCTCAATTATTGAAATTGCTGATGTTGATGGCGACAACCAGATCGAAGTATTATCAACAAATGGTGATACTTTCTTAGGTGGTGAAGATTTTGACTTAGCTTTGATGAATTATCTAATCGATGAGTTCAAAAAAGAGCAAGGTGTAGATCTGCATAATGACAAACTAGCTTTACAAAGAGTTAGAGAAGCTGCTGAAAAAGCAAAAGTAGAGTTATCATCAGCACAACAAACTGATGTTAACCTGCCATATATTACAGCTGATGCAACAGGACCTAAGCACTTAAATATCAAAGTAACTAGAGCTAAATTTGAATCTTTAGTTTCTGACTTGGTAATGAGATCTCTTGATCCTTGTAAGAAAGCTTTAGAAGATGCTGGTTTAAGCAAGTCTGATATTACAGAAGTATTACTAGTAGGTGGGCAAACTCGTATGCCTCTAGTACAAGAGAAAGTAAAAGAGTTCTTTGGTAAGGAGCCGCGTAAAGATGTCAACCCTGATGAAGCTGTAGCAGTCGGTGCGGCTATTCAAGGTGGTGTATTAGCTGGTGATGTTAAAGATGTACTTTTACTAGATGTAACTCCACTTTCTCTAGGTATTGAGACTATGGGCGGTGTTATGACTAAGCTTATCGAGAGAAATACTACTATCCCTACTAAAAAGTCACAAGTTTTCTCTACAGCTGAAGATAACCAATCTGCAGTAACAATTCATGTACTTCAAGGTGAGCGTGAGATGGCATCTGCAAACAAATCTCTAGGTAGATTTGATTTAGCAGATATCCCACCAGCACCACGTGGTATGCCACAAATTGAAGTAACTTTTGATATAGATGCTAACGGTATATTAAATGTATCTGCAAAAGATAAAGCTACTGGTAAAGAGCAAAATATAGTAATTAAATCTTCAAGTGGTTTATCTGAAGAAGATATCGAAAAAATGGTACAAGATGCTGAGGCTAACGCTGAAGCAGATAAGAAATTCCATGATCTTGTAACTGTTAGAAATACTGCTGATAATCTAATCCATAGCTCAAGAAAAGCAATTCAAGAGCTAGGTGATAAAGTAACAGCAGAAGAAAAAGATAAGATCGAAGAAGCTTGTAAAGAGCTTGAAGCATCAACTAAAGGTGATGATAAACAAGCAATTGAAGCTAAAACTAAAGCTCTAGAAGAAACATTTGCACCTATAGCTCAGAAAGCTTATGCTGAGCAAGCTCAAGCTGCTGGTGCTCAAGGTGGTGCTAAAGCTGAAGAATCTAAAAAAGATGAAGATGTTGTTGATGCTGACTTTGAGGATGTTGAAGACGAAAAAAATAAGTAATCTTTTAATAATCAATAAAGTGTGATTTATCCAAACTTTTCTTTTTATTATAATAATCTGTCCAAAATTTTTAGGTTAAGTAAAATGCAACAGAAATGCTACTATGAAATTCTAAATGTATCAAAAACTGCCTCAAGTGTTGAAATCAAAAGAGCTTATAGAAAGCTTGCGATGAAATATCATCCAGATCGTAATCCTGGTGATAAAGAGTCAGAGATTAAATTTAAAGAAATATCTGAAGCCTATGAAATCTTAAGTGATGATGGTAAAAAAGCTCGATATGATCAATTCGGCCATGCTGGGGTAAATCAACAAGCAGGTGCTGGAGCTGGTGGATTTGGTGGTTTTGAAGATATTTTTGATACTTTCTTTGGTGGAGGAGCTTCGCGTGGTTCTGCTAAGTCTAGAGCATCTCGAGGTAGCGATTTAGAGTACACTTTAGAAATAACTTTAGAAGAAGCTTTCTTTGGTGTTGAGAAAAATATAACTATACCTAGGATGGAGTCGTGTGATAGTTGTGATGGTATAAGTTCTAAATCTAGAACAAAAACTACTTGCCATGCTTGTCATGGTCATGGGAATATCCGTAGACAACAAGGTTTCTTCGCTTTTGAACAAACATGCCCAGTATGTAATGGTACTGGCTATAGTATTACTGATCCTTGTGATGCTTGTTATGGTAGCGGTAAAGTCAAGAAGCAAAAGACTCTTAAAATTAAAATACCAGAGGGCGTTGATAGTGGTGATAGAGTCAGGCTTCAAGGCGAGGGTGATTCTGGTTTGAATGGTGCTATGAACGGTGATCTGTATGTTCAAATCATAATTAAAGAGCATAAGATTTTTGAAAGAAGAGATATTAATCTTTATTGTGAAATGCCGATTAGCTTTACCAAAGCTTGTCTAGGTGGCGATATCAAAGTTCCGACACTTGATGGCGAAGTTAGCTTAAAAGTTGTTCCTGAAACTCAAACAGGCAAAGTTTTTCGTCTACGTGAAAAAGGTATGAAATCTTTGAGAGGGCACAGAAGAGGTGACTTATTATGTAAGATTGTAGTAGAGACACCGGTAAACTTAAATGCTGAGCAAAAGGAATTATTGGAAAAATTTGCTGATAGCTTAGGAGAAGATTATCAAAACAAACATGCTCCAAAGAGTAAAACATGGTTTGATAATGTTAAAGACTACGCTAAGAAATTTTTTGAGTAATATTTACAGTAAAATAATCTTTTATAATTCAATTTTTGGTAAATTTTTTTCTATATAATCGCTTTAATAACCTAACTTCTAGGAAAAGGTTATGATAAAAACTATAAAATACGCTGATTTAGGTATAAGTTCATTTTATTGGTTAGATACTAAGCATCATTTTAGTTTTGATGGTTATTATGATCCAGAATAGGTTTTGGTATTTGAAAGTGATAAATTATGACATTGTAATGCCTCACTATGGATTTGTTACCCATCCACATAGAAATATAGAAATAATAATTTATGTTACTAAGGGGTTATTACATATAGAGACTCATATGGAAACTATGGCAAAATTACACCTGGTAATATTCAAGTAATGTGGCAGGTAAGAGGATATTTCATTCTGAATATAATTTAGAAAATGAAGTACTTTTGTTTTATCAAATATGGATTGAGCCAAGACAAAAATATTATCAGACAACTTTTACCACAGTAGTGTCTAGTCAAATAAAAATAGGATTAAATATCGCTAAAACTGGAGATGCAATGAAGGTAGTTAATGAAAATGAGATAATTATAGAGTTTATAGAGGATTCTGAAGTTATATTAATTAGATGTTGCAAAAAAGTAAAATAGGAGATAATTATGAAAAAATTAGCAAAAGTTTATTATAGTGTTTATGGACATACAAAAGTTTTAGCTGAAGAGATTAAAAGAGTTCATGGAGAAAAGCTCTAGAAAATGGTACGAGCAAAAGTGGAAAAATAAAATTACTGCTGGCTTTACAAACTCTCATAACCTAAGTGGTGATAAGTTAAATTATTTGATGCAGTTAGTAGTTTTTGCTGCACAGCATGGGATGATTTGGGTTGGTTAAGCAGAGCATAATCAATCATCTGAAGGTTCTGCTGGTAAAGAAGATGTTGTTAATGGAATCGGCTTCTATCTTGGTGTGATGGCTCAATCTGAGAATAATACTCCGGATATTAATCCACCTTCTGGAGATAGAATGATAGCATTAAAATTTGGACAAAGAATTGTTGAAGTTACTAAGACATTTCCTTTCTAGAATAGAATATCCTTTTCTACTTATAATTCTTTAGCTAGAGGTACTTTAGCTTTTCTATCGTAAAACCTTAATCAAAACCAAATTACTTGTTTAATCTTATCCATGTTCTACTTCTGTTTTTGT
Organism: Ornithodoros moubata; assembly: GCA_029532675.1. Classification (NCBI taxonomy): domain Eukaryota; kingdom Metazoa; phylum Arthropoda; class Arachnida; order Ixodida; family Argasidae; genus Ornithodoros; species Ornithodoros moubata. The sequence continues at coordinate 18,633 of JARGYV010095691.1, forward strand.
ATGATAAGTTTTCTCATTAGAAAATACTTTAATTTCTAAATCATGTTTTTCACCATTTTTTCCATTGTCTATACCTTGACGACAATCTATTCTAACAATATCCCAGTCACGTGAAAATCGCCAATAAATATTTTATTCATTCCTGAGCGTTTGATTTTAACGTCACCATAGTCGATTACATCACAATTTTCTAGTGCTGATCCAGAAACTTCAACATTGTAATATTTTTGATTTTTTATATCTTTGGGTAATTCTCCTTTTTTATTAAAGTTTACATTTTTGGTATGAGGAGATGTGATATTGATATATAGCTCTTCTTGTGGCTTACTTATAATCTTCAATATAAGCACAAAAAGTAAGTGTTGAAAATATAGGTAATACTAAGAGTAATTTTTTCATTTTTAGATTCTAATAGGTGGTTATTTTTGATTATTTTACTGCAAAAAATAAGAGCTAACCAATATCTATGTTTCGTTTTGTAGAAGAAAATTAGTTAAGTATATTTAGAAATTAGCAGTAAAAGCTGGTTTTCTCTTATGATGACTACGATTATGCCAGAAATTTATTCTTTCTAGAGGTTTTGCTGAAATTGCTTACCATCTAAGAAATCGTTGATTTCTTGATAAGTTACTCCCATTTCATCTTCATCAGTTTGTCCTTGCCATAGTCCAGCAGATGGAGCTTTATCAAGTATATTTTCAGGAACATCTAAGTATTTACCTAATTCAAAAATGTGAGATTTTTTGAGATTAACTAGTGGAAGAATATCAGTAGCTTCATTACCAAACTTTATAAAATATCTCATATACCATTCACAAGCATTATCAGTACCAATAACCACTCTATTATATTGTTTAGCACAGGCATATAAATACATCATCCTCAAACGAGCTTGAGTATTTCCTTTAATTATAAGTTATCTATCATGTTTGGTATTGGTAAATTTTTGTGTTGACGCAAGAAAAGTTTCGTATGCTGTTTGAATTGCAATAATATGATGTTCAATATTAATTTTCTCTGCAAGTTCTAGAACATCTTGTATATATTGGTGTTGATTGTTTTTTGATGGTAGTATTAAAGCTGTAGTTAATAATTCAGTTTTGACAGCTAAAGAAGCTGCAACTGCTGAATCTATACCAACCGGGCTAAGACCAATGACAAATCCTTCAGCAAGCTAATTCATACAAGTATCACTTAGCCAATCAATTAACTTTTGTGAATATTCTTTGATGTTGAAATCTTTAACTATTTTCATTTTGAACCTTATTAATAGAATTAATATGAGTTTAAACCAATCTTAGTTAGCTGATTTTATCATAATCATATAGCTTATTTTAGAGTAATTTTTTAGAGCTTTTACTAAAGAAGATTAATTGTTTTAAACTATTTATCAAAAGCTGGGTTATCATAATGATGGTCAGAGTAGTTATCAACATTATAACCACTGCCTAGAGCTTGATATAAGTTAACTACACTATTAAGAGATTTCAATTTAGCTTGATTAACTTACATTTGTTGGTATAGAACATTCAAGGTAATACCTGTATATTATGCTTTACTTATAGCTCCAGAACTGTACTTTTAAAAGAATATTTTATCTTGTCTTTGAGTTTACTCTAAAGATATAGTTTGTTTTTTGAGATTTTTGCATTAGCAGCTCTTTTAGAAAGGCTATCATCAACATCTTGGAAGGCTTGTTGTAGGGTGTTAATATAATCATAATATGCTTAGTAAAACTCTCTGTGCCTTACTTAGCCTTGTCACTATAAGCTAGAATACTTAAATTAAATACTAGTACAGCAAGCAACAGCTTTAGCATCCCAAGCCAAAGCATTCATCGTAGCAAGTTCTCCAAGTGCAATTGTAGCATTTCCGAAAGTTCCAGTAAGGTCAATACTTGGGAAAAATTGTGATTTAGCTAAGCCAATATTAGCATTTGCTGGTTTCTAGTTTATACTTAGCAATAGTAATAGTAATAGTAATAGCAATATCTGGTTGATTCTCTAAAACTTGAGAAGGCATATTTACCGGCACTTTTATATTAGCATTAATTTCACTTAGAATCCTGCTCGTGACAATTTTACCAAGTTTTCTTCCAATCAAGATTGTAAGAGTATTTTGGAAATGATATGTCATTTTTGATCATAGCTACTTTGCCTTTTTGTACTTCAAGTTGCTGACGAATAACTTCCTCTAGCATTGGCGAAGTTGCCCCCTAACTTATGCTGATTTTGAGCATAGTATATTAATAGCTGTATTTGATTGACCATTAGCGTTTGTAATTTTAACTATTCTTTTGCTGTAATCAGTGAAAAATATGCAGCACTAACTTGACTTATGATGGATAGTCTTGTGGTGTCTTTAAGATTAGTTCGCATTTTTTTACTAAGACGTGAAATCTCATCTAGTTTAAACTGCCTAGCAATGTTGATTGTATAGCTAGGTATAATACCAACCAAAGATCCTGTGGTAGTTTGAGTTCCAATATTATTAAGCTGGGGATATTTGAGCTAGAATTTACATCGAATGCTTGTGCGACAAAAACACCACCAACCTTTGCTGTAGGTAACCAGCCATAATTAGCTTTATTTATTTCAGCATTAGCTTGTAAGATATTACCAATAGAAACTTGTAGTTTGTTATTATCCTTTAATGCTGTAGTTATTAGATTATTTAATACTGGATCATTAAACTCTCTTCACCTCGCAACTTTTATAAGGTCCCAATTTTTCGTAACTTCGATGTTTTTATCTTGGTCATTCCACAAAGCTGGAGCTTTGATTTTAGGTCTTTTATACTCAGGACTAAGAAGCTACAACTAGATCTTAAGAAGGTTGCAGATATTAACGCTAAAGGGAGTATTTTATTTCGTATAATTGTTGTGACCTATAATGTATCTACTTTTACTGTTGTACTTGCTCCAACTCTGAGTTGGTATTTATGATCATTGTTTAGGATTATTTTTACTGGGAAGCGTTGAGTGACTTTTATCCAGTTTCCGGTAGCATTTTCAGGTGGTAGTAATGAGAAAACTGACCCAGTAGCATAACTGATATTATCAACTTTCACAGTGTAAGTATGACTATACATATCTAGCTCAATTTTAACTTGTTATCCTGGCTTGATTCTATAAAGATCTATTTCTTTAAATTAGCATCTATCCACCATTTTTTATTATCAATAAAGCCAAATAGTGCTTGTCCTGAAGATACTAATTGTCTTTTGTGAGGTTTTAGGTTAGATACATAACCATCATCAGGAGCTGTCAATGTTATATAGCCTAGATAGGTTAGCGTTATCATAACCAAGTTTAGCTACACCAATTTGTGCTTTAGCGATTTCAATCTGTAACAAAGCTTGCTTAAGTGATGAGTAAGCTTCATCTTTTGCTTTCTGAACTTGAACTTTTTGGTTTATGTATTTTTGCGCATCTTGTAGAGAATCAGCATCATCTTTATAAAGTTTGATGTATCTGTTTGTTATGCTTGTTGAAGTGTCTAAAGATGACTGAGCTTTTGAACTATCGCTAATTGTCCCTTAGCTTGAATGACTTTTGAGTTTGCTTGAGCTACCTGTAGCTGATAATCTCTAGGATCAATTTGCACAAATTTATCGCCTTTGTGTATAAATTGGTGGTTTTGAATATAGACTTTTTCTATATAGCCACCAACTTTAGATGAAATACTAATTACATCAGCATTAACATAAGTATTATCGGTACTAGGAAAGATTTTGTTATATTTGTAATAGCCATAAATTCCTAATGCTGTCATCGTGATAATACTACAGCCAATGATGATTTTCTTAGGTAAAAATCTTGAGTCTTTTTTATTTCTTATGGTTGTTGAGTTTGTTGTATTTTTTCTTCTGACATTTTATTACCCTATAATAATTTAATGCATCGCTGCAACAGGAGCATCTTTAGGCGGTTCCTTTAATAAAAATGGTACTATAGCCAAGATTAGACTAAGTATACCCATTAAATAAAAAGAGTTAATATAGCTTAATAAGCTACTTTGGTGTAACACTTGTTGTTTTTGCAATAGGCTACTAGAGCACCAAATCAGGCATTGGCAAACTATGACTCCAAGTTTAAAAGTTATTATTTAATGATGATATATTTTGTGATAATTCCAGATAAGTAGTCTGTTGGTTTCTTGAGATAAATGTTACTACAAAAGTGGTATCAACAGAACTGCCAAAATTTCTAAAAAAGTTAAATGACCCAGACATATCACCCATATCTTTATCAGCTATACTAACTACTAATACGCTCACAAATGGAACAAAAAACATCATCATTCCTAATCCCTGAATAGCAGTTGTAAGTATAATATCAAATTCATTAGCAGTAGGAGGAAAGCCTGCATTCATTAAACAAGACACTCCAAAAGTATAACTATTCCAAGACTAATAGTTTTCCTTACCCATAGTTTTTTTACTGAAATAGATTGTGTTAGCATTACACCAATAATAGCGGCAACACCTCTAGGAACGGTTATATATCCTGCTAGATCAACAAGGATAGCCATATATTTACGGCAACATCGTGGGTAAATATGCCATAGCAGCAGAGAACAGTAGTACAAACATAAAATATAAAAGGCAAGCTAATGCAAAGTTAAAAATTTTAAATATTTTAAACTTAACTACCGAAGAGTAAATTAAACCTCTCCAAATAAAGAACCTAAGTGAAACTAGAAATATTACTAATAGTATGATCATTTTAATTGATGAAAACCAACCATTGGTATTATCGTTATCTATAAAAAGCTCTAAACAGCCAATACTGATAGCAATAAAACTAAAGCTGATATAATCATTTTGATTTTTTTATGTGTTGTTGCTTCCATCATAAAAGAAATAATTATAAAAGCTACGATAAAAAAAGACACATTGACATAGAAAATCCACACCCAAGACATATTCTCAGAAATTACTCCACCAAGTACTGGTCCAATAATTAGTCACATAACGATGACCATACTATATATAGTCATCATTTTACTATACTCTTCGTTTTTGAAACTAGTAGATATGTATGTCTATGCTACAGATGGTAAGAAAGCTCCTCTCATACTTAAAAGCCCTAAAAATAATCATTTCAGTTAAAGATGTTGAAAGGCCACACATTATTGACGATGCACCAAAAATTACAGATGAAACTAAAGCAACCCTTTTTATACCATATTTTTCAATAATTAATCCCGAAAGTAGTATAAAGATTGCTGCAGTGACAATACATACTGTAGTTATATAAGCAATAGTTTCAACATTATCCCGATAGCATCCATAGTCTGTGGTATTGCAATAGCTACACAATTGTCAAATCAACAATCTCAGCAAGTGCCAGTAAGCTTATTGCTAATACCCGTTCTTTTTTGGTTCCAAAAGCCAACAGTTTTTGTATTACTAGCTTGCATAAGTTTTAAACTTTTTGTGGTTAAAATATTACTAACATATTACATCACTTTGTGTAGTAAATAGGAAAACTACTTTATAGGTTTATTTTTGCATAAAATTATTGCACAATTTTAGCTATGTATTATAGCATAATATGGACATTAAATAGTAAAAAGTGGACAAAATATTACTGAGGAAGAGATTAAATATTTAATGATCGACTTGATGTACCAGCAATAATTGGAATAAAAGGTGAAAATGCATCTGATAGTGAAAATAGGATAAATAACCAAGAGTTAGATTGGCATTACCATTGTCATGGTAAAAATATTTTGTATCGAATCAGGTCTTGTTCATGTAAGTACTCCTAATGGCTTATGGGTGCTACCATCAAATAGAGCTGAGTGGATACCACCAAATATATCACATAAAATTCGTATAAGTGGTATTGTAGAAGGATGGGTTATTTTCATACTCCCAACTATGTGTCAAAATTTGCCTAAGAGCTCAAGAGTCATACCAATGAGCGAGGTGTTAAGAGTACTTGTACTAAGAGCAACAGAATGGGGCAAGCACGAAAATCTAAGCTTAGAGCAAGAGCATATTACCAAGATTATCTGTAATGAGATTAGGTTTGCTCCAGAAGAAGCATTGCATTTACCGATTCCAAAGACTGATAGAGTTACAAGTCGCTAATGCAATTATTGATAACCCTTAGATAAATAAAAGTTTAGAGGAGTGGACATCATTTACAGCTATGTCGCCACAGACATTGTGAAGAGCTTTTTTATCCGAAACAGGACTTAGTTTTTCACGTTGGCGACAACTAGCAAAAGATATTTCTGTTACTGAGGTTTCAGATTCTTTAGGGTATGCTTAACCGAGTAATTTTATAATAACGTTTCGTAAGGCATTTGGTAAGACACCAAAACAGTATTTTTCTAGTGAAAGGGCACAGTTGAAAATATTTATAAGAATTGATTTTTTAGTTTTTTAATATCTATTTTACCAGTATTATTTTTTGGTAAATTTTCTACAAATATACACGATTTAGGAACTTTATAACCCGCTAATTTATCTTTGCAGTATTTGATAATATCCTGCTCAGTTACATTAGAGCCTTTTTCCAATGAAATAAAAGCTATAGCTCTTTCACCAGATGTTTTTGAGTTAACTCCAGTGACAGCAACTTCTCGTACATAATCTAATTTAAGGATACATAACTCGATTTCCCTTGGATAAACATTAAAACCTGAGACAATAATCATATTTTTGATTCTATCGGATATAGTTAGGCGGCCTTTTTTGTCTATATAGCCGATATCACCAGTCTTTAGCCAACCATCTGCAGTAAAGTGAAGTCTATTATTTTCTTTATCATTCCAGAAACCTTGGCACTTTTGGGGACCTTTAAGCCAGATTTCACCTTCTTTGAAACATTCATTTATCTCTTGATGAGTGTGAATATCGCGAATACTAAGTTGTGTACTTGGAATAGGGTAGCCACAAGTACCAAAATAATCATCCTCAGACTCATTAAACTTATTTAAAGCAATTGCAGGGGACATTTCAGTCATACCATATCCTTCTTTGAGCTCTACTCCTGTTCTGTCTAGCCATTTTAAATATATTTTACGCGAAATTGGCATACCACCACTTAAAGAATACTGATATCTTGTTTTGTTAATTTTTTCAAAATCAGGATGCTCAAGCATTGCCATATAAAGAGTATTAAGACCATTAAAAATAGTGAACTCATTTTTTGACATAGTTTTAATGAGATTCTTAATATCCTTAGCGTTTGGAATTAAGACATTTTTTGCACCAGCAAAAAAGAAGCAAAGTAAATTAGCACTTAGTGAGAATATGTGGTAAAGAGGTAGGGAGGTTATGATTACTTGATTAGACATATCCATGTCATGCTTGATCCATGCCCAAACTTGCTGGATATTTGATGCAAGATTATTATGTGTTAGTATTGTTCCTTTAGGCTTACCTGTTGTCCCACTTGAATACTGTAAGCATAAGATATCATGTTTTGTCAAAACTGGGTTTTTATATAAATTTGCATTGGCTTTGATGGCTTTACTAAACGGGATAAAATTACTTTTTGTATATTTGGGTTTATTTTCAATTAGATATTTGGAGACAAAACCAATAATCTGTTTTTTAGGAAATGGATATAAATCAGCAATATTTGTAACAATTACATTCTCTAAAGAGTCGATATTTACACGGGCTTTTTGTATATTATGAGCAAACATATCCATTACAATTGCAGCTTTGACATTACAGTTATTGAATATCGCCTCAATCTCATCTGCAGTATAAAGAGGGTTAGTGTTGACAAATACAGCACCAATTTTAACACAGGCAAATAAACTAACAGTAAATTGTAAGCAGTTAGGTAGTACTATCGCTACTCTATCACCTTTGTTAATTCCAAGTTTATTTTGTAGAAAGCTAGCTATTTTAGTAGCTAGCTTATCAAGTTCAAGAAAAGTTAGATTTACATCGTGACATGATACAGCTTCTCTATAAGGAAATTGTATAATCGCTTTTTCATATAGATCTAAAATTGTATCGTGGTTTTCTGCAATATTCTCAGGAGTATAATCAGGATAATTAGCTAGCCAGGTTTTGTTAGAAAATGTACTCATATTAAATAAGGTTGTTAATTACTAGAAGTAATTCTAGCAAAAAAACAAACTATTGAAATAAATTTACAAGATTATTATATGGTAGAAACTATAAAATGATATTTTTTTAGTTCTCAGGATGGTATGTAACGTTATCAATATCTGCTTTATGATCATCAATAACTTGTATTCTATTTATATACTTATTTAATATAGGAGTCAAAATAACCATAATAATTGTTGTAACTAAATACCAATAGCGACATAACCAAATACGGCCTTATATCTTTCTAAGCTTTATTGTTTAGAGATTACATTACCATTTTGAGGTAGTACTATAAATGATACTATATAAGAAGCAATATATGATTCAATCATTGTAGCTAGAAAACAAAATCTCGTTACAAATCAGATATAAATGCTGGACATAGTTCAGCAACCATTGTTAGCCCAAGTCCTGATATTAGTAGCTTACCTAAAGAAGAACTGGCCTAAGATAGAATTAGCCAGTTACCTGAAACTATAGTGTCTGTTGCGAAGTATTTCGTAGAATATAAAGTTGCATATGAGACAAACATTAATGCTGTTCCAATATAGAATTTGGTAGCGTGTGTTAATTTACTTTTTTTGCATAGGCATTTTCTCCTAATATTAGAAGACTAAAAAATCATTAAAGTACTGAGAACAATCTTTTACAATAATTATTACTGAAATACTTGGCTATTTAGAAAGTTTATAATTGATAATATGTTTATTGGTGCAGTTTCAGCTTTGAGAATTCTCTTACCTAAATTAATTGTATAAAAATTATTGCTATGAAATTTAGTCATCTCTTTATCACTAAAGCCACCTTCTGGACCAATAAAAATATTAAAATTTGTACTAGATTTAACTCGTTGCTCAAAATCCTTTTTTGTCTGAGTATATGGACATAACACAAGATTTAAATCATTTTGAGGTATTTGTATATCATTAATATCGATAGGAGTATGAATTTTAGGGATAAAAACACGCCCACATTGCTCACTAGCTGCTATGGCAATTTTATGCCAGCGTTCTAACTTTTTATCAAACTTATGATTTGTAAACTCAGTAATAATAGGATGTATATTATTTACTCCTAGTTCGGTAGCCTTTTGAATCACCAACTCAAAATTTTCGTTTTTAATAATAGCTTGATAAATGTTTGTAATATAGTTATTTTCATTGTTGATATGTTTTTTATCGATTACTTCAAGAGTTATATTTTTATTGTCAATCGTGATAATTTTAGTCTTATATTGTAAGCCATCGTAATTATTGAATAATATCAGATTTTTTTAAGCGTAATACATTTTTGAAATAATTGTAGTATTCTCCTGAAATATTTAAGATTGTAGTCTTTGTCGAAATATCAGCAAAAAAACCTCGAATAGTTCTCATAAAGTTAAAATTTGATAAAATATTTATCTGTTATTATAAATTTTTAATTATTTAAAAAGTAGGAAAAATTTATGTGTATTTTCAATAAAAGTTTTATCACTAATTTAGTTGCTGTAATACTAGCAATACTTGGCTGGTATTTTGCTGAAGAACATATCAAAAATATTGGTTTTTATGCTTTGTCAGGAGCATTGACTAACTGGATAGTAATATATATTCTCTTTGAGAAAATTCCATTTCTCTACGGCTCAGGAATTATTCCTAACAAATTTGAAAGCTTTAAGCGAGCTATAAAAAAAATGATTATGGAGCAATTTTTTTCGCCGCAGAACTTAAATAATTTTCTTAAGAGCGATCATATCAAAAGGTATCTAGCTGATAATGTTGCAGCTAAAATTGATTATAATAAGATCTTTGATAGTTTTATTGATATGGTTATGAGTAGTAAATATGGCTCAATGATTGAAATATTTCTTGGCGGCATAGGGGCTTTAGAAGGATTAAGAGAACTATTTACTAAGCAATTAGATTCAAAAATAATCGAGCTACTATCATCAATAGATATCGATGCAAATAGTATTTCTCAAAAAGCTGCAGAAAAGATTGAGAGACTTTATAGATAGTCGTTTAGTTGAGCTAACTCCGCAAATGGTTAAAGAAATAATTCAAAAAATTATCCGTGAGCATCTAGGCTGGTTAGTCGTATGGGGTGGGGTGTTTGGTGGATTGATAGGTTTAGCAGTTAGCTTTATTGCTTAGCTAATAAAGGTTTGAGGAAATTGTGAGTATTTTTGTGTTTAGCTTGGATTTATTTATTTATATGTTTTTGGATTTTCAGATTTTTGATTAGCCAAGGATTTAATTGCGAGAATATATTTATCAATGCAGTATTAGTCATCTGAGAATATAAGTTTGCATCTACTTTATCATCTGGTATTTTTTGATGATATTTCATTGTTGTTATTTTTGTAAAACCTGTTTTTTCATTTTTTAGATAGAAGGTTATATAAAAGTAAAAACTGTTTATCATCTAAATCTAATATTGGTCCATAAGTAGTTGTTCCTGATAGAGTAAAATCTTGACGAATATTAATATCTTGGAAAGCAAGATTATTAACTATATTATGATCTAGTATATATTCAAAAGTTGCTACAGTAAGCATTTTTGATACCGGCATCGCCCAAGAGCTATTTTAAAATGTATAAAGACGATTACCTTTTAGGTAAAACATTTGCGTTGATGTTGAGGCTTGAGTTTGGATATTATATACTAGTAAAGTTGTACTAATATCAGCATTTTCAGTATCTGGTAATGGTTTTGATTCTATTTGTTTACTATAGATAACATATTCTTTTTGTTCTGGTACTTTTACGGGGCACCAAAAAACGAAAAAGCAGATGATTGCAAAGGTAAAAATAATATACTTAATAATAAATATTTTTTCATGGTTTTATTCCTCATGGTTTATGCCTCTGACAATAGTTGAAGGATCATACTCAAGTATTCTGATGACATCATTAAGTCGAGTAATGGCTTCTTGACTTTCAGTCATAGTCTCATTTATGTTCATCAGAGTTTTATTAAAGTAAATTGATGAGTTACTTAGGCTATATAGAAGTATGTTTACACTATCACTAAACTCATTAAATTTTTCTAAATTTTCAGGAGAGATCATTTTGTTAAATTTGCCATAAATCTTCTCAAGTGAGCTAGCTATTGCACCAACTCTATTCAAGATGCTTTCAAGCTGTGAAGGTTTTGATTTAATCTCGGGAATTTGTCCTTTTTTGTTAAGTAGTAGATCTAGACTAGTATTTTCTTCATCGATATCTAAAGAAAGCTCAACCTTTGACTGACCTGTAATTCCAATACTTTGTAATGTTGCTACAGTTTGTTTATATATTGGTATTTGACTATTTATTTTCACGTAAACACTAACAAGCTTAGGATTATTTTTATTTATCGATATATCAGATACTTTACCAATACTAAAACCTTTGTAAGAAACATCTGAACCAACATTAAATCCTGAAATACTTTTGAAATTTGTCACAAATGTTGTAGTATCTTGATCTTTAAAGCCTCCAGATAAAAAGAAGCCTATAAATATCATTACAAATACCATAAAAATCACAAATAGGCCGGCGATTAGATTTTTTATACTATTTTCGTTCATTATAAGCTCTTAATACTTACCATCATTACGTGAGTCAAAAAATTTTCTTATACTTTCATACTGTGTTTGCTAGGATACAAACTCAGCAGTATCATGAAGCATTATTCTCTTTTCATCCATATATATTATATCGTCAACAATATGCCAAATAGTATTAAGATCATGAGTAATCATTACTACTGACATTTTAAGCTCTTTTTTTAGATATAAAATAAGATTATCCATGGCTCTGGCAGAATATAGGTCTAAGCCAGCATTAGGCTCATCTAAAAAGACAACTTTAGGATCTAAAGCTATTGTTCTTGCTAGAGCTACTCTCTTTAACATTCCGCCACTTATCTCAGAAGGGTATTTATTAAATGCTTCTTCTTTAAAGCTCCACCATTTTTAGTTTTATAATTGCTATGTCAGTAAGTATGTCTATAGGTAGTTTTGTATGTTGCCTAAGAGGAAAGATGACGTTTTGTAGATTAGTTAAAGAAGAAAAAAGTGCACAATGTTGAAACATCATACTTATTTTACTTGATATTTCTTTACGCTTGATTGGGTTATCAGCAAGTTTTGATATCTCTTGGTTAAGCAAGAAGATTTTACTAGAGTAAATTGTTTGGAGCATAAGAATTTCACGCATTAATGTAGTTTTGCCACAACCACTAGCACCGATGATACAGCTTATTTTCTCAAAAGGTATATCAAGGTTTAGATCTTTATGAATCCATTCTTTACCAAGCTTTGTACTTAGGTCTCTTACTTGAATTAAACTCTGACTCATGGTTTGATTTCTCCCTAAGCAACACCATTTAATGCTACTACGAAAATAGTATCAACAACAATTATTAAAAAGCTCGAGTAGACTACACTAGTAGTTGTTGCTTTACCAACACTTTGCGAATCTCTTCTAACTGCTAAACCCTGATGACAACCTATTCCAGCTATAACTAGAGCAAAAAAAGGTGTTTTAAGTAAACCAATATAAAAATGGTTAACATTAACATTTGAAACAATCTTTGGATAAACTGTAAAGGTGTGATCCCTGCGATTATATCTACAATAATAATACCCCCGATAATGTTTGCAATCATCGCAATTACAGTTAGTACTGGTAAGCTTATTATCAAAGCAGTTATTCTTGGTAGTACTAGGCGCTATATTGGATCTTCACCAATAATTTGTAAAGCATCTATTTCTTCATTAACTTTCATAATACCAATTTCTGAGGTAAATGCGGAGCCACTCCTACCAGCAATAATAATCGCTGTAAATAAAGGAGCAAATTCTCTAAATGAAGATTATACCTAACATATCTACAACAAATATCTGTGTACCGTACTGCATTATTAAGTTAAGTGGCAAGTATGTTAAAACAAGCCCGATAATTAATGACAACAACATTACTATATTTAAGGCTTTAATAGTTGAGTCATAAGCAATATTTAGCACTATAGAAAAGAAAGACTTATATGGCTTACGAATAAGAGTTAGATAACCTAAAAAAATAGCTCCTAAAAAAATAATACTTGTTTTAACTTCTAGAAGAAGATTATTCGTACTTTTACTAAGGGTGTAAATGCTAATAAAAACTATATTAGATTTGTTTGAGTATTCTTTATCAATTTTAGTTGGATAGTTATTTGCAATAAACTCAATAAAATTTTTATCCTTACCATTATCCAAAACTAAATCTTTTTTAGTAAGTCCTAGATCTTTAAGAATTTTAAGAATAAAGTAAGCTCCAGCTGTATCAAGAATTTCAATCTTTGTAATATCAATTTGCTTTATAGTAACTTTTGCTCGAAAAATTTTTTTCTCAACTAGCTTGGGGTTAATTTGTTTGAGAGTTAACAAACCTGCAAAATAAATAGTGTTCTGATCGATATTTATTTTCATTTACTTTTTACATAACAACTACCCTATAATTAATATACAAGAAAAATAGCTTTAATACCAACTTGTAGTTAATATTAGCAGTATTTAATTGAATCATATTGCCTTAGATTGTTATGTTGAATTACTGAGATAAGTCTATCTCTATACTCACTACCATTAAGTTCAGAATAATTCTCTAGAGTATCAAGTAGAGCTTTTGTGGTAATTGATGGTTAATTATTTTATCCCTAGCTATCCTAAAATCTAAAAACTTTGAACCTGTATTAAGTCTATGATAATAGCCTAGAACACTTTCAGGAGCATTATTAAATATTTCAAGGTAAATATCAGAAGCTTGTGCTTTGACACCACATCCTTCATGAAAACAGTGTAACCCAAAATAATTATTATAATCTTTAGCAAATCTTGAAGTTCCCCAACCACTTTCTAGCGCAGCCTGAGCGAGTACGAAGCTTGTTGGGATCGTACCTGCTTTTATACTTAGGTAATCTAATTCTTCAGCTATGCTGTGATTTGTTTTAATTTTATAGTATTCAAGATAATAGCTAAGTTTTTTATTTTGTCTAGTACTTAATGAGCTTTTTTGTCTAAGGCATTTTTAAGCTTTTGAATTTGTTGCTGTTGTAAGCATATCTCTTTATTAGCAAACTCAATTGCTGCTAACATATATTTTTAAAAGCGTCTTTTTTTCTTTGAAATTTTTAATTTTAGAAAAATCGGGTTTTTTACTATCTTAGGGTCTCTAGATTCTAAAAAATAATTTGCCTTAATACGTTTTTTATCTTCATTTGAAGATAGAATAGCTGCTGATATGGATAATACTAGTAGGACAAAAAAATATTTTAACAATAACCTCTTATTAGTCATGCTCATAGTAGTCATAATAATCTTCTTTAAAATCCTCAAACATTTCAACTGTTTGCTCTAGCTGTACTTTTAAATTTAACATATCTTCAGGAAGTTTGCTTTTAAATTTAACCATCTTTGTAGTTGTTGGATGGATAAAAGAGAGCTTATATGCGTGCAAAGCTTGTCTAGTTGGTGCTGTTATAGCTAGTTTTTCTAGTTTTATTGAAGACTTGTTATATGTTTGGTCACCAACTAGCGGATGTTTGATACTTTTCATATGAATTCTAATCTGATGAGTTCTTCCTGTTTCAAGTTGACATTCTATAAGTGTAAAACCATCATAGACTTCGATAGGAGTATAATGTGTAATAGCTTGTTTACCTCTATGGTTGATAGCCATTTTTGTGCGATTAATAGGATCTCTGCCAATCGGTTGATTGATAGTGCCTTGTTGATATATTTCACCTTCAACTATTGCAAGATATTTACGCGAGATTTTTCTCTCAGCAAGTTGTTGGACAAGATTGTGATAAGCAATACTACTTTTGGCCACAACCATTAATCCTGAAGTATCTTTATCTAGACGATGAACTATACCAGCTCGTGGCAGTTTATCTTGATCTTTATAGCGATGTAGTAAAGCATTAGATACTGTTCCAGTAGGATTCCCAGCACCAGGATGCACTACCATATTAACTGGCTTATCAATGACAATAATATTATCATCCTCATAAATTATATTAAGTTTAATATCTTGGGCAATCCATTCATTAGTCGGTAGTAGTTCGACATTAATTTTAACTTCCTCATCACCTAAAATAATATATTTTGCTTTGGTAGCTTGACCATTAACTATGATTGAGCCTTCTTTTAGCCATTTTTGTATTTGAGTGCGAGAAAACTGTTCAAATTGTTCATTTATTGCTATATCAATTCTTTTTCCAGCATTTTTGGGATGCATTATAATATTTTGATGAAATCTATTAGATAGTGTATTATGTGCCATGTTATGTGCTTAATATAAGTATTTTTATATATAAAATATTAATTTTACATAGAATTATATAAGAAAATTCTAAGGATAGTTAATCAAATGAAAAGGTTTTTATATTTAATAATAACTACATTTATCTTGCTGCTACTGAGTTCATGTGGACCTAAGAAGGATAGTGAGTTGCTGCAAGTTTACACAGGTTATACTGCTAGCTTCATTTATGCTAAGGCTCATGAGCAAATGCAGAATGAAAAGTATTTTGATGCGATTAGATCGTATAAGTCTTTGGTAGCACAGTACCCGTTCACGCCATTAGCAGAGAAGGGTATGGTTGATTTGATATATGTTTATTACATGGATGATGAATTAACTATGGCGCTTGCGTTAGGGCAACAGTTTATTAAGATGTACCTATATAGTATATACAAAGGTTATGTTTACTATATGATAGGTGTTGTAGGCTTTGAAGATGGTAGAGGAATGTTACAGACTTATGCGCCATATGATATGAACTATCATGACCCTACCGGATATCAAGATGCATATACTAATTTTGAAAAAGCGATTCAATTAGATCCTAATGGTAGTTTTGTTCCGGATGCTAAACGTAGGATGGTATTTATAAATAATACTATCGCAGGGCACTATAATGATATAGCTCATTTTTATTTCAAAAGAGGTGCTTATAATACTGCTATCGACAGAGCTTCTCAGGTGATAAGAAGTTATCCACAAAGTACATCAACAGAGGATGCCTTAGTTTTAACTATCAGAGCATATAATAAACTTGGTTTGTATGATCAGGCTAAAGCAAATATTCGTGTACTTAAGAAAAACTATCCTAAAAATAAATTCCTTAAAAACCTTCGCCCAGATGGCACAGAAGAGCTGAGCTCGTATCAAAGGTGGTTTGGTTGGCTATAGGTTAACTCCAATTAAAAATTTATTATCTGTAAAATTCAATAAATTTTTGTTGAAATATAATCATCTAACATATTTACTAATAATGTGTAATTTTTGCTAAAAATGTACAAAAAATAATTACCGCTTGCATATTAGCTTCAACTTATATTTTAGCAAATAATCAAGTTTCATCAAAATTACTAATGATAATTTAAAATCTGAATCATAATGGCCAGGTAATCAGTATTGGGAGATCTAATATAAAAAATTATAAAGCTTATACTAACTCTTTTTGAATATAAAAAAATTCTGAAATTAAAGAGTGTAAATTGGTTTTGAAAAATATTAAAAATCCTTTTTATATGCAGTCAAGTTTAGGTAGAAATGAGTCAAAAGGCCAGTATGAAGAATGGCATAATCAGCCAAGTAGTTATGCTGTTGAGTCATTAGATGCTTAAAATATAGTAAATGCTATCAATTTTATAGTATATATAATTTACGTTTTGTCATAAAGGTAGCAGGGGGTGTTATGCAAAGTGAAGTCATTATTACAGATGGTAAAGTAACACCGTAAATGAATGCCTAGATCAAGTTTTTTTTGAGCTTCAAATGGTGGTGGAGGCTCTTATGGGATGGTTACAAAACTAATATCTCAAGGACCACACAAGCTTACAAGCCATTTTAGTCTAATAAATGGATAAATAACAATAATGCTTATAAATCTTTAATTAAAAAATCTATTTTATTCTACTACTCAAAACTAAATAATTAACATTGAGGTGAGAGTTTGATTTTTGTCCTAAAATTAAAATGATAATAGCAATGATAACTTTTAGTTACTTGGCAAGCATTTTTTTAAAATAGCTAGAAAGTCAGTCAGATTTACACTATAAAACTAAGTATATAGATATCATACCAACACAAGTTAGGAACTATGATTTTTTAACATAGGAATTATCTTGATATGGTTGTGAAAATACAGGATCAGACTCTAGAGAATGAGAGTACTGGTAAACTTTAAATACTGGCGAAGTATCAGTATCCTAGTATATTTATCAGATTTAATATCTACCTGCGAACTAGTCGATCCTAAAAAATCATAGCCAAAACAGTACTTTTTACAAAGTTTCGAAACTTGCACACCAGTATCAATTCAGATTAAGCATGGCTTAGCAAGTGTTTCTAAACAAGTTATAGATTAACTAAGCAAATAGGATGTTAGTTTTTAATGCTGTAACACTGGCAATTATAATCTATATTAGTGATAAGTCACAATTTGGCGAATTAAGAATAAACATGATCCAGACGTTCTAATGTATTATCATCATTATGTTGATAGTAAAATTAGCAAGAATGAGACTTTATGGTGAAATAGTGTAAAACTATATTCTATATTTTGTTTCAGCCTTCTAATAATTTTTATCAAAAAATTGATTTTGATATATCGCTTACAAATAAATAACAATAAATAAATTGTTTAGATATAAAAACACTACACAAGGTGGATTATATATTTTAGAAATTTAATTTTAAGTTTATTATTTTTTAGGGAAAACCTTGCTTAAGTTTTCAAATATAGTTGCTTCTAAAGCTACATATACTTTCTCTTCGAAAGCAGGGTCAACAACTTTACCTTTAGATAGTTCTCCAGCTATTTGTTTAGAAGCTGCAACCATAGCTTTAGCTACAGGATTGTTACTATTTTTAGCTGCTGTAAAGTTACAAGCATTATTACCAAATAGGATATCCTCAGCATCACTTACTTGTTTGTAAATACCACTGTCATCAATAGCGTTAGCAACAGGACCAGCTACAGTATTTGCAGGTCTTAACATTAAAGTATGACCTTTCACATATATCACCCCTCCAGAACCTATTGCAGTACTGATTACGTTTACAGCAGCCTTGATAGCCCAGCTATTATCTAACTTATCTAGATCATAAACTGTAATATCACCAATACTAAACTTATCTAATAAGTAAGTAAGTACACTTTCCATAGTTTTTTGGTCTGATAGCTCATTAATAACGTTTCTAGCTGCACTAACATTGGCATTAGCCCTGATATTAAGTAGGCCAGCTTCACAGATCGATTGTGCCGTTTTTCTTGGTATAGTTATCTTCTTCTGAATACTACTTTCTAAGTCGCTTAGAGTAGTTACTGTATAAGCAAGTGTATTAGCATTAGCATATAGCGAAATAGCTTTTGTTGTATCATTACCTTGAATAGACTTGATAGCCTGGATAGTTAAGTAGTTTGTGATATCATTAAATGCAATAGCTGTAGCTGCATCTTTACTATCGACGTAGTATTGACCATTCCAAAGAGCTACTCTTGCATTCCAGAACATATCAATATTATTTCTATAGCTCGCATAATTAAGGCCAATAGCAGAGTCCCATGCTGCATTTAAATGTGACGATACTGGTTTAGCAATATCATTAAAATATGCTTTAGGACCATTTACAGTTATATTT
Source organism: Ornithodoros moubata (assembly GCA_029532675.1). Taxonomy (NCBI): domain Eukaryota; kingdom Metazoa; phylum Arthropoda; class Arachnida; order Ixodida; family Argasidae; genus Ornithodoros; species Ornithodoros moubata. Next base: position 37,385 of record JARGYV010095691.1, read on the forward strand.
TTCATAGCATTAAATTGAGTAATTTTTCCTTCAGCATATGCTTTATCACCGTTCTCAATAGCTTTTAAGATATTTATTTTAGTATTGATAGCTTTCAATTCAGCTTTTTTCTGAGTGATTTTTTGATCATAGTTTAATTGCTTAACTTTTTTACCTACTCCAGAAACATTATTTCTTTTTTCTATCCACTTTTCTATAGTATCGTTAATCTCATCTATTTCAGCGCTATATTTAGCAATACCTTTGGTAGCTGCAGCTTCATCTGTCATATACATGTCTTTAGGCTTAACTCAATTAGGAATTTTAACCTTACCATTATCAGTTAATACCAAGCCTTTTGCTAATCTTGCACCATTTGCTTGGATATCGCCAATATCAGATATGCTTTTAACAGCACAAATTGGTGAATTTATATCAGTATTAGCAGCTTTCTCAGCATCATTAGAATACTTAGTAATAGATTCACTTACGATTTTTGCATTTAAATCATCAGCATAAACAGAAGTTGCTGCGATAGTTCCTAAAAGAGCTATAGTTAATATCTTTTTCATTTTTATCTCATATACTTTATTAAAATATTATTACTAACTGTTTTAAATTTTAAGTAAATTGTACTTATAATTATATTTTGTGTCAATATATTTTATTTATTTTTTTAAATAAATTAATTTTTTTGTAGTCTTAATTTTAATTATAGATGTTAAAGCATTATAAATAAAAGGTTTATAAGTTTAATATTAAATTAAAAATCAAGAGTTGTGAATATCAATTAAGAATCATGGACTAAAAATTAAATTAATAATTTAAGGATTTAAGTTTTATTTATAAACAGGGAATTTATTACAAAGATTTAAAATTTTAGCTGCTGTTTGATGTTCTATTTGTTCATTACCGCAGTTAAACACTACATCTGCTAATAAGTTAGCGACTAATTCACATTCGTTCTCTTTAAAGCCTCTTGTCGTTATAGCAGGACTTCCAATTCTTAGACCACTAGTAACGAAAGGAGAGCGAGGATCATTTGGAATAGAGTTTTTATTAACAGTGATTTTTGCTCTACCTAAAGCTGCTTCAGCTTCTTTACCAGAGAAACCTGTATTTGTAATATCAAGTAAAAGTAGATGATTACTAGTTCCACCAGAGATTATATTGATGCCGCGCTCTTTTAAAACTTTTTCCATAGCTTTAGCATTTTTGAGTACTTGGTTTTGATAACAAACGAAACTAGGCTCTAATGCTTCTTTAAAAGCAACTGCTTTAGCTGCAATTACATGCATCAAAGGACCACCTTGAATGCCAGGGAAAATAGCGGCTTGGAATTTTTTTGCAAGTTCTGGATTTTTGTTACAAAGTATTAAACCACCTCTAGGTCCTCTTAATGTTTTATGTGTAGTTGTAGTTGCAACATCGACATATTGGAATGGGTTAGGGTATACTCCAGCTACCACTAGCCCTGCCACATGAGCTATATCTGCCATCAGTATGGCATCTAAAGAATCAGCTATTTCTCTAAACTTTTGCCAATTGATTATGCCAGAAAATGCTGAGAAGCCTGCTATTATCATTTTTGGGTTATGTTCTTTAGCTAATTGTGTTACTTGCTCGTAGTCTATATCGCCATTTTCATCTAAGCCGTATTGAATAGAGTTATAAATTTTCCCAGAGAAATTAACTTTACTACCATGTGTTAGGTGCCCACCTGCACCTAAATCCATACCAAGAACAGTATCACCTGGTTTTAAGACAGCATTATAAATAGCAGCATTTGCTTGAGAACCTGAGTGTGGTTGAACATTAGCATAATCAACGCCAAATAGTTTCTGTGCTCTCTCTATAGCAAGTTTCTCAGCGATATCAACAAATTCACAACCACCATAATACCTTTTGCCATGATAGCCCTCGGCGTATTTGTTTGTAAGTTGTGATCCTTGTGCCTCCATTACCGCAGGACTTGCATAGTTTTCTGATGCTATAAGCTCAACATGTTCATGCTGTCTTTTAATTTCAAGTTGTATAGCGTCAAAAATCTCTTTATCGGTATTTTTTAGGCTATTTTTTTCAAAGCTAAACATATTTGGTAGTCTCCTGATATTTTTTAGGTGGATAAAATAAATTTAATGTTTAAAATTATAACTTATATTTATATATAGAAACAAATTAAAAATAAAAGCTATGGGTAAAGTTATTAATCTTGATGAAATAGATCGTTTAGAAAGAGAAGAAGAAAATTCTCATTATAAACCGGTAAAGAGTAAGATATCTGTAAAAAAAGATGTATTAGAGATAGTAGATTTCGGTAGGTCTTTGACTATGCTAAGTAAAGAACAGTTAGAAAAATTACCAATCAATGATAATCTTAAAAATAATATTACTACTACTAAAAACTTACAAAAGATAGCTTTAAAAAGACAAACACAGTTTATTGGTAAACTTTTGCGTAAAACAGATAATCTTGATGAGATTCATAAGGCTTATGATGTACTTGTCAATAAAGATAAACAAGCAAATCTAATGTTTCAGCGTTTAGAAAATATTCGTAATAATCTTTTAGATCCATTTAAAATGAATGATACATTAGATAGATTGATACAAGAATTCCCAGATTTAGATATTCAAAAGTTAAGACAACTAATTAGAAATCATTATAGGGAAATAGAAAAAAATACTACAAATAAGTCATTGAAAGAGATTTTTAGATTGCTAAAAGAGTATGTAATATCAAGTAAATAAACATGGTTATGAGTATGAAGCAAAATATATTTCCTAAAATAGTTTTAGTAGCAGGTATTGTTATCTTTGCAAGTGTTTTCTTATTTGCTAGAGCATTAATATCAATAGCATTTTTTACAATAATAATTCTATTTTTTGTTAATCGTGATTTTTCTTTTGATAAGTCTAAATTTCAACGCTATATGCCTTTATTATTTTTATTAGCTGCTGGGGTGGTTATTAATGCTGCATATTTATATGGTTATGCTGTTTATGGTCAATCTATTACCCATAAGGAATTAGTAGCTTATGCTAATCCTGTTGTTATTGTAATTTATACTTATTCGCTTGGTTATTTTTTATCACAAAATAAAAAACTCGCAGACTATTTATTATGGTCGTATTTAACGGTAACAGTATTATTTTCTTTATTGTGTTTTATAAAATTTTTATATAGCTCAAATATAGATTTAATAGATGTATATGGTACTTTTGGCCATGGATCTGATGTACAAGGAGTAATTGCTTTTACTTTTCCTTTTGCTTCGGTCTGTTTTCTAAATTTAGCTCTAAAATCTAGTAAAATAAGAAATAAACTAATTTTTTTATTATCGGTTTTATTAGTGATTTTTACAGACTTATTTATCAATACTAGTAAAGTTGGCTATATTGTCGAGGTTTTTGTGTTAGTTTATTATGCTTTTGTATTTATAAAAATTTACAGCGTTCAAACTAATACCAATACATTAAGTATAAAAAAAATGCTGATAATGACTTTTCTATCTTTATTAGCTTTGACTTTTATTTTTAGTTTTGCATATCAAAAAAGTCAAATATTTCATGATAAAACATCTGAATTTACTAAAAGCATTGCTAGAATTTTTGAATCAAATGGTTACTCTAAAATAGAAAGAAGAAACTTAGAACAGCAGTCAACAGGTTTAAGGATGATTTATTATATTTCTTCTATAGAAATATTTAAAAAATATCCTAATGTTTTTATTTGGGGCTGTTCTTTTACTGGAAATACACCAGATTTAAATTATTGTACCCAAAACCTAGTAGAAAATAATCAGCAACTACAAGCTAATCCTATGGTTATTAAAAATCAACCTGTAGAACCTCATAATGAGTTTATAAATTATATTTTTAAAGGAGGTATATTTTCAGCATTGTTTTTATTAATGTTTTTTATAAGTTTATTCTTTATTACTAAAAATCTTCCTCTTCAAGATAGATTTGGTGTGAGAGTTTTTATATTAGGATATTTTATAGCATCATTGACAGGTTATTATCTATCAACACAATATGAAGTAAGTATGTTTTTTACGTTATTAGCAATACTTTTATCAAGGATTGAACAAAAATAGGTAGTCACTATGAAATATTTTAAATCTTATTTACCTCAGAGTAATGTGGCTATAGATAAACAATCTCATATACCTAAAAAGATATTTATGACTTGGCATTCTCATCAACTTAGTGATGATATGTATAATAATATCCAGTTATGGATAAAAAATAACTCTGACTGGGAGTTGCATTTATATGATGATCAACAAGTACTAGAGTTCCTTCAGGCAAATTTTGATAAAGATATAGTTGAAGCATACAACAATATATATCCTAAGGCTTATAAAGCTGATTTGTTTAGGTATTGTATCCTTTATATATATGGTGGAGTTTATTCAGATGTTAAGAATGTTCCGTTACAGCCAATATCTAATATTCTATCGGAAGATGTTGATTTTATATCTGTAAAAGATAGATCTTTAAAAGATTTTGAGTTTGATGGCTATATATTTCAAGCATTTTTATGTTCAAAGTCAAAACACCCATTTTTCAAAAAAGCTATTGAAATGATAGTTGAAAACTCACTCAATAGTTACTATGGTAATGATCCTCTAAGTCCAACAGGTCCCAATTTGCTTGGTAGAGCAGTTAATATCTGTCTAAACAAGCCTGATTTGTCAGATATTCAGCCAGGAAAGTATCGAATAAATGAATTTGTATTTGAAATACTAACTCTTAATAACCATGCTATCATAGACTCTATGGGTAAGCAATTCAGTTTAAATTCTTATCCTGGATATCGTAAGGAACTTTATGGAGGTTTTGATTTAGCTAAATGTTATGCAATATGTTGGTTTAATGATAAATGTTATATTAAAAACGATAAGCCTAGATTAAAATCAAAATATTTTTTAAAGAAAAAAGAGCTATATATCATAGATTATTTATATATTTCTAAGCAAACTAAAAAAGCTCGAATAAGGGCGTTAATTTATAGTATTTTAAAACCTATGTTAGCTGAAAGAATTTTTAAGAAAGTTATTGGTTATGAAAGAAAATAACAGAATTTTGTAGTATTTATTTAGTGTTTACTTAAAAGTTTTTTTCTTATATCTCTAAAAGTATACTTCTTGAGTTTTTTAGGGATTTTATTAATATATTCTAGATAATCTATATATGGTTTTTTCATTCACCATGGTTTACCAGGTTTACCTGCATAGTGGATAAATACAGTTTCTTTCTTAGCTTTTTCAATTTCTTTGATACTATAAATATCCTTTAAAAATGGATATTCTCTAGCCTTTGTAACATCTTCTTTATAGAAAATACTCTGAAAAGTACCGTATGAGAAAGGTAAATCATAAAATCTATCACAAGCAATATTTAATGTATCTAAGTCAAAAAACTTTAGTCTTTTGTTAAAAGAACTTATAACTTCTAGAAATTTTTGTACGGTTTTTTCTTCTCGCATTAATTTTAGATTCATAACTAAAAAACTTGAAATATAGATATATTTATTTTTATTTTCAGGAAAGTATTTATGGCAAATCATCTTATCACTGTTTAGTTCTACAGGGACAGCAGCACATTCATATCCTGATATGTCAATGTTGAAAACCTCACTTAAATCTTTTTTAAACAAAACATCTACATCAATATATATTGCTTTATCATATTGTGGTAATAGTTCAGGTGTTAGAAGTCTATAATATACTATCTCAGTCCAACTACCGCCCTTATTAATAGGAGCATCTTTAAATCTGGATTTATTGATATGGTAAAAGCTAATACTATGATTAGTATTAGATAACATTTCTTCAAAGTATTTAATAGTTTTATATGCAATATCTGGGTGGTAAACATAAATATCATAAGATGTAGTTTGTTTAGCATTATCAATTAAGCTTTTGATAGCTACAGCAGCACCTAAAATAATTCTTTTATCAAAAGTAAAAACTATAGGTATTTTATTCACAGATATTTTATTCATTTGTAATATATCCTTTGATTAATTTTTGTAAGTTAATTTTTGAATTTAAGTATAATTGATTAGTATATTGTTTTAGATTTAGTTGAATTTGTCTATATTCTTCGGATGGTATATTTATTGCTCTTATCATCGCATCACTGTATTGAGAATCTTGTGAATATAAAATAGCATTAGTTGGATTAAATCCATTTATAGCCGCAAAATTTTCTCTAATAATGATTGGCTTTAAAAAACCATAAACAAGTTGAAAAGTACCACTAGTTTTAGATGTGATGTATTTTCTATGCTGAGGATTATCTTCATAAGCAGAGAGAATGAAATCAGCTTTTTCAATTTCATCATACATTTGATTGAAGTCTAGGCGTCCCTTGATGTAAAAAAAACTTTGTAACTGAGCTGACAAATCTTTTATATTTCCTTTACCAATGACTGTGATTTTAAAGTTTGTAATACCGTTATCTAAAAGTTCTTTTGCAGCATTTATGAGTAATTTAGTACTTTTTCTCTTTTCTGATAAAGCACCAATGGTTATAAATTTTGTAAGCTCATTTTTATAATTTAATTTAACTTTTCCAAAATAATGAGGATTAACTGGAACTGTGGTAGCATTTTTGTAATCCATAGACCTTAAGGTAATAATATCATTGCGTGGGTTAGAATTATTATCAATATAACTATCAATCTCATGCTCGATAAAAAAGAGTTTATGCTTATTAGCTTGCTTATTAAAAAATTCATATGCCTGATTTAAATCTTTACCATCATATAGCTTACTAATAGTTGTTATCAAGAGCCCTTCGACATTTTCAAGTGAGTCTTTTTTAAAATATTTACGAATCTGTTTTTTAGATAGTTTATTATAGGAAATATTTTGGTTATCAAATCTACAAAAAAGACCTTCTTTATATCTTTTAGGATTGATAAGTATTGAAACATAGTAGCCTAAATCAAGCAAATATTTTGTAAAGCCAGGGACAGTTTCTGCATGACTATGAGAACAAGGTTCCCAAAGTAAAAAAGTATTTTCTTTGATTATTGGTTTTTTGTAACTAAACAAATTTTTAAGTTTTTTAAAAGCTATCATAAAAAATTAATATATCTAAGTAAGTGATATGCTAGGTATTATAACATTTAAAATAGAGAATATTTATATAACTATTTTGTTTGAGTATTATCGTGATTTTAGCTATAAGTTTTGATTAGCTTGTAAATATTATAAGTTTGTTTTAGTATGAGTGTAATAAAATCTTATAATATAAAATAAACTATGGAAACTAAAAATATCAATGATGTTGAAGTTATAGCATTATCACTAGGGCGTAGATTTTCTGGAATTAATGCAAGTATGTTAGCTGTTATTCCAGTACAAGCTAAATTAGTAAATATAGTTGGCATGGGCTTTAATATTGACTCTAAAGACATTAAGAAAATTAGATTTAGAGATTTCTTATTTAAATGTTGGCGTAATAAATGGCGTATTTGGCATGCACGTAGAAATATAGATATGCTTGTTGGCATAATATTAAAATATCTTTTCAGATATAAGATAATAATAGTTTTCACATCTGTGGCACAACGTAATCATAAGAAGCTTACAAAGTTTTATATAAATAGAGTGGCAGCAGTTATATGTCCATCTGAGATATCTGCAGGGTACTTAGAGAAAAAACCCTATATAGTGCCTCATGGGGTAAATACCCAAGTTTTTTATCCAACTGAAGTTAGGCAACAACAATGGCAAGAGAAAAAAATGCCTGGCAAACATGGTATAGGGATATTCGGTAGAATTAGAAAATCTAAAGGAACTCAAGAGTTTATTGAAGCAATGATAGCAACCTTAAAAAAATATCCTGATTGGACGGCAGTAGTTATTGGTGAGGCAACACCGAGAGATTTAAATTTTAAAAAAGAGCTAGAGCGAAAGGTCAAACAGGCTGGCTTAGACAAGCAGATAATTTTTACTGGTTTTATAGCTGATAGCAATGAGATACCTAGCTGGTATAGAGCCTTAGATATTGTCGTTTGTGCTAGTCACAAAGAGGGTTTTGGTTTACCAGCTCTTGAAGCAATGGCTTCAAAATGTGCTGTAATTGCAACTAAATTAGGTGCTTGGCCAGAGATTATCGCAAATAATGAAAATGCTTATTTAGTCGAACCTAAATCAAGCCAGCAAATTTCAGATAAATTAGATATTCTAATTTCTGATAGTCAACTAAGGTACAAAATAGCTCAAAATGGCTATGATTTGGTAACTACTAAGTATAAGATTCAAAATGAAGCTGAAGGAATTCAGCAAGTTTATGACAGTCTTTTAGCTAAAAAAAGCTTAGCTACTTGATAAGATTAGTTGATATGTTATTATTAGGTAGGGTAATTTGTCTATATCAATAGCAAACCGCTTAGATTATTTTGATCTAGTGTATTTAAATCAATTTCTACAGCATTATTAGGTGAGTTATAGCTTTTGATATAAAGTTTATTGTTGTTAAGGTCTTTTATTACTTTTAAATGCAGTATGATCAAACATTGTCTGATTTCCAAGTTTTTTAGTAACTGTTCCTTTAGCTATGTCAACATTATTAATGATATGAGTAACTTTAGTAATGAGATTTTCATTATTATCACCTTTATTGTTAGCATAATATCCAATATTACATTTTTGATAAATCTTGATGGTGGCGAGTAGTCTCTAGGTAAGCCTAACAAGCCATTACCTCGACCGAGTGAGTTTATATCTTAGATATCTTTACCTTGTGAGGAATCAATGGAATCACTTATTTTTACTCTAGTTGTTGTTTGGTTACTTAGATTTAAGTAATTTCTCAAGTTTATAAGGTGCCAATCATAAGTTGGGGCATTTGTCACTTTGACATTTGAATTGACATCATATAATCTTACTTTTACTTTTATGTATTTTACTGAATAGCTATTTACTGTGTTTGTTAGTTATTAAAAAGTGTAACTGTGGAGCAACACCATTAATAATGGTACTTTTATCTGACCAGACTTTGTATTGTTTTAAAGCTTGTTTAACTTGCTCTACATTGGCATACTCGCTTAAGAGTAATATACTAATTTGAGTTATAGAAGCATATTTTTTATCTGTATTTGTTACTTTTTGATATTCGGTAAAGCCTGGGATATAGTTTGCACTAATACTAAGGCTTTGATCATTTTGTCCATCAACTAAAAATTCTTGATTAGCATTGACAAGCCCAGTAGCAATTATTGAGTATTTAGAAGAGTAGCTAAGTTTAAATTCCTTGGCGCATTTAGATAATGCTTACTTCTCTTAGGCACATAAATGAATTGCCAGTTCCAGGTAAGCCTCCACTCCATAGTTCTACCGGAAACGGTGTTGCTATTTTTAACTAATGTTAGAGCGCGGTGCATACTAGTGACTGTGAAAATAGCATCAACAAAGCAGTATAACAGACAAAAATCTTTTTTACTATAGGCTTCATAATTCTATCCTTTGGTATTAGTAGTATTAGCTACTTCTATACTAACATAGCTTGAATAACTAGATACTATTGGTATTTTAATAACACTTGAGAATATTTAATAGCTAGGGCTAAATTTACCTTAAAAAGCCACATATAACTTTTTACTAAAATGCTTGTTTATCTATAATTTATTTATCGTTAATTTTACTAGTTAATCAATGCAACAAAATTATTAATCAAAAAAACATCCTAAAGCTTTATGGTACATTATTGCAATATATATGTGGGAGTATTTAGCTTCTATGGTATGAGAGCTCTTTTGATATTATATATTTGGTATATCAACTTAAGCTCGATGATACTACATCGTATGCTATAGCAGAAGCTATATAACTTAGGTATATTTGTCACCATAGTTGGTTGGATTGTTGCAGATAGAGAGTAGTATTAGGTTATAAAAAAAACGGTGACTTATGGTGCAGTACTTATATCTGTTGGTCATATTACCCTTGGCTTTGATGGCGATAGCAAGTTATATTTTGGTATTGCATTTATAGTTTGTGGTTATGGTTTTTTCAAAAATAATGTATCTTGTTTGTTAGGGAAACAATATAATTCTTATGATCCAAACAAAGATTCAGCTTTCACATTACTATACTTAGGTGGAAATTTTGGTGGCATATTTGCACCTATTCTATGTGGTTTAGTAGCACATTATTATGGTTGGTATTATGGATTTGGTATTGCAGGTATTGGTATGATATTTGGTTTAGCTATATTTATGCTAGGTTCTAAATATATTCCAGATATTCTTCCACAAAAAACTTTATCTAAACAGCTAACTTAGTTGTAGTTTTTAGCATATTGTTAATACTGACTCTAAGTTACTTGGCTTTAGAATATCTTTTTGATGGTTATCTATTAGCAGTACATATATTACTGCAATAGCTTTTGTGGTCATTTTTATTAAAGCAGATGCTACTACATGTAAATCATTAATTACACTATTGCCTTTTTATATTTTTGGTATAGTTTTTTGGGTGTTTGATGAGCAGTTATACACGCACGTTAGTAGAAATTTTTGTACATAGAAATGTCGATACATACTTATAGTGTATTGATATTCCTGCGAGTACTTTTACTTCAATGAATTCACTTTCAATCTTGTTTGGTGGTCTAATTCTTCCATGGATTTGGAAGAGAGTAAAATTACTTGATGATGATTTTGGCAGAATGATAAAGTTCTCATTTGGTTTTATATTTCAGTTACTGTGTTTTCTTTTATTCTTTATAGTAGCTAAAAGCAAGTATAGATTTGACAACATAGCTTTACCTGTCATCATTGCTTTAGCTTTCTTAGGTGTGTCAGAATTATTTATAGATCCTATTGCACTTTTCGTAGGTTATATCTATAAAAATAAAAAAATACAGGTTTCTTAGCAGTATCATATATGTTTTTTACAGGAAGTGTCGCTGGATTTTGGCGCTAAGGTTGCTAATTTAGCAGCTTTTCAAGATACTCCTAATAATTTTGATCTAGTCAAAGGCACAATTATTTCAAGGGTTATTTACTATTATAGCTATCTTGGCAGTGACAATTATAATATGGTATATTGTTACCTTTGGTCATAAAGAAATTAAAGTAGTTAAAAAACTTACTCACAAACAAAAAAAGGATAAACGGCAATTATTTGCTGATCTTTTAGAATTATTTTTGCTTTTGATCTTTCAGTGGCAGGAATTTGTAGTTCTTGAAAGAGTTTTTTAAGTTTATTAGCCTTGTTTCTGCTATAATATTTGCATTTATCATCAGGTTTTTTATCACGGATTACTATCTCAGTTAGATCAATTTGTTTGTTAAGATTTTCATTAAGCCAACTTATGATAGCTTTTTTGCTTACATCCTTGGCAGTTGCTGTATACTTTATAATAAGCTGATTATATTGTATATGAATTTGACAGTTGTTATTTATATCGATTTTCCAACCTGTTGAGGGATTATTGACAGCTAGATATAACTCTTTTGTTTGCTTGCTTTTAAGACTTTGCTGTGTGTTTTGTTTAAACCAAAGATGCAGCAGACTTTTTTGAATATCATCATCTAACTTTATTAACTCACTAATTATTATTGTAGTATTTTGAGATATTGATTGTAATTTTTCTGCGAGTAGTTTCTGCAAAACATTATTACCTTCCGCACAAATATTTGCACTACGAGAGAGGGTTTGACTAATATTTGGATTTACTTGTTGTAATATTGGGATTATTTCATTACGAATTAGATTCCTGCGGTATTTTGTATCCTCGTTACTATCATCATATATATGTGCTATATTATTTAGTTTGGCAAACTCTTCAATTTCAATCTTGTTATAGTTTAGTAATGGGCGTAATACGTCTCCATGATGTAGTTTTTTATAATACGGTATACCAGCTAAGCCCGCTAATCCAGAGCCGCGTATTGCTTGAATCAAAAATGTCTCAGCTTGGTCATTTTGGTGGTGACCTAGTAAAAGTAATGGTTTAAGGTATTGCTGCATTATTTTTTGAAAAAATGCCATTCTTTGTTTACTTGCCCAAGCCTCAAAATTTTCTCCTTTAGGAGCTTTACCTAATGAGTGACTAATAAATTGTAGATTATATCTTTCACAAGTTTTTTGACAATGAATTTGCCATTTAAATGAGTCACGATGAAGATTATGATTAATATAAATTGCAATGAGTGGAATATCTAAGTCTTTGCTGATATTTAGTAAAACACTTGAGTCAATGCCGCCACTATAACCAATAATGATATGAGATGGAGAGAGTTTTTTTATTTCATTTAAAATAAGAGTTTTACTTATAGACATTTATACTAAATAGCGAGCATTTATTGTAGCTTTAACTTTTTTAAATTCATCAATGAGATCTTTAGCCTGATCTGAGCTTGATTTAATATCCATAACAACATAACCAATATTTTCTAATGTTCTTAGATATTGACCATCAACATTAATATTTTTAGACGCTAAAATTCTATTTAGCTCATTGATGATACCAGGGATATTTTGATGAATATGTAAGATTCGATGAGTTTCTGTATGACTAAGTAGAGATAATTCAGGGAAGTTTACCGCATTTAATGTTGAACCATTGTCTGAATATTTGATTAATTTAGCACTTACTTCAGTAACAATATTTTCTTGTGCTTCTATAGTGCTACCACCTATATGTGGTGTCAGAAAGACATTATCAAGGTCTCTCAAAGAACTTTCAAAAATCTCACCTTTTGATGATGGCTCTTTAGGGAAAACACCAATTGCTGCGCCTTTAAGCTTAGCGCTTTTTAGGGCATTAACCAAAGTATTGATATCTATTACATTACCTCTTGAAGCATTGATAAGAACTGAATTTTGCTTCATAAGCGCGAATTCTTTGGTTGATATCATATTTGCAGTACTTGGCAGTTGTGGCACATGTAGAGAAACGACATATGATTGTTGTAGTAGTGTTGCTAAGTTGTCAACTTGACAAGCATTACCTAAAAGTAGTTTCTCTTCAATATCATAAAATATCACATTTAAACCAATATTCTCTGTTAAAATTCCAAGCTGCATACCAATATGACCATAACCGACAATTCCTAAAGTCTTGCCTCTTACTTCATTAGCATTATTAGCTAATTTAAGCCATTCTCCTCTATGAGCTTTAGCATTCTTGTCGATTACATTACGTATTAGCAAAATAGCTTCTGCTAAGACAAGCTCAGCAACACTGCGAGTGTTTGAAAACGGAGTATTAAAAACTTGTATACCTAAGCTCTGCGCAGTTTTAAGATCTACTTGGTTAGTACTGATACAAAAGCAACCAATAGCTATAAGATGCTCAGATTGCTCAAGGACTTCTTTTGTCAATTGTGTACGTGAGCGTAAGCCGACAATTTTAAAATCTTTAAGTTTATCTACTAGTTCTTGTCCTTCAAGAGCTGTATTTAGTAATTTGATATTTTCGTATCCTGAAACCTTAAACAATTCAACAGTATTTGGATGGATACCTTCTAAGAGGAGAATGGAGATTTTCTTTTTATTAAGAGATAGCTGGCTCATTTTGATATTCTTATACAGATATTTTTGCTCTGATGGCAGGGTGATGGTTATAGTTTTCAAACTCAAAATCTTCGTATTTATAATCAAAGATAGAGTTTGGTTTTCTTAAAATCTTTAATATTGGTAGATTTAAAGGTTCACGACTAAGCTGTTCATTAACTTGCTCAATGTGGTTGTTGTAAATATGACAATCACCACCTGACCAGATGAACTTGTCAACATCAAGATTACATTGCTGTGCAACCATATACGTTAGTAGTGAATAGCTAGCAATATTAAATGGAACTCCAAGAAAAGCATCAGTACTTCTTTGCGTAAGCATACATGATAGTTTATTGTCCGCGACATAGAATTGAAACATTGCATGACAAGGCGGCAGGGCTGAATTACCTTTTGCAACATTTTCTTGTGGAGATATTTTTTCTGATGGTACAACACATGGGTTCCAAGCTGAAACTAGAATTCTACGTGAATTTGGGTTTGTTTTTAGCATCTCAATTACCTCAGCAATTTGATCTATACCCTGACCATTAAAATCACGCCATTGTTTGCCATAGATAGGACCAAGTTCGCCATCTACTGTTGCCCATTCATTCCAAATCCTAACCTTGTTATCATTAAGGTACTTAATATTTGTGCTACCACTTAAAAACCATAATAGCTCATGGACAACACTAGGAATATGAATTTTTTTTGTAGTTACTAGCGGGAAGCCTTTTTGAAGATCAAAATGCATCTGATAGCCAAAAATGCTTCTTGTTCCAGTGCCAGTTCTATCACCTTTTAAAACACCATCTTCTTTAATATACTTAAGAAAATTTAGATATTCTCGCATTTATTGTTTCCTTGTTTTGATAAATACCGCGATTAGGATTACAGCTCCTAGTAATATCATTGGAATTGATAGTATTTGCCCCATAGTCATCCAATTGAAAAATATGTAACCATATTGTGGATCTGGCTGCCTAAAAAATTCACAGATAAACCTAGCGCAACCATATAAAAGCATGAAAAGCCCAAGCACAAGATAACGCGGCCTTTGCTTGATAGTAACAAGCCACAGAACAGTAAATAGTACAACTCCCTCAAAGAAAAACTCAAATAGCTGTGATGGATACCTTGGTAGTGGCCCACCAGTTGGAAAAACCATGCTTATTAGTGAGTCTGTAACCTTGCCCCAAAGTTCATCATTGATAAAATTACCTATCCTACCAGCGCCTAAGCCAATTGGTACAACTGGTGCAACAAACTCACCTAAATCAAAGGAATTTACACCAATCTTACGCGCAAATAGTACAAATGCTATAAGTACACCAATAAATCCACCATGGAATGACATTCCACCATCCCATAAGAAAAACATTTGTGATGGGTTATGGAAATAATAAGGAAGATTATAGAAGATAATATAGCCAATCCTACCACCAAGAATGACACCTAGTGCCACATAAAATGTCAAATCGCCAACTTGTTCTGGTTTGATAGGAGCCCACGGTTTAACTTTTGCTCTATATCTAGTTAAGTACCAACCAACAAAGATACCAAATAGATACATCAAACCATACCAATGAATCTTTATAGGGCCAAGCTGCAATGCAACTGGATCGATATGAGGATATTGTAGCATTGTAAAACCTTATTCTATATTAGTGCTTGAGATTCAAAATCAATTGCAGGTGAATAATTTATATATTTAGGCTTAGCTTGATTTTGTTTAGTTCCTTTTTCAGCTGGTTTTTCTTTTTTATTATTTTTTGTAGTAGTTTGCTTTTCTTTTTTAGGTTTAGTTTGACTAGCTCGATTAGTTTCTCTAAGTACTTTTTCTGGCTTTTCTCGCTCTGCTACAACCTCTAGTATTATTGTATCATCTACTTTATCAACAACACTTAAAGATTCTTCAGCTGCTACAGCTGAGAATTGCTCAACTTCAATAGTTTGATTTGATTTAGCTACTTGGTTAAGTAGAGCTATTTCAGTATCTACAGATACAGTATCAAACTTTAAGTATTTGTTAGTTTTAATTTTCTCTTGGGTAGCTATCTTTGTAGCACCATCACCATTTAGACTATCATAGTTCTTTAAGACATCTTTAACCATTATAGAGATAAACTCATCAGGATTCTTAGAAATCACCTTTTTGACATTCTCAGTCTTTGTAACCGCTGTTTGATTTTGATATTTAAGTTGCGTAATATCAATAACTTCTTCAGCATTATTTAGATTTAGATTATTGCTTCTGTTGTTGTGGTTATTTGATTTTTTATCAAACTTATCATTGTTTGATTTATTTTTATTACGCTCGTTTTTATCATTACTATTATTGGTATTGTTACTGTTGTTATCATTACGCTGGTTATGATCTTTTTGCGACTTATTTTTTTGCTGCTTTTGGAAGTTTTGTTCTTTGTTTTGTTGTTTTTGAGCTGGATTATTAGCTTGTTCAGCAGCTTTAGAATCAGTTGCAAATATTCTACTAAATAGATTAGTAAAGAAGTCTTTTTTCTTAGCTTGTTGAGTTACAGCATCTTGTTTTTTATCATTTTGTATAGCTATATTTATTTGGGTGTCAGTTTGTGGCTTTTGCTCTTGAGTACTACTAGTAGTTTTATTTTCTATGGCTTTATTTAAATCAACAGCAGCAACTTTTTTCTTGCTAGCTTTAGGAATTTCAATATTATAAACATCTTCTATTAATTCTGAACTAGTACGATTTGATTTATAGCTAGTGCCCCAGATTCTCTGTATTTGAAACTTTGGTGACTCCATATTAAAGTTAGGGATAATCATAACCTTAACTTGAGAAATTCTCTCGATCTCAACGATACTGTCTCTTTTCTCATTTAAAATATATGCAGCAATATCTACAGGAACTTGGACACGAATTTCATTAGTATCTTCTTTGATAGCTTCTGCTCTGATTTTACGCAGGATGGTAAGTGCTGTAGCTTGAGTAGTTTTGATAAAACCATGACCTTCACAACGTGGACATTTTTGCATTACGCTTTCGTTAATTGAAGAACTTAAGCGTTGTCTTGATATTTCAATCAGGCCAAGTTTAGAAATGCGTGACATTTGGATACGCGCTCTATCTTGTTGTAGCGCTTCCATTAGTTTTTCTTCAACTTGTTTTCGATTTGGGTAGAAAGACATATCAATAAAGTCAACTATAACAAGACCACCTAAGTCTCTGATTCTAAGTTGACGAGCGACTTCTTCTGCAGCCTCTAGGTTAGTTTTAAACGCTGTAGTTTCTACATCTTCAGCTTTGTTAGCGCGAGATGAGTTTACATCTATTGCTACAAGTGCTTCTGTAGTATCTATTACGATAGAACCACCAGATGGTAGGCGAATTTCTCTTTTATAGGCATTTTCTATTTGTTGATCAATTCCAAACTGAGCAAATAATGGTAATTCTTCGTTGTATAGTTTTACTTTATTTATATCAAAGCTTTGTCTAAGTAAACTAAGTTGTCTTTTGACATCTTCAAAGCATTCTTTAGAATCAACAATAATTTCTTTTACCTCTTCTTTTAAATGATCTCTAATTGTTCTTACAATAATGTCACTTTCTTTATGTAATAGTGCGGGTTTTTTGATTCTATGGTAAGCTTGAGAAATAGATTCCCATAATTCAACTAGAGTATCAAAATCATGTTTTAATTCTTCAAAAGAGCATTCAACGCAGGCGGTTCTTGCTATTACGCTCATATTCTTTAGGATATTTAATTCCTTTAGATATTTTTTTAATCTTTCTCTATCTTCGCCTTCGACACGACGAGAAATACCGCCACCATCATGATTGTTTGGTAGTAACACCATATAGGAGCCAGCTAGGGTGATAAATGTAGTCAATGCCGCACCTTTATCGCCACGCTCTTCTTTATCTATTTGAACGATTAGTTCTTGTCCTTCTAAAAGCAAAGGGGCGATATTATCGCCATTTGGAACATCTTTTAGATAATATTCTGATACTTCTTTAAACGGTAAAAAACCATTTTTTTCTTCACCATAGTTAACAAATATAGCATTTAAGCTTGACTCAATTCTTGAAATGTAGCCTTTGTAAATATTTGCTTTCTTTTGTTCTCTATCAACATTCTCAATATTTAGATCTATTAGTTTACCATTATTTAATGTGGCAATTCTTGTTTCTTCACCACTTTTGCTGTTTATTAGTATTCTCTTCATTTGTTATTAATTCCTTCAATAAATATAACATCATAGCTGATTGTTTAACGAGTCAACTCGCTTTTTGACCATTAAGGTCTTTCTTAATAAACCGCGAGATTTTTAAGCTAATTTCTCAAAGAAATTGATTAGATTTACCATATCTAGTCAGTTGCTTAATTTTGTTGCGATTTTGTTAAAGTACTATGTACACAATTATTTGATATAATAGCAATATTAGCTATTAAATAAAAGAACTATTAATTTCTAATGAATCTTATTTACTTGGATTATGCTGCGACAACTCCACTTAGTCAAATTGTCAAAAATTCTATGTTAAATTCAATAACTAGTGATAATGATTTTTTTAATCCTGGGTCATCAACATACCAGCAAGCAGAAATTGTTAGTAATAAAATTGAGCAGGCAAGGGCTGAAATTGCTCAAACTTTAGCAGTGTTACCAAGGGAGATTATTTTTACTTCAGGAGCGACTGAGTCAAATAATCTTGCGATAAAAGGAGTGGCATATGCTTATAAAGATAAAGGTAGACATATAATAACCTCAAAAGCTGAGCATAAGACAGTATTGGATGTTTGTAAGTTTTTAGAGACACAGGGTTTTGAAGTTA
Organism: Ornithodoros moubata; assembly: GCA_029532675.1. Lineage (NCBI taxonomy): Eukaryota > Metazoa > Arthropoda > Arachnida > Ixodida > Argasidae > Ornithodoros > Ornithodoros moubata. Next base: position 55,709 of record JARGYV010095691.1, read on the forward strand.
CATATCTTGATGTCAATCAGTTTGGTGAAGTTGATTTGAAGCAGCTTAAAAAATCTATCACACCACAAACAATACTTGTAAGCTTAATGGTTGTAAATAATGAGCTTGGGACACAAAATAACCTTGTGGAAATTGGGAAAATAACCAAGCAAAATGGAGCATTGCTGCATGTTGATGCCGCCCAAGGTTATGGTAAAGTTGATATAGATATCAAAACGATGAATATTGATTTGTTATCAGTGTCTGGACATAAGTTGTATGCACCAAAGGGTGTTGGTTTTCTTTATCTAAGATCAAAACGACCAAAAGTTAAGCTTATAAAGCAAATACATGGTGGGGCTCAAGAGTTTAATTTACGCGCAGGGACACTGGCAACTTATCAGATATTTGCACTAGCTACAGCTGCTAAAGAGATATTTGTAAAAAAAGAGCAAAACTTTGAATATGTGTCAAAAATGCAGCAGCTATTTTTAGGAATTATTCAGAAATTGGCTAATATAAGAATTAATACAGATCTTGAAAATAGTTATCCAGGTATTTTAAATATTACATTTTTAGGAGTAAAGGGTGAAACATTATTAGCGCTAGTTGATGAGATTTGTATGTCAATGGGCTCGGCATGTAATTCCCATACAGTTGAGCCTTCACATGTCTTAAGTGCTATAGGTTTGACAGCAGTTGAAGTAGAATCAACGCTTAGAATATCTTTTGGGCTACAAACAACGCAAGCACAAGTTATCCAAGCAGCTAATTTGCTAAAAGAAAAAGTACAACTTTTGCGAGCTTTATCACCACAAGGAGAAGTAGATGTATAATGATTTAGTAAAGGAGCTTTTAACACAAGTTAAGTTTGAAGATAGTATTATCTTAGCAGAGCAGGCTAAATATAGTATTAGCGATAATTTTTCAACAGTCGAGATTTATATTTGTGATAAAAGGGTATCATATAGGATTTATGGTGATGCGTATAGCTTAGCTATGCTCAAGTGGCTTCAGATTAGTTTGCAAAACAAACAAAATCTAAGCCAAATTTCTTTAGAAAAGCTAATAGCAGATTTTGGTTTACCACAAGTTAGGTATAGAGATGGACTACAAATAATTCAGCTTATTGAGAAAATAAATGCAGCAGCTGTATGACTTTTATATATTACATCAGCGTAAATATAGAGAAAATTCACTACTTGGGAGCGTATTTACGCGTGAGTTCGGCAAGCTCTCGGTATTAATAACAATTAATAAAAAAACTGCTAATTTATATCAGCCACTAGTTAAACTAAAAGGACAAATTAACCTCGCTAAAAAGGCCGATGGTCTAGGTAAAATTTATAATATTGAGTTTATTGAGTCATTTTACCAAAAATCATATATAAACTTATTATCACTGCAGTATATTAATGAGCTTATATATTTACTTTTAAATTATTCTCATGAAGAAGATGTTCTCTTTGATAAATATGATTTTATCTTAAGAAATATCGATGAAGCTAATTATAGATACTTATTGAGAATGTTTGAGCTTGAGTTATTAAATAGTCTTGGTCAGGGCATTTATGTTGATAATGATATTAATGGGATATCAATACAAAATAACTGTACCTACACTATACTTCCTAATGGGTTTAGAAAAGATCTTAACTCAGCTATAAATAGTATCTCTGGCAGAAGTCTTAAGAAAATAAATCAACCGCTAAGCTTGTGGTCAAATGATGATCTAAAAGCAATTTCTAGAGTTACTCGAGTATGTATTGATTATGTTTTAGCTGGTAAGCAGTTAAAAAGTAGGAAACTTCTTGTCGATTATTTAAACCTTAAAAAGTAGATTTTAGACTTAAGAATTATTTTAAACTCTATTAAAACTTTAGTTAAGTAACAAACTAAATCTTACTAACGGCTGAGAAATTGTTGATTTAAACAATAAAAATTTTACAACATAAGTTGGCTATGCTTATCGAAGTACTCAATGCTTTTGTAATATTAAATCAATAGCCTTACTGGTTTTATTGGTGATTAAGTAGTTTGTTTTTGAAAGCTTTGATAAAAGATATTGTCGGTGGTATCAAAGAAACAACAACAATCAAAATGATAAATAAGCCAAAATATTTTTTAACAAAAGCATTATTACTAAAGAAAAATGCCAAATACACAATAGAATAAACCCAGATAAACGCACCGATAATACCTATTGCCACAAATTTAGTATATTTCATCCGTGCCATGCCAGCTGTGAAAGGCATAAATGTACGCACAAGTGGTGTAAACCTAGCAGATATAATAGCAGCTGGACCATACTTGTTAAAGAATTCTTGAGCTTTTAAAAGATGTACAGTCTTGAGAATTTTTGCATCTTCTTTAAAGATTCTTTTACCAATCATACGACCTAAGAAATAGTTACAAGAATCTCCACAAACTGCAGCTGCTACTAATATTGGCGCTACTAGGTGAACATTAAGAGTTGTCGCAGCTCCAGTAAGACCTATGGCAAAAAGTAATGAATCACCTGGCAAAAAAGGAATTATTACAAGTCCAGTTTCACAAAAAATCACTAAAAAAAGCAGTAAGCAAGTCCAGTCACCTAGTATATTTATATAAGTGCTAATAAATTGATCTAGATACAATACTATATTTAATAGTGCTGAAATTGTATCCATGGGTTATGCTTTTGAATGTTTTGTTATTTAGATTATAAAAAAATAATTTCTAAAGGTTAAGTTCTTTTTGCTTTTATTTTATTTATAATACTTTTAAGTAGCATTTGAATAATTACAGCAATGACTACTATAGTGATTAAAAGGCTTAGATTTTGTTTAACAAATTGGTTATTACTAAAGAAGTATATAGTATAGGTTATAGAAAAAGACCATATAATTGCAGATATTGTTCCTAATATGACAAATTTAGCATAATTCATTCTGCTTACACCTGCTACAAAAGGAGTAATGGTTCTAACAAAGGCGATAAAACGTGAGAAAATTATCGCTTTTGTGCCATATTTTTCTAAAAATTCTTTTGTTTTAATCAAATAAGCTTTCTTGAGAATCTGTGCATGAGTACTAAAGAGTTTTTCGCCAATAAATTTACCAGTGATGTAGTTGCACGAGTCACCGATTATAGCACCTAAGCATATTGTTAAAACTGCTAAATGAATATTTATACTTGTAGCAGCAGCTGTTATACCAATTGTAAAAAGTAATGAGTCACCCGGGAAAAATATACCTAAAACAATTCCAGTTTCACAAAAAACTATAAAGAATAATAAAATATAAAACCACACACCTAAAAGGTCAATAAAATAATTTATATACTCATTAAAATGTATAATAAAATCAAACATTGTATTTTACTCCGGTTTGATCTTTATTGATAAAGCATGAATATATGGCATTAAATTTTCAACAGCTTTGAATATTTGTTTGTGTGCTTGGATTTTTGTTATTGTGCTAAGTTTTTGAGAGTTTATATTAAGCACGAAATGATACTTACCTTGATTATAGCCTCTATGTTTTACATGTTTGTATGTTTCATCAATTACTTCGATTATAGCTTGAGGTTCAACTTTGGATAATATTTGAGTTTTTATTTGATCTGCTACAGTAGTACTATCCATAGTTATAATATCCTCGTAGGTGTAATAATTAAATCAAGCTTAATATCATGTATATCTCTGATAATAGCATTATTTTGCTGTTCATCAAAGGCTATACCTATAGTTAAAGGGTATTTATGAGTTTTTTTAAAGCTTAAGTTATAGTCATAAAAACCGCCACCCATACCAATTCTCAATTTATCGCTAGTAAAACCAACAATCGGTACTATAATAATATCAAGTTCCCAAGCTGTAACTATATCTTTAACAGAGTATATAGGTTCTTTGATTTTATATTTATTTAAGTAATAACTTTTAGAGTCTTTAGCAAACCAAAGCCCATGTTTTATAAAGGGATGAATTATAGGTAAATAGATATTTTCAAAGTGATTGTTAATAGTTTGAGTATCTATTTCATTTTTTAGTGATACAAAACTAGCTATCTTGGGATTAGTAAAATTTACTTGTATGTGGCTTATCAGTTTAGAGCTGATTTGCTCGCTAAGATAGGTTTTGTTTTTAAGAGAATTTCTAATATCTAAAAGCTGCCTACGTATTTGATTTTTATTCATGACTGCAAGTATGAAAAATTAGTTGTCCAGATTACCGTTTTTAGTCCAATATTCTTGATCCCTATAGTTTCAACGTTGGGCTTCTTTGTCAATGCTAAAGTATCAAAGCTTGCTCTCTAGTCAAAACACCAAGGCTCCTTTTTCTAAGTAGTATCGGTACAAGATTGTAACTAAATCACCAATAACCCAGACAACTAAACTCTTGATTACAAACTTATTATAAATCACTCTAAATACTGTTTGAATAATTTACACTAAAAAGTTTGTAGATATATTTCTTGACTTTTGAGTTAAGTTCTTTCTTTTGTTGATTAAATATTTGGCTGTTACTAACTACTAGCTGGTTTTAACTTTGGTTTTGAGCAGAATCTTATCAAAAAATACCTATAACTAATTATCTAGATACAGTAAAATAATTTAACAATATAATATAAAATAAAATTAATCTCTATGAAAAATGAAAAACCTAATTTTGAAGATGTCGCAGAAGCACTGAAAGTAATGCAGGCTTTAAGCTCGGCTTCTGAAGCTCATGGTTTACTTTGTGCCTTGTTTAGTTTTGGTGCTGAAGTTAAATTTACAGCTTGGTCAGATTCTCTAATGAATAAGCCAATTGAAGATGGTGATTTGATTACTAGTTCAGCTTTGAAAACTATGAAAAAACTTTATGATTACACCAAATCTCAATTCGATGAAAAAGGTCTGAGCTTTGATTTATTTATTCCAGCAGATAATGAGCCGTTAAGTTATCGAGCTGAAGCTCTTACATATTGGATAAGAGGGTTTCTATCAGGAATAGGTTTATGTGGTTTGGATTTTGAGAGTTCAAAAGATCAAGAAATCAAGGAAGCAATTAGTGATCTGATGAAAATCTCATATATGGACTATGAAGCTTTAGGTGAAGATGAAGGTTGTGAAGAAGATTTTTTCGAGTTGGTTGAGTATATAAAAGTAGCAGTTTTACTTATTAATAGTGAAAAAATTTAGGTATCAACATGAATACTAAATATGATGTGGCAATTGTTGGAGGCGGAATAGTTGGTTTATTTACTTCTCTAGCTTTAGCCAAGACTGGATGTAAAATTATTCATATTGAAAAAGATCAATTACAAGTAAAAAATGATAATAGAAGTATTGCGGTGTCTTATTCATCAATAGCTTTCTTAAATACTCTTGGTTTGTGGGATAAGGTTGCAAGTAAAACTCAAACTATTGAACAAGTTCATGTCTCAGATAAAGGTAACTATGGTCGAGCTGAGATATTTGCTAAAGATGAAAATTTGCCATTTCTAGGAGCTATTGCGCCAATACAACAGCTTCTGACAGTTGCCTTACAAAGTGTTGCTGATAATCCAAATATTGTTAAATCTTTTGGAACAAATGTTGTTAATTTAAATAAACACGATGATAAGTATTCTTTAGTAGTCAAGCAGCAAGGAGAGACTAAAACTATAGAAGCACAGCTAATAATCGCTTGTGATGGCGCAAACTCAAGTTTAAGAAAAATGCTAAATGTCGCAGCCAAGACAACTGATTATCAACAAGATGCACTTGTTTTTGATATTCAAACAGACCTTGATAATTATAATACAGCTTTTGAAAGATTTATGACTGATGGGGTACTAGCAATGTTACCTAAGGCAAAAACTACTATGGGCTGTGTTTGGACTATTGATAGAGATAATTCACAAGCAAAGTTAGTCTTAGATAATAAAGAGTTTGAACAGCTAGTCCAAGATCGCTTTGGCTACAGATTAGGAGAGATTAGACTTACTTCAAAACCCGCGGTTTTTCCTTTATATCTTGTCCAAGCTGAGCAAGTCCATAAAGACAATGTGCTTTTTTTCGGTAATGCATTACATTTTTTGCATCCAGTATCTGGTCAAGGGATGAATCTAAGTATACGAGATATTGGTTTTTTATATGATTTGCTTGCAAAGAGTGATTTTTCACAGAACTCAATTGTAGCTGTTTTAGCAGAGTTTGTCAAAGTCAGAAAACCAGATCATGATAGAACAATTTTTGTCATTCATGGTTTTGTAAAATGGTTTGTATCTAACGATGCTAAGTTAGTTGCAAGTAGAAATGCTGGTTTATATCTCTTACAAAGAAGCAAGTTAGCTAAAAAAGTTCTATCAAGAGTGATGATGGGTAAGCTTAGCAAAGGCTCAACTCTAATGAGAAAGGTGGTTGAAGATGAGCGTTAGAAATGTTCAAAAAGATGCTGTGATTGTTGGTGGTGGTATGGTAGGCTTAAGTCTTACTTTGGCATTGCACCAAAAGGGTTTGCAGGTTGCGCTTGTTGAAGCAAAAGAAATTAATGATAAGCCTTTAAGCACTGATAGAGTCGAAACTAGAGTTAGTGCTATAAACCATACCTCAAAAAGTTTTTTGCAACAATTAGGTGTCTGGCATAGTATTAAAAATAAGCGTGTATCACCATACTATCAAATGTGTGTATGGGATGGTATTCCTAGTGAAAGTATAAATATTACTGCCGAAGAAATAGCCGAACATAGCTTAGGATGTATTGTTGAAAATGATGTAATAGTTGCCGCGCTAATAGAGAAAATCAGTGCTACAGGTATTGAGATTTTTGCTAATCAAAAAATACACAAAATCCAAAGAAATGTTAATACTGAGAAAATATTTTTAGATGATAAAATCATTGAAACAAGTTTAGTAATTGGTGCAGATGGTGCTAACTCTTTTATTCGTGATTATTTTAATTTTGAAACTAAAGTTAAACCGTATAAACACACTGCTATTGTTGCAACAATTAAGCTTGAAAAAGACCATCAGCAAACAGCATATCAGCGTTTTTATGATAAAGGTGTACTGGCATTTTTGCCATTAGCAGATGCAAATAAAGCTTCGATAGTTTGGTCTGTAAAGACTGATTATGCTAATTTTCTTATGAGTTTACTAGATGAGAAGTTTGAGATAGAACTTACTAAGGCAATTGATAATAGTTTTGGTAGTCTTAACTTACTATCAAAAAGGTTTAGTTTTGAGTTAATAGAGCGTCATGCTAAGAGTTATATGCAAAACAATGTGGTATTAGTAGGTGATGCAGCACATACAATTCATCCATTAGCAGGGCAAGGAGTAAATATAGGTTTTAAGGATGTTATTGCACTAACTCGAGTTTTGAGTGAGGTTTTTGCAAAAGGGCGCTTGATTGGTCATATTTCAACACTAGATAAATATCAGCGTGAGCGTATGCTTGATAATACTAAGATGCTAGCTTTGATGAAGGCATTTAAAGAAGTCTTTGCTAGTGATAATCAATATCTCAAAAAAGCGCGTAGAGCTGGACTAGAATTTGTTGATAAGAATAGTATTTTAAAAAGTTTGGTGGTAAAGCAAGCCATGTAAACTCAAGAGAAAAAGAAACAATATGGAAAACGAAATAGTAGATGTAAAAAAGTATTTTTAGAGTTTGATAAGCAAGATGGTTTAGAAGAGATTATTGAAAATGTTGATACAATAGTAAAGTTACTATGCTTGATTTACTCAAGATGAATATTTTCACAAGTAAGCTATTTGCAGACCAAATTATCCAAATGAATACGATGATAGATGAAAATTTCGATCCTGAAAAGATACGAGTGAATTGCTTAGTAAATGTTTTGAATATGCTAATTTTTGTTTGACTTTAAAAAAATAGAAGTTTACTTATTTATGGTAAAGGTTTAAATGACTTATCAGATAAAGATTTTTTAAAAAAAATGTTTGATATTGATGATGATCAATTTATTAACGAAGTTCTTAATGACTATGAGTCACATAAAAGAAATAAAAGCAAATTTAAAAGGCACTAAAAAATAGTAATTTATAATATAAGGTTATTTATGAAAACAGATGATTTTGATTATAAATTACCAGAAGAGTTGATCGCTAGCTACCCATTAGAAAATCGTGATGCTAGTAGGTTACTAAAGTTAAATAAGCAAACAGGTGAAATAGCTGATCATAAATTTACTGATTTTATTGATTTTATAACGCCAAAAGATTTACTTGTTTTAAATAATAGTAAAGTAATGTTGGCGTGTTTGTATGGCAGCAAAACTACCGGAGCAAAGGTTGAATACCTTATAGAAAGGATCAAAACACCAAAAGTCTTTGAAGCACATATCAAAGCTAACCGTTCACCAGCCGTTGGTAGTGAAATATATATTGAGGATACATTAGCAAAAGTTTTAGACAAAGATGGTGGTATGTATCTACTTGAGCTACAAGGCGATGAAGATATTTATCAGCTGATGGAAGAGTTTGGTCATATTCCATTACCACCATATATGAAGCGCGAAGATGAAGAGTTTGATGCCGAGCGTTATCAGACTGTATATGCCAAAGATTTAGGTTCTGTTGCAGCTCCTACAGCTGGTTTGCATTTCTCACAACAGCTAATGCAACAGATAAAAGCTAAGGGTGTTGATATTGCTTATATAGTTCTACATGTTGGTTCTGGAACTTTCAAACCTGTTCAAGTTGATGATGTTGAGAGTCATAAAATGCATGCTGAGGTAATATCTGTACCAGCAGATGTTTGTCAAAAAATTCGACAAACAAAAGCAAATGGTGGTAGAGTAATAGCTATAGGCACAACTTCTGTACGCTCACTTGAGACAGCAGGACAAAATGGTCAGATTGGAACTTATCAAGGGGAGACAGATATTTTCTTATATTCTGGCAAAAAATTTAATGTTGTAGATGCGATGATTACAAACTTTCATTTACCAAAGTCTACTTTGATTATGCTTGTTAAGTGCTTTTGCCAATAAACACAAAATTATGCAAGCATATCATCATGCAATAGCTAAAAAATATAGGTTTTCAGCTATGGTGATGCGATGTTTATTTATTAAAAATATAATTTCTATAGATGCGCATATCTTTTGAATATTAGCTTAAATTGATAGGTTCCCATTTGTATTGGGAATAGCAAATATTTTAGATTATTAAGGAGAAAAATGAAAAATAAAGCGTTCTTTTTTGATATTGATGGTACTTTAGTATATGAAAACAAAGGGAAACTTTTTGTTTCAGAGAAAAATATTCAAGCAATAAAAAAATCTCAGAAAATGAGGCTATAAAACTTTCATAGCTACTGGTAGGACGCGGCTTTATTACATTAGCGGTTCTTGAGTTACCATTACTGCTAATGGCTCAGTTGTGAGAGTCGGTGATAAACTTGTTTATAAAAAACTTTTCCCAAAAAGTGCTAGAGATAGTGTTTTAGAATTCTGTGAGAAACACAATCATGACTGGCTCTTTGAGGGTGAGTATGCCTATGTAAATAACCTTGAATCATTAGGATCTCGACTATTTAATTATAATAATGTTGTTGTAAATAAAGACAAAATTATTACGACACACAACTATATAATGTCACAATCTATAGTAATTTGGTTTTAGGCAGAAATGTCGATGTTGTTGCCTTACAACATACACACGGTGATGATTATGTCACAGCTCCACATAATGAGTATGGTTATTTTGATTGTTATTTAGCTCGGCATACAAAGGCTAATAGTATTGATAAGGTAGTTGAATATCTGAGCTTAGAAGACTATGAGACTTATGCTTCTGGTAATGGTAATAATGTCTAGAGATGTTTGATAGAGTCAATGTTGCCGTTGCAATGGAAAATGTTTCACCACAACTAAAAGAAAAAGCCGATTTAATCACTAAAACAAATTAATAATGATGGTGTTTTATGCTCTAGTTAAACTAAGCTTAATTTAAACATTATATCATTTAGATGATTAATTGACTAAAGGAGAATAAAATAAAAAAATTTCTAGTTATAGCGTGAATAATATTAAAAGTTGAAAATTAGTCATTTGCTTTCCTATAGTTTTGTTAACCCTGGATAGTTGTGAACAGAGGATTAAAAACCTGCTATAATATAGCAAAATAGTTTATCAATAACAAATAAATTTTTGACAAGGAGTTCGGGTGCGCTTTGCTCATGTGATGTTGCGTGTAAAAGACTTAGATAAATCTGTATATTTCTATACAAATGTACTAGGCATGAAGTGCAAAAAAACTGATAATCTATAATGTAAGTACACTTTAGCCTTTCTAGGTTATGGAGATATATCTAACCATACGGTTCTAGAGCTGATATATAACTGGGGTGAGGATGAGTATGATCATGGCACTGCTTTTGGACATTTATGTATGCAAGTAGAAGATATTTACAAAGCTTGTGATGATGTTAAAGCAAAAGGTGGGGTTGTAACTCGTGAGGCAGGTCCAGTAAAAGGTGGTACACAAATTATTGCATTTATAAAAGATCCAGATGGATATCAAATAGAACTTATTGAAAAAGCTTAATGAATAAAGACAGATTAAATATATTAATTATAAGAGGCTATTACAGTAAGAGTGATAGCATTGAGCATGTTGATGTTGATGGTATAAAAGTTAAGGTAACTACAGTAGCTTTGGGACGCCCTATTTTTGTCAAACGAAAATTAAAGCGTATTATTAATAAATACAAGATTAGTGCAGATAACTATGATCTAATTTATGCAATATCAATGTCTGCTGGCATTTCATCATTAATAGATGAGGCACTGTATCAGAAGCTTCACTTGATTACACCATTTTTTATTCATCATAAAACTATGCGTGTACTTGGTAAGGTCAAGATTAGGAAAATGCTTGGAGCATATTTTTTATTATTGATGAATGGTAAATTAGGTAAGTTTCATGAGGCTATTCAGGTTACCTTAGCAGAGAATGATCAAATCGTTGATAATATTTTTTTTTGAGAGTAAAGGTAATGTAAGTTATATCAAAAACATCGATCACACTCTTACCAAGAAAATTGTTGAAGAGATTATCCACAAAGATATTGATAATCTAAGAAAAGAAGTTTTTGGTGAGTTAGCTTTACCCTCGTGAGAAGGTTGAGTGATGAAATAGCCAATATATCAGCAATCCCCAGATACCAAATACTAAACCAACTAAAATCCAAATATTTTTTGGTAACAAAATAGTTGTAAGCCTTCTGTCTAAAACTTTGGGTATATCTTTGGCTATTCCTAGTCCACAGAAAATGTGAATTAAAACATTAAAAGCTGCGATTATAGGTAAAGAGTTGTTTATTAATGTTGCTGACATAGTGTTAATATCCATATATAAACCTTTAAAAAATTACTTTTGCGTGTTCTTTAGCATGATAAGAATTTTGATAGTAGTCTCGAATAATTTCAATAACCTCTTCAATAGTATCAACAAGGTGTAAAATTTTAAGATCATTTTTATCTATAACACCATTTTCTATCATTGTTGTCTTTATCCAATCTACCAACCCTCCCCAGAAATCTTTACCAAAAAGAATAATTGGCATATACGCTTTTTTCTTAGTTTGAACGAGAGTTGCAGTATCAAAAAGTTCATCCATGGTGCCAAAGCCTCCAGGCATTACTATATAAGCCATAGAATGCTTAATGAACATTGCTTTTCGAGTAAAAAAATATCTATAAAGTAGGCTAATATCTTGGTATTTATTAGGAGTTTGTTCATGTGGTAGAGTTATATTTAATCCTACACTATAAGAGCAACCCAAAGAAGCTCCTTTATTACCTGCTTCCATAATGCCTGGGCCACCACCTGTAATTATTGTAAAACCATGGTTAGATAGTTTTTCTGCTATTTTAACAGCTTCTAAGTAATATCTATTATTCTCTTTTAGTCTAGCTGATCCAAATATGCTTATAGCAGGAGTAAGTTTATCTAGACGTTCATATCCTTCTACAAGCTCGGATGTTATTTTCATAATATTCCAAGTTTCTTTAGCTCTATCAAAGTTTACTTCGCCATTCTGTGTAAGAACTATTTTTTTATTTTTACAATTCATAAAGTATAAATTAGTCTAGTGTTTTATTTTATGACTAATTATAATTATATAATACTTTGAAATATTTGTACTATATAATCAAGTTGAATGGATTCTAGTACTTAGATTTAATTTTTAAAAATAAAACATTCACAAAGGAGAGTTTAATGGGTTTTCTAGCAGGAAAAAAAATATTAATTACAGGACTTTTAAGTAATAAGTCAATTGCTTATGGTATCGCAAAAGCTATGCATAGAGAAGGAGCTGAGCTTGCTTTTACTTATGTTGGACAGTTCAAAGATAGAGTAGAAAAATTGTGTGCAGAATTTAATCCAGTAGCAGTTTTGCCTTGTGATGTAACTTCTGATCGAGAGATTAAAGATTTATTTGCAGAGCTTGGTAAAGTTTGGGATGGTCTAGATGGTATAGTTCATTCTATAGCTTTTGCACCGCGTGACCAGTTAGAAGGCAATTTTATTGATTGTGTAACTCGTGAAGGTTTTAGTATTGCTCATGATATTAGTGCATATTCTTTTGCAGCATTAGCTAAAGAAGGTCGTAGCATGATGAAAAATCGTAATGCTTCTATGGTAGCACTTACTTATATTGGTGCAGAAAAGGCTATGCCAAGTTATAATACTATGGGTATTGCTAAAGCTTCTTTAGAAGCTACAGTTAAATATACGGCTTTAGCTTTAGGTGAAGATGGTATTAAAGTAAATGCTGTATCAGCAGGCCCTATCAAAACTCTTGCAGCTTCAGGCATCTCAAATTTTAAAAAGATGCTTGATTATAATTCTATGGTTTCTCCACTTAAAAAAAATGTTGATATTATGGAAGTTGGTAATACCGTAGCGTTTTTATGCTCAGATATGGCAACAGGTATAACAGGAGAAATCGTCCATGTGGACGCTGGCTATCATTGTGTGTCTATGGGTAATGTTCTTTAGTTCTATCTTTTCAAACAAAGCTACTACTAAATTTAATCGTTCTTGTGATTATGTATAATAATTTCTTATATATAAGTATTATTAGTTTTTATTTATTATAATAATCATTGATAATGGCCTTATCAAAGAGATAAAAGGTTATTTTATGAATAAAAATATTTTAAATTTGACTCTTACATCTATGCTCACTATAGGTGTTTCACATGGTATTGCTAAAACTTCACCATAGTGCTTGGATAAGTTTTTACGTTGTAATTATTGGACTCTGGTGGACCTATAACTGATGATGCTAAGGGTATCAGCTGGAGAGGTTATATGGTTAGATGGTAAATCTAATATATTAATAGATGCTTGTGGTGGAACTTACATTAGGTTTGGTCAATCAGGCACTTGTTTAGAAGATTTAGAAATAATTAATATGACGCATTTTCATGCTGATCATTCTGTAGATTTACTTGCAATATTAAAAGGCGCATATTTTTCTGATAGAAAAACAAGCTTACCCTTATCTGGTCCAATTCATGGAGGACTTTTCCCAAGTGCTACAGAGTTTCTTAACATGATGCTTGAGAAAGCTACAGGTGTTTTGCATACCTACATTGGATATTTACAGGAACAGATGGTTTTTTCAAATTAGATCATGTTACTAACATTGATTATAAAAGTACGAGTCCTACAAAAGTTTTTTCGAAGAAAGAGTTTACAGTTTGGGCGTTAGGAATTCCAAAAGGAGATATGCCAACTTTAGCCTATAAGATTGTATCTGAAAAAGGAACTATTGTGGTAACAGGTGCTGGTGGTAGTAATCAGGCAGATAAATTTAGAGATGCTTTTATCACTTTTGCTAAAGGAGCAGATATTTTAATGATGCCTATGCCAATTGATGAAAATGCATATGCAGCGGACATTTTCTTAAATATAAAACCATAAACTATTATTAAAATTGCTGCTGTAAATCCAAAAGTATTAGTTTTGAACCATTTCTTAGGTAGAGGTCTAGTACTTAAAGATGAGTCTACAAAGATAGCTAAAAAATATTATAAAAGACCTGTTTATGAAGGTCGGAATTTAGCATGTTTTCCAGTTAGCGGAATTAAGTAAGGAGAGTTAATATGAAAAGTAAAATATCTTTAACAATTGTTTTAACAGCATCTATATCTTTTGGAATACTCTTGCAGAAGATGCAAAAGCTTCAAATACACACAAACACAGAATATTGAAGATTCTGAAGAAAGTAGTCCAATCGCTCAAGGTGAAGGTAAATGTGCTAGTAGTAAGGTGTGGATCGCTTAAAAAATTATGGGTTGTAGATGTTGATGTAGATGAGGCTGATAGTAAGCTAGTTAGAGTTCGAGATGGTAATTGTGGTACTAAAGTTGAAAATGCTTATAGCAAACAAAACAAAAAAGAGATAGCACAGTTAGGAAATGCTCTAATGGAGTTTGGTAGTCAATGATTAGCAAAGCTCAAGGTATTGGACTTAGATCTGAGCATCAATCAATACTTTCAACACAAAAAGTTACTGGAATTGATTTTTTAAAACTTTCTCCATAAAATTGGATAGGTTTAGGCGGCTTTAAAAGTGATTACCTAGATAAAGTTACAGAGAGATATCCAATAATAGCTCATGAACTTAATCTATCAATTGGTGGATTTCGACCTTTAAATAAGAAGTTTTAAAATGAGATCAGAGCTTTTTTAGATGATTAATAATATAGAAATATACAGTGATCATTTATGTTTTTCAGATGATAAGAAAGGTTATTTATCTGATCTTTTGCCAGTACCTATAGAAAAAGAAAATATTTTGTATATTTCTAACAGGATTGAGCAAGTTCAAGATATTCTTAAAAAGACCTCTAAGTTTAGAAAATATCTCCTATTATTATCAATACGATAATGATATGAATGAGCTTGATTTTATAAATGTTATTCTAGATAAAAGTGGCGCTAAATTACTTCTTGATATAAACAATGTTTATGTTAATAGTCATAATTATAATTATAATTATTATCCCTATGAGTTTATAAGAGGTATTAGAAAAGATAGTATCAGCTATTACATATTGCAGGACACTATAAAAAAATGACTTTATCTTAGATACACATGGGAAAGATGTAATTCATAAGGTCAAAGAGTTAACTAAGTTTACAATAACTGGGCATGGCTGGCATCCAATACTACTTGAGCGAGATCATTTTGTTCTAAACTTGATAATTTAGTTAAAGAGCTAAATAGCATAACTAATTTTATATAGGAGAAAGTATGGATATTTCAGAACTGTAAAAATTAAGATGCAAAATTTTACTCAAGCAATACGTTATGGTAATTCAAATAGAGAATTTATTATTGGTAATGTATTAGGAGTTTTAGATAATACTTTTACATATTTTAGTTCTTATGCTTGTATAGAAATATCAGCTTCTAGAGTATATGAGAATGCAAAAAATTATTAAAGATATTAAGTTTAAGGATATTAAAAATATTCAAATAAACCGAATTTTGACATTTATATCTTTACCATTTGATGTAAGTAATTTAGATAAAAAGCTAATTAAAGAATCAGAGATTTTCTATGCGATTTATCGTAATACTAACCATAAAACTTCTTATAAAAAAATATCTAATCTAGAGTTTGTAACTATAAGTTTAACAGTTGAAAAAGGGGAGTGATATTTTTGGTTCTGAAGATTTTCAAAAATAAACAATAACTTTTAAAAGCATTTAATTCAAAAAATAATTGCTTGGCACAATCAAAATATGATTGTTTTATCAATCTAAGGGAGTGATTTATGATAAACAAAATATATGATATGTATTCTAGAACTGTTATAAAGTTTCAGTTTATAGATTTTTTTACTTTTGTTGGATATAAGACTTTATTTTGTCACTACGATGTTTGTAGGAGCTAGATCAAAGATTGAGGGGTTTCATACAACAGTAGTTTGGTTTGCAGCTCCAGCCTTTCAAAGGAGGACTAGGTCTGCCATTTCCTGAATTAATTGCAAGCTACATCTACGGAAGTTATTGGTTGTATAGGGTGTATAGTTTTGGGCTTGTTTACTAGATTAGTGTCTATACTAATGATGTTTGTCATGGGAGTTGCTAGAGCTATGGTGTATTGGACTCATGGTTGGCCAGCTATTGCTGATAAGGGTGCCGAGTCGACACAAAGTACTTGGTTAGCTAATAATTTTCCAGATAGATATAACTATGTAACATCTTTAGGTGATCCTGTAATGTTGAATGGTGGTATGGATTTTGCTGTTACATATTTTATTATGCTATTTACATTATTTTTATATGGTTGTGGTAGATATGTAAGCGTAGATCATTGGTTAAAAAATTTTATCAAATAGAAATAAATCAAATTTCTTTATCTAAGCCCAATTTTGACAAGATCATGCATCGTTATTATTCCTAGTATGTTATGATCTTCATCGATTACAGCTAAACTTGTAATTTCATATTTTTCCATTTTTTCGAGGGCGTTTACAGCCATTTTTTCTTTAGAGACGGTTTTAGGGTTTTTTGTCATGACTTCACAGATAGCTCGCTGAGAATTGAAACTCTCAGCTTCAAACATTCTTCTTAAGTCGCCATCGGTGAAAATACCTAAAATTTTGCTATTTTCAACAACTAAGGTACTTCCAACGCCTTTATCACTGATTTCTAATATTGCTTTACGGATATTATCTGTCGGTTTAACTATTGGTATCTCATTACCTTTACGCATAATATTTTCAACTTTTAAAATTAGTTTTTTACCTAAGGCACCATTAGGGTGTGAGAAAGCAAAGTCTTTTGCTGAAAAGTTTTTTGCCTTAAGTAATGCAATCGCTAAAGCATCACCTAATACTAAAGTTGCTGTAGTGCTTGATGTAGGAGCAAGGTTAAGTGGGCATGCTTCTTTGTCAACATTTAGATTAAGAATAACATCACTATTTTTAGCAAGTATAGATTTTGGATTACTAGTCATAGCAATTATTGGGATATCAAGGTATTTTAACATTGGCATTAATCCCATGATTTCTGAGGAGGTTCCAGAGTTGGAAATGGCTATTAATACATCACTTTTGGTAATCATACCAAAATCGCCATGTCCAGCCTCACCTGGATGTACAAAGAAAGCAGGTGTGCCTGTGCTAGCAAGTGTTGCAGCCATTTTTTTACCGATATGACCTGATTTTCCCATACCTGTTATTATTACTCGACCTTTTTCACGACTATTTTTTAAAATAATTTCACATGCTTTTTCGAAATTCTCATCGATAGAGTTTTTTAATTTTTCTAATGTTTCTATTTCTAAACGAAATGTTTCTACAGCATTTTTAATATGACCAGTCATGTTAATCTCCAAATAATAAAGCTTTCTAAACTTGCTAATAAATCTTTTTAACTAATATCTATAAGCATAAATTTTATATTTTATATAACCAGATTTTACTTTCAATATGATAAAATTTTCAAGTATATAATAATATATTTAAACTAGCTATTATGAAACATATTCAAATAAATCTTTCTATACTCTTTGCAGATCTTGCTAGATTAGGCGATGATGTTAAAGCAGTTTTAGCATCTGGGGCTGATAACATTCATTTTGATGTTATGGACAACCACTATGTACCTAATTTGACATTTGGACCTATGGTACTTAAAGCTCTAAGGAACTTTGGTATAACTGCTGGAATGGATGTTCACCTTATGGTTAAACCAGTAGATACTTTGATTGAGGGTTTTGCTAAAGCTGGAGCAACTAGTATCGTTTTTCATCCTGAAGCAAGTGAGCATATTGATAGAAGCTTAAAGCTAATTAAATCTTTTAGTATTCAAGCTGGACTTGCTTTAAATCCTGCTACTGGGATAGATTGTTTAAAGTATGTTGAGAAAAATATTGATAGAGTATTAATAATGTCAGTAAATCCTGGTTTTGGTGGACAAAAGTTTATTCCGGCTATGCTTAATAAAGCTAAAGAAGTCTCGCAATGGATTAAATCTACAGCTAGAGATATTTTGCTAGAGATAGATGGTGGGGTAAATCCTCAAAACATCGCTGAAATAGCAGCATGTGGGGTAAATGCCTTTGTTGCCGGTTCAGCTATTTTTAATTCTAATAGCTATAAGCAAACTATTGATAAGATGAGAGATGAGCTTAATAAAATTTAATTTAGCGATCATTCTCAAAACAATAGAGCTAGTGATATCTGTAATACTTGTATTACTAAGTTACTCTATACCTTTACATCTATTAAATTATGATACTAGTAATTTTAGTAGTTTTGACTTCATGGTGGTTTTTATAGCAGTAACATCTTTATTAATTTTTCTTATCGCTGAATATACTAATAGTGAAAAAGTATCTAAATCAAGGAATGTTCTAAAAGTTTTATTATGTGGATTAGCTATTGCAATTGTCATAACATCGTTAGCATTCTTTCTAAGGAGGTTCTCATTTCCGCGTAGCTTAATCATTTTGGGCTTTTTACTGCAACTGGTAATGTTATGCGTATCACGAAATATTTTTAGGTGGTTGATAAGAAATACTATCTATAGCAAAATCCTAATTATTGGTTTAGATCGAGAACAAGAGTGGCTTTGTGCGAAGGCAGAGACTACCAAGCTACCTAGAGAAATAATTGCTGGATATTTAAGTATAGATATCGATGGTTTTAACTTAGCTGATGTGGCATATAGTTATACAAAAGCATTTATCTCAGATAAGGCATTGAAGCTATTAGATGATAATGACTTATTAATTCTAGCAAATATAACCTTGAAGTGGTTCTCATCCCAAGAAAGTATGAAATATCAATTTGGGGTGCAATCCTAGTTCCTCTTGGTGATAGCTTAGCTATGAGTGTAAAAAATTCTGGTTTATCTTATGAAGCAAAAATTATCAAAAGAATTTTTGATATCTTTTTTGGTTTAGTAGTTATTATCTTAACATTGCCAATCATGTTACTAATAGCTGTGGCGATTTATTTAGAAGATAGAAGTTCACCATTTTTTATCCAAGAGAGGGTTACTAGAAATGGAAAAAGATTTAATCTAATAAAATTCCGGAGTATGAAAGTAAATGCTGAATCACAAACTGGTGCAGTTTGGACTGTTGATAATGATACTAGAATTACAAAAGTTGGTAAAATAATTCGCCCTATATGGTTAGATGAGTTACCGCAGTTTTCAATGTTTTAAAAGGTGATATGTCTATAGTAGGACCAAGGCCAGAGCGACAAGAGCTGATAAATAAGTTTAGTCAAGAAATTCCAGAGTTTTCTTACAGAACAAAAGTTAAGGCGGGAATCACGGGTTATGCGCAAGTTTTGACAAGTTATGTAACTCTACCAGAGAATAAGTTAAAACTTGATCTTGTCTATATCAGAAGATGGAGTTTTGTCTTTGATTTGCTTATTATTATAGAAACTGTGAGAGTTATTACTATGAAAATTTTGCGACTGTTTATAAAAACTAAACAACAATCTCAGTCAAATTTTGTAGAGAGAAAAGATAAAAACTATATAGAGTATATTTATGAATAAAAAAATATTGGTAACAGGTGGTATAGGCTATATAGGTAGTCATGCAGTGGTAGAACTTCTTAATAAAGATTATCAAGTTGTGGTGGTTGATAATCTTTCAAATAGTAAACTATCTGTAGTAGATAGAGTTAAAAGACTCACAAATAAATATTTTGATTTTTACCAGCTAGATCTTTTAGATAAAGCTAAGCTAGCAAAAGTTTTCCAAGAACATGATATCTATGCAGTGATTCACTTTGCTGGCTTTAAAGCTGTAGGTGAAAGTGTTGAGAAGCCACTAGAGTACTACCATAATAATATCCAAGGCACGTTAAATTTACTTAAGCTAATGCAAGAGTATAAAGTTTATAACTTTGTCTTTAGCTCATCAGCGACTGCATATGGGGTGAATAATCAACCACCGTTTACAGAGGATATGCCTCTAAGTACAACTAACCCTTATGGTGCAACTAAGCTGATGTTAGAAGATATTTTGCGAGACTTGCAAAATGCTAATAATAACTTCAATGTCACTTGTCTTAGATATTTCAATCCAGTAGGAGCTCATAGCAGTGGTATGATAGGTGAGGATCCACAAGGTATACCTAGTAATCTCATGCCTTATGTAGCACAAGTAGGTGCTGGCAAGTTAGCTAAACTGAGTATCTTTGGTGGTGATTATGAGACTAGAGATGGGACTGGAGTGAGAGACTATATACATGTGGTAGACTTAGCAGTAGGGCACATATTAGCATTAGACGAATTATCACAAGATAAACCTGCTTGGCGAGCTTATAATCTTGGTTCTGGAAATGGCTACTCCGTATTAGAGATTATCAAAACTTATGAAAAAGCCCTAGGTAAAGAGATCCCATATCAGATAGTAGCTAGAAGAGTTGGTGATATTGCAGTGAGTTTTGCAGATGTTACTAAAGCTAAAAGAGAGTTAGGCTTTGAGACACAAAAAACTATAGATGATATTTGTTATGATATGCTTAGATGGCAAAACTATGCAAAAGAGAATAATATTTAATGTCAAAAAAAATTCTGATTGTTGCAAGCGTTGTTAAAACACATATTATGCAATTTCACATACCAACTTTTAAAATGCTTAAAGATATTGGTTATGAAGTTCATGTGTGTGCGAAAAATGATTATGAAGAAGTATTGCAGTGCCAGATACCTTTTTGTGATAAATACATAAATATAAGTTTAATAGGTCACTATTATCTATTAAAAATTTCAAAGCGTATAGACACCTAAAAGAGCTTATAATCAAAGAAAAATATAATGTTGTGCATTGTCACACCAGTTCCAAGTGTTTTAACAAGACTAGCAATAAAAAATATTAAGAAAAAACCTAAACTAATATATACAGCTCATGGTTTTCATTTTTATAAGGGAGCATCACTTAAAAATTGGTTAATTTTCTATCCAATAGAAAAATATCTATCAAAATATACAAATGTTTTAATAACTATTAATCAAGAAGATTATAATATAGCTAAAGATAAATTTAGAGCAAAAAATACTAAGTTAATAAACGGTGTTGGAACTAACCTGGGTAAGTTTAAACCATTATCAGCTTATGAAAAATTACAACTTAGAGAAAAGCTGGGTTTTCAAACAAATGATTTTATAATCATATATGTTGCTGAACTAGTCAAGAACAAAAGACAAGAGGATTTAATAAAAGCAGTACAACAAATTAAAAATAAAAAACTAAAATTATTATTAATTGGTCAAGGCAAAGAATATTTTAATTATACTAAATTTATCAAAGATGATAATTTAGATAAAAGAGTAAGGTTGCTAGGATATCAAAATAATATAAACGAATGGTTAAATATTGCAGATTTATATGTTTCATCATCACAGAGAGAAGGATTACCTGTAAATATACTTGAAGTGTTTGCTGTAGGATTACCTGTCTTCGCTTCAGATTGTAGGGGTAATAGAGACTTAGTTGCAGAAGAGTATTTGTTTGAGGTTGGAGATGTTGATAGGCTTAAAGACTTGATAGTTAAAAAGGTAAACACTATTCAAAAGTATACAACTAAAATCAATATAAAAGACTACAGACTAGATAAGTGTATTAGAGAGTTAAGGAAGTTTTATGACTCTTAATTTGAAACTATTGGAAGGATTTAAAAAATATTTCTTAAATACCGGATGGTTATTTATTGGTAATATATCAAGAATGCTAGCATCTCTACTAGTAGGAATATGGGTTGCTAGATACCTAGGGCCAAAAGAGTTTGGTGTTTTTAATTATGCTAGTAGTTTTGTGGCACTTTTAGTGTGCTTACAACTCTAGGACTAGATGGAGTAGTTGTCAGAGAATTAGTAAAGATTCAAATAAATCAAATACTATTCTGGGAAGCGCTTTAAGTTTGCTGTTGC
Source organism: Ornithodoros moubata (assembly GCA_029532675.1). NCBI lineage: Eukaryota > Metazoa > Arthropoda > Arachnida > Ixodida > Argasidae > Ornithodoros > Ornithodoros moubata. The sequence continues at coordinate 77,594 of JARGYV010095691.1, forward strand.
TTGGTTTTTTTGTATTTTTGGTGATACTATCAGGGACTCTTTATCTTTCAGATGAGAGTTTTTATACCAAAGTATAATTTAGTAGTAGCTATTTCTACTATGATGCAGAGTTTTAATGTCCTAGATTTTTATTTTCAGAGTCAAGTAAAGAGTAAATTTGTAGCGCTAGCGAATTTAATATCTTTAATAATATCATCAACTACAAAAATAATACTTATACTATGTGGAGCTAAGCTAATCTATTTTGCTGCAGTTGTCGTTTTAGATAGCTTTACTTTATCACTAGGATTTATATATTTTTATCAATCTAAAAAGTTTGGCAATATCAGAAAATGGCGCTTTAAGTTTGCTGCTGCAAAATCATTATTAAGAGATAGCTGGCCTTTGATCTTGAGTGGTTTGGCAGTATCTATATATATGAATATAGACCAGGTTATGATAAATCATATGCTTGGAGTAGAAGAGGTTGGACAGTTTGCTGCAGTTGTGAAGATAAGTACAGTTTAGTATTTCGTACCAACAGTTATATCATCATCTCTTTTTCCTGCTATTATCAATGCAAAAAAGTAAGTGAACACTTATACTATACAAGGCTTCAAAGACTTTATGATTTGATGGTATGGATGGCTATAGCTATTGCAATTCCTATGACATTTTTAAGTGATTGGGAAGTTAATTTGTTATATGGGCAACAGTATAATCAAGCAGGTAGTGTGCTTATGATTCATATTTGGGCTGGGGTGTTTGTATCAGTTGGGGTTGCTAGTAGTAGATGGCTTTTAACTGAGAATTTGCAAATATTTTCTACGATAAATACTTTTATTGGGAGTGCTATTAATATTTTGCTTAACTATATTTTTATTACATATGTAGGAATTCAAGGAGCCGCACTAGCTACTTTAATATCATACTTTATAGCTGCATATTTTAGTCTTGTTTTTTGGCAAAAGACTAGAAAGAACTTTTTTAGTTTATCAAAAAGTTTTTTGATTTTGAGGATATTAAATGTTAAAAAAAGTTATTAAAATTATGTTACCTCAGGCAGTAAAAGATAAATTAAAGTATTTTAAAAATACTTATTTAGATGGATATGCTACCAAATCTTATTCTTAAGAGGGTGAAGATTTGATTCTAAATAGGATTTTTGAGTACCAACAAGAAGGCTTTTATATAGATGTTGGGGCTCATCACCCTAAGAGGTTTTCTAATACTTATTTTTTTATAAAAAAGGTTGGATGGGAATAAACATAGATGCAATGCCGGGTAGTATGAAATTATTTAATAAATTTTCCCAAGGGGATATAAATATAGAAAAACTAATTTCGGATAAAACACAGACTCTAACTTATTATGCTTTTAATTAACCGGCATTAAATGGTTTTTCAAAAGAGATATCAGAAGAAAGAGATGGTGAAGATAATTACTTTATAAAATTTACAAAAGACATTCAAACATTAACCTTGGCAGAAGTTTTTAATAAAAATTTATCTGAACATCAAAAAATAGATTTTTTGTCGATTGATGTTGAAGGTTTGGATTTTATTGTGATTAAATCTCATGATTTTAAAAAAATATAGACCAAAAGTTATATTGATTGAGATTCTAAAAAATAATCTAAGAGATATTTTCAATAATGAGATATTAAAGTTTTTGTATATTAAGGATTATTTAGTATATGCAAAATCAGTAAATACAATATTTTTTATATGTAAAAATTTTTATAAAGAAAGGTACGCGTGAAAATAACAATAGTAGGCTTAGGTTATGTAGGCTTAAGCAATGGTATTTTATTGGCGCAAAATAATGAGGTTTGCTTTTTAGATATCGATGATATTCGAGTTAATTTACTTAACAACAAAATAGCGCCAATTAAGGATGAACTTATACAAAAGTTTTTGTCAGAAAAATAGCTAAACTATTTTGCAACTATTGACAAGGACATAGCCTATGAAAATGCTGAGTATATTGTTATATCTGTACCGACAGATTATGATGATACTATAGATACTTTTGATGTTTCTATTCTAAAAGCTGTTATCAAAGATTGCTTAAAAACATCCTCAAGTCCAACGATTGTTATTAAATCAACAGTTCCAATCGGCTTTACAAAATCTTTAAAGCAGGAGTTAGGGGGTAGATAATATTATATTCTCACCAGAGTTTCTAAGAGAAGGAAAGGCATTATACTATAATCTCTATCCTATTAGAATTATTATCGGAGAAAAATCAGAGGTTGCTAGAGGTTTTGCAAACTTGTTAAAAGATGGCACATTAAAAAAAGATGTTCCAATTTTATATACGGACTCTACAGAAGCAGCAGCTGTGAAGCTTTTTACTAATACTTACTTTAGCAATGCGAGTGGCATATTTTAATGAGCTTGACACCTATGCCGAATCACATAATTTAAATACTCAAAATATTATCAAAGGAGTATGTCTAGATCCTAGAATAGGAGATTATTATAATAATTCTAGTTTTGGCTATGGAGGTTATTGTTTACCTAAAGATACTCAGCAGTTAAAAGCAAATTATTTAAACATTCCCAATAATTTGATTATTGCAATTGTACAGTCTAACCAAACATGCAAAGATTTTATTACACACCAGATATTAGATAGAAAGCCAAATGTTGTTGGCATATATAGGCTAGTAATGAAAGAAGGTAGTGATAATTTTAGGAAATCTGCAGTATTTGATATTATTGACAAGTTAGTTAAATCTAACGTTAAAGTGATAGTGTATGAGCCAATATTAAAAACTATTGATAATAATTTTGTTAAAGTAGATTGTTTAAAGACTTTTAAAAGTCTTTGTGATTTAATTATCACTAATAGAAATGATAAAAATCTACTTGATGTAGAATATAAAGTTTACACAAGAGATATATTTAAAAAAGATTAGTCTAAATAAGATGCAGAAATTAGCGCCCATAGTACTATTTGTATACAATCGTCCTTTGGCATACACAACAAACAATTGAAGCTTTACAAAAAAATAAGCTTGCTATAGATTGAGTTATTTATATATTCTGATGCTCCTAAGAATGAAAATACTATAGAAAAAGTCCAAGTAGTGCGAAATTATATTAAAACTATCAAGGGTTTTAGAAAAGTAACTATTATAAAAAGAGAAAAAACTGGGGACTTGCTGACTCTATAATTGATGGGGTTACTAAAATAGTTAATCAATATGGCAAAATAATAGTAATTGAAGATGACATAGTTACAAGCTCGTACTTTTTGAAATTTATGAACGATGCTTTAGAGTTTTATAAAAATGAAGAAAAAGTTTGGCATATTAGTGGCTGGAATTATCCAATAGAAATTGAAAACTTTAGTGATACATTTTTATGGAGAGTGATGAATTGTTGGAGTTGAGCTACTTGGGCTGATAGATGGGAATATTATAAAAAAGATGTGGATGAGACAATTAGAAAGTTTAATAAAAAAGATATCTGCAGGTTTAATCTAGATGGTGTTGAGAATTTTTGGGAGCAAGTATTGTCTAATAAAAATAGAAATATTAATACTTGAGCTATATTTTGGTATACAACAATTTTTTAAAATAATGGATTGTGTTTAAACCCAGCAAAAACATTTGTTGAAAATATTGGCCATGATTCATTAGGTGAGCATTGCGGAAATTCAAATAGTTATAAAAATAATAATTTAAACCTAAAGGAAAGCATAGAGTTTACTAGAAACATTAAAGAAAACTCAATCGCAGTTTTTAAGATAAAAGAATTTTATTTATTATCAAGAGAATCATTTTATAAGAAAATAAAAAGAAGTTATTAAAGCTATTGTAAGTAGAAGTGTTATATAGTGAACATCGATTTTTCAGATAAAAATCTATCAGATGTAGAAAAAAGAGATAGAAAAATTTTTAAACAGAAAAAGCCAAAACTTAAATGACCTTGAACAAATGTGGAGCTTTATGGATTTGGTTTGGGACAAATATGGTTGTCGATAATAAACACTTTGACTGGGATAAAATAAGTAAGTTTTATGCTCATCCCGTTTGGCTTTTGAACGGTCTTTTCATAGAACAACATGAAGAATCTATGAGACATTGCCATGTTATTAGCGATTGGATAGTACAAAGTAAGTTTAAAAATATATTAGATTATAGAGTAGGCTTTGGGACTTTAGCTAGACTGATTGCTCAAAAAAACAAAGCTACTACAGTAAATATATATGAGCCACATCCAAGTGAGTTTGGTCTTAAGAGAAAATTAGAATTTAATAAAATTAATATAATAAGCAAACTTGATCAGAATTATGATTGTTTAGTATCAGCTGATGTTTTAGAGCATGTTCCCAATCCAATTAATGATTTCGTTAATATAATAAAAAGTGTGAAAACAGATGGTTATTTAGTTATAGCTAACTGCTTTCATTCTGTAATAAAATGTCACCTACCACAAATCTTTCATTTAAAGTATACTTTAAATCAGTTTGCAAAGATGTTGGGGCTTGAGGTTATTGGATTGCTTGAAGACAGTCATGCAACAATTTATAAAAAAGTAGTTGATGTAAATCTATTTGGAAAGAATAAAGTTATATGAAAAGCTGTCAAAAATTATATTTTCTACTAATGGCGGAGCTGGTATAGCAGTGTATTAGACTACATAACTCTTTATTAGATGCTGATATGGATAGCCAAATGCTAGTTTTGGATAAAAGAAGTGATGATTATAGATTATTAGCTCCAGAATAAAATCTTGAAAAATTATCTGCTTTTTAAAAACCTAGAATAGAGTAAGTTTTAATTAGAAAAAAATATAAAAATAAATCTAAAGTACTATTTAACTCAGCAAATATATCATATAAAAATCTTGTGAAAAAGATTAATGCTATTAATCCTTATATCGTCCATTTACATTGGATTAATGGAACAATGCTAAAAATAGAAGATGTTCCTAAAATCAGAGCACCAATAGTATGGTCTCTTCATGATATGTGGGCATTTACTGTAGGGTGTCATTATACTAATTAGTGTTTAAACTATCTAAAAGGCTGTGATAATTGTCCAGTACTATCTAGTAATAGCTTAAATGATTTAAATAAAAAAATTTTAAAAGAAAACAAAAAACTTATAACAAAATAAATATGACTATTATTGGAATTAGTAAATGGTTAAATGAAACTTCTAAAAATAGTCCGCTTTTAAGAGATAAGAAACATATAAATTTACTAAATCCTATAAATACAGAAACATATAAACAATTTAATAAAGACCTATTAAGAGAATTGTGGAATTTACCTAAAAATAAGAAACTTATACTTTTTGGAGCTATGAGTGCAATAAGTGATAATAGGAAAGGTTTTGAAGAACTAAGTTTAGCATTAGAAAAAATATTAAATGCTAATAGCATTGAGTTAGTAATAGTGGGTTAGTAGTCAACCAAAGAATCCACCAGATTTTGGCTTTAAATCGCATTATTTAGGGATATTAAATGACGATGTTAGTTTAGCTACATTGTATAGTACGGTAGATCTTATGGTTGTGCCTAGTAAGCAAGAAGGTTTATCAAATGTGATTATGGAAAATCTATCTTGTAGTACCCCAGTTGTTGCTTTTGATATTGGGGTAATACAGATATGATGGAGCATAAAATAAATGGCTATCTAGCAAAACCATTTGATAGTCAAGATTTAGCTAGTGGTATAAACTGGGTTTTAGATAATGAACACTAAGATGAGCTTTGTAAAAATGTTCGAGCTAAAATTTTGGCTGAGTTTGATACTAGGTTGGTTGTACAGAAATATATTCAAATATACACAGGTTTTTTAGAAAATGAAAAATGATATCAAGCCTCTAATTACAGTTATAACAGTTGTATACAATGGAGAAGCATATTTAGAGAAAATAATTCTAAGTGTCATAAATCAAACTTATGAGAGTGTTGAGTATATTATTATAGATGGAGGATCTACAGATGGTACTATCGATATTATCAAAAAATACGAGTCTAAAATAAATTATTGGATTAGTGAAGCTTATAATGGTATCTATGATGCTATGAATAAAGGTATAAAATTAGCTACTGGTGACTGGATTAACTTTATGAATGCTGGAGATCTGTTTTATAATCTTAGTGTTTTAGAGAGGCTGCATAAGAATTTTAGTTTAGATTTATCTATTTTGTCTGGTAAGGTTGCTATGTTTTATTGATAAGAGTTTTATGGATGAGTATGGAGATCAGATGTGATACCACATCAAGCAACATTTTTTAATTCAAAAGATATTAAGCAACTAAATTTAATATAAAGTATAAGATTTTAGCAGATGGTGAATTGTTAAGTAGAATGAAACTTTTAGAGCACTATTGTTGTCAATATGTTGATATATTTATTGCCAAATTTCATTTGGGAGATGTTGGTAATAATCCCAAATATCTCTTTAAAAGAATAAAAGAACAGTGGGAAATAAAATCAGAGACGCAACAGAAAATATCATATAAATGGATATTGTTTAATTTATATAATATTTTAGGTCTATGTTTTTATAATATATTTGGTGAGAGAGGTTATATTATGTTTTTTTCTAAAAATAACTTTGCCTATTGTAAGGAATAAAAGGCGCTAAAGTATGATTAAGCAATTTGTATCAAGAATAATAAGAAACAAAATATTTTATCCATTTTGGAAGAAACTCAATTTTTTGTCATATTATTAGAATGAATTTTGGCGTAGCTAGTGGATTGCTAACTATAGTGGAGAACTTTATATTATCAAAAAAGTTAAAAAATTGTTATAGCCCCTAGTAAGTGGTTTAATGATGTTAGAATTAAGCAAGATGATATATGCCATAAATCATGGATAAGAATATGAATAATGTAAAGATATCAGTGATTATGTCAGTATATAATGCTGAGAAATATATAGCTCAAGCTATTGAAAGTATTTTACAACAATCATTTAAAGACTTTGAGTTTATCATTGTAAATGATGGTTCAACTGATAATAGTTTGGCTATAATCAAAAAATATGAGGAAATTGATAGTAGAATTAGGATTATATCTAGAGAGAATAGAGGTATTATTTACTCTCTAAACGAAGCTATTTTTTTAGCAAATGGTGAGTATATAGCTAGGATGGATGCTGATGATATTGCAGATAAAACTAGATTTGCGAAACAAATGGATTATATTACAAAGTATGGTTATGATGTTGTTGGAACTAATTTAGAATATATAAATAGTCATGGGGAAATAATAGATACAAAGACTTTCCCAGAAAGTAATAGAAGTATTAGGAAGAGAATATATTATAAATGTATAATCTCTCATCCATCTGTAATGTATAAAAAAGAAACCATTTTGAAATATAATTGTTATATGGGTGGTAAAGCTAGTGAAGATTATGATCTTTGGCTTAGATTAATGAGAGATGTATCTATAAAATTCTACAATATTCAAGAAAATCTAATGCAATATAGAATACATGTTGGGCAAATTAAAGGAGATAAGACTGCTTTTGCTGAGGTAGCAGGTTATTTTTTGAGAGAGGCTTTATATATGAAATCACTTAAATCTTTAGTGGAGTGTTTTGCCTATATTCTTAAAATATAATATGGACTTAAAAAGTATTAAAAAAATGAAAATCTACGTCTTTGATCTTGATAACACACTTTATTCTTACAAAAATGGTTTATTTGATAGCCAAATGGCGAGAATGAGTGAGTATATTAAACTAAAACTAAATATCTCAGCAGAGAAAGCAAATGCAATCCGTGATGAGCTATATTATGAGTTTGGTTCAACTATGCTTGGAATGATGCGTTATCATAATATTGAGCCTAAAGAGTTTCTAAACTATATCGATGATATTGAGATTAGTCACTTTATGCCGAATCAAAAACTAAACAATTATATCAATGATTTAAGAAAAAATAATCGTACTTATATTTTTACTAATGCTTCTGATTTCCATGCTAATAGAGTATTTAAGCAACTTGGTTTAGATAAAAGTTTTGATGGTATATTAACAATACAAGATACAGGCTTAGTTTCTAAACCAAAGATCAAATATTTTAAAATAGGTAGAGATAAATTTGATATTAATTTTGAAAAGACTATTTTCTTTGAAGATTCATCACATAATTTAATACCAGCAAAGCATTTAGGTATGCAAACAGTATTAGTCCATGCAGATGATCATAAATTAGAGGCTAATTTTTATGACAATTAGGAGATAGATTATTATGTTGCAGATATCGAGTCATTTTTTGAGGGTAGATATATAGCTACCAGGAAATAACCGTTACTTTTTTATCTAAACCACAATTCATTTTTGATTTTATTTTCTCAAGGCTTTCTGATGTTTGTAACCCTGATTTTGCATTAGGATATTGGGTTACATGACTTGCATTAATTAGAGCAAACTTTATAGAATTTTCGATATTATTTCCTTTGTAAATATTTGCACAGAAGGTTGAACTAAATGCATCACCGGCACCTAGTGTATTTATGACATTTTTAATACGTAGTGATTCACTATAGTATATTTTATATTTAGTTGCAGCATAGACACCATTAGCGCCATCTGTAACTACTATTATCCTTACACCTAGATCTAGACAGATCTTAAAGAAATCTTTAAGTCTAAAAGTGGAGTTTAAAAAGTTACTTTTTTCTTCATTAAGAGGCGTTTCTAGTCTATCTTTAGATTCAACAATATCTTTACCATCAGAGGATAGTAATGATAACATCAATTTTTGTGCTTCTTGGAAGTTTAGTACAAGAATATCAATACCGAACATTGAGTCTTTTATAAAGCTTTCACCAACACTTAGCTGACTAGAGCCAGGATTGATAGCAACTTTGGTGTTATTATCTGCTGCTAATTTAACTATTTCGGGTAACCTTGCTGCAGATGATTTACTCAATGATGTGATATATATAAAATCACTTACTATAATTGCTTGTGATGGTAAATCATCTTTTAGAATATCTTTGTTAGCACCGCGATAGGCAAAAATTGTTCTATCACCACTTAGAGCAGGCACTACATATGAGGTGGCAGTACCATATTTATTAGAATAGCGAATGTTAGAGATATCTATGCCATGATTTTTTAGTTCTTTAGTGATTTGCTCTCCTGCAATATCTTTACCAATTTTCCCAAAAAAGCTGACATCTATGCCTTGTTTTTTGAATGAAACAGCAGCATTAGTAGCCCCACCACCAGAAAAAGATTTTTGATCTGTCACTTCAATCTTAGCTCCTTCTTCAAGAAGCATAAAAGATTGGGTGGTATTTTTCTTTTGCATATTCATGGTGAACATTTCTTCATACTCAATAATCGTATCAAGTGCTGCACCACCAATTGTTAGAGCTTTGAGATTTTTCATTTTAGTTAGTTTAAATTAAATAATTATGTGATAGCATATCATCAATTATCAAGAGCGTAAATAATATTTGATGCGTATCAATTTATATCCTAAAAATAAACCTTTTTTATAGAAAAATTTTCAATTAATTAGTATTTTTTTAGCAAAACGCTATTTAGCGTATATGATTTAATATTATATATAAAGGAAATTTTTAAGATACTTTCTAAGCCAGTAAAAAAGACCAGTGTGCGTATATAATGCCGATTGGTGGTGGTGAAGATAAGTTCGCAAGCCCACAGTTCTAGAAAAATTTGTCCAACTATCGGGTGGTGGTGAAGCAAAAATTGCTGTTATTCCAACAGTATCAAAACTTCCAGATACAGGAGATATTTATGTTGATATCTTTACAAAAATTGGAGTCAAAGAAGTACATAACCTAAAAATAGAAACACGTCTTGATGCTACTACTAGTAAAAGAATATCAAGATATACTTTCCAAGTGTACAGGTATCTTTATGACTGGAGGTAACCAACTTTTACTTTCAACTACTCTTGGCGGCACACCAGTAGTACAGCTTATTTATAGGTTAAATGCAAAGGGTGTCAATGTAGCAGGGACTTCGGCAGGTATAATGTTTATATCTGGCTTTATGATCGCAGGTAGTCAAGCAAGCCTTATTTCTAGATGTAATATGTTAACCTAGCTCCTGGTTTAAGTTTAACAAATAAACTTCTAGTAGACCAGCATTTCTCTCAAAGAGATAGACTAGGTAGATTTTTAGCCGCACTTTCATACAATCCGTATATGGTTGGTGTAGGTATTGATGAAGATACTTCAGCTTTACTGAATGCTGAAAATGTTATAGAGGTTATTTTGGCTCATGGTATGGTTACAATTAATGGATTTCTCTCACCTTAAGCACTCATCACTACATAACGTGAGTAACAATGCACCAATCAGCTTAGTTGATATTCGTATGTATATGTTATTAGAAGATCAAAAATTTGATTTAAATACTTGTCTAGTAGAGTTTTGATATTTTAGCTATATTTACTCTTTTTATTTGTCATTATCAATATTTAAAATCTAGTTGTAGCTTCATATAACTGTTTAGCTTTACTATCTATAAAGATGTGATTTTAATTTTATATTAATTTGTTTGTATTTTTGATTTAACCTAATTACTTTAATTGTATGAGTTTAATAATAATTTGGTTATAATCTGTCTAATGTAACTAAATACATAAATGGATATATTATGCAAAAAATTATAATTCACGGTGGTTGTGGAGCTAGAGAAGATAAAAACTTTTTACCAAGAAAAAATGTTATAAAATACTTAATATTAGTATTGACTTGAATATATCTATATATGTATAATACCTGTCATTGGCCAGATAGCTCAGTCGGTAGAGCAGAGGACTGAAAATCCTCGTGTCGGCAGTTCGATTCTGCCTCTGGCCACCATTAATTTTAAAATTGTCGGAGCATAGCGCAGTTTGGTAGCGCATCTGGTTTGGGACCAGAGGGTCGGGGGTTCAAATCCCTCTGCTCCGACCATTTTTGATGCGTCCGTAGCTTATCTGGATAGAGCATCGGCCTTCTAAGCCGAGGGTAGCAGGTTCGAATCCTGCCGGACGTGCCATTATAATGACATAGTAATTTGTAATGGTGGTTGTAGCTCAGTTGGTAGAGCCCCGGATTGTGATTCCGGTTGTCGTGGGTTCAAGTCCCATCAATCACCCCATTTATTGCGGACGTGGCGAAATTGGTAGACGCACTGGATTTAGGTTCCAGCGGGCAACTGTGGGAGTTCGAGTCTCCCCGTCCGCACCATTGTAATTTTAAAATTTTCAATTTTGAGTAAATAATTATTTAGTAGTTTTATTTAATTTTTTAAATAAAACTGATTATTTGATTCAATTGATAATCTATTATTTGCAAAGTTGCTTTTTTATATATAAAGTATAGCCTTTAGAATAATCAATTCTTTAAAATAAATGAAACGCTTTTCCAAAAGACATGCTTTTTTTGCCTCGGCAAGTACTATTGTTGAGTGGTATGATTTTATGCTTTTTGCATATTTAACTCCTGTGATAGCAAGTATATTTTTCCCTGATTTTAGTAAATATACCTCAATTCTTATGACTTTTGGGGTTTTTGCTGCAGGGTTTTTTATGGGGCCTATAGGTAGTGTAGTTATGGGAAGCTTTGGTGATCGCTTTGGTCGTAAAAAAGCTTTAGTAGTATCTATTATTATGATGATACTACCGATGCTGGTGATAGCTATATTACCAACTTATAGTAGTATTGGAGTTTTGGCGCCAATCATATTAGTGGTAATGCGATTACTACAAGGATTCTCTATTGGCGGCTCTTATGGTGGGGTGATGGTTTTTATGATTGAATCAACTAAGCCAAACCGTCGTGGTTTTATTGCTAGTTTTGCTACTATGTCATCTGGAACAGGAGTTTTCTTAGCTTCACTAGTTGTAATGTTATTGTTTGGATTGTTTAGCCGAGAGATTCTTGATTTATGGGGTTGGCGAATAGGTTATATTATTGGTTTAGTATTAGCATTAATGGCTTTAGTAATGCGCTTAATTATACCAGAGAGTTATTCTTTTGAAGAGTTGGAGGCACAAGGAGATATTTCTATTAAACCAGTAAGAGAGATGTTTAAAAAGCAGACTAAGCCGCTATTTCTAGCAATAGCCTTATCAGCTTATGCTAATATTATGTATTATTTGGTACTTTCTTACTTAAGTAGTCATTTTGTTGAACTGCATTATTCAGAGTTTTTTTCTTTGGCAGTTGTCACGATATTTAGTTTAATTTTCTCTTTTTCAGCACCATTATGGGGTTTATTGAGCGATTATTTAGGTAGAAAACCTTTGATGAAGTTTTCGATTTGGGTATATTTAATACTTGCATATCCTAGTTTTATATTAATGGATATGGGAGTCATTTACTTATTGTGGGCTATGTTTTTTTTAAGTGTTCCATTGATGGCGATATGGGGAGCTTATGGGGCAGCTGCACCTGAGCTATTTGATACTAAATATCGTTATAGTGGCAATGGATTAAGTTATAATATAGGTAACTCATTTTTTGGTGGAACTATACCATTTATAGCTACTTCATTAGTAGTTACATCAGGTAGTATGCTAGCGCCAGCATGGCTTTTAGTAGTAGCTTCTATTATTATGATACCAGTACTTTATTATATGCCTGAGACAAAATTTACTGATATTTAATGAGATTAAATTTTAATGACTTTGTATACTAATATTCTCAGTGATATAATTAATAATGTAATTTGTTACATTAAAAGGTAGCTACATTGGATTTTTGGTTAATTATAGGCGTATTTGCTATTTTATGCGTGTATCTAATAATAGAAAACATAGTACATAATACCAGTATTAAAAGTATTCCAATTAGAATTCATGTCAATGGTACTCGAGGTAAGTCAAGTGTTGCTAGGCTTATAGCAGCTGGTGTCAGAGCTGGTGGCTATAGAACTGTAGCTAAAACTACCGGAACTTTAGCTAGATATATCGATGTTGATGGTTCAGAGACACCTGTATTTAGGATAGGCTTTAGTAATATCGCTGAGCAAGTTAAAATTATGTTTAAGGCAAGAAGAGCAAAAGCTGACGCTATCGTTATTGAATGTATGGCTTTGCAACCACTTTTGCAATCGCTATGTGAGCTAAAGCTTGTTAAAGCAACACATGGAGTTTTGACAAATGCCCGCCCTGATCATTTAGATGTTATGGGTCCTACAGAAAGAGATGTCGCCAAAGCATTAGCAGCTACTGTTCCTGTTGAGGCTAAATATTTTACTGCAGAAGATATCCATTTAGATTTTTTTGAATATGCTTGTAAAGAGCGTGGTACAGAACTAATAGCAGCTACAGCACAAGATGCTGAGAAAATATCTGATGAAGAAATAAATAAATTTGTTTATTCAGAATTTAAGATAAATGTTGCTCTAGCATTAAAAGTAACAGATGATTTAGGTATACCTAGAGAGATCGCTCTTAAGGGAATGTGGGAAGCAACTCCAGACCCAGGGGCGATGACAGAGTATAATTTTAATATTAAAAATGCTGAAATAAATTTTGCTAATGCTTTTGCCGCTAATGATCCTGTATCAACAAAAATGCTTTGGGATAAGCTTTGTGATAAATATTCAGGCTGCAATAAAAAAGTACTAGTTGTAAATTGTAGAGATGATAGAGAAGATCGCTCAAAACAAATGGCAGAAGCTGCCTTAGGCTGGCAAAAACAAGATTTAATTATTCTAATAGGTACTGGTACAGAAGTTTTTACTTCCTTTTATAAAAAATATGCAAAATCACTAAATAAGCCAATGACTATAGTTATAGTTTGTGAAGAGATGACACCTATACAAATACTTGAGAAAACAGTTGAGTCAAATCCGGCGGAATCTTATATCCTCGTTGGTGTTGGTAATATTAAAGATATTGGTATGGAATTAGTAGATTTTTGTGATATTAGCCAAAAGAAGAATAATTTATAGTTTTAAGATTAAACAGGAGAAAATATGGATCTATTAACGCTCTCGATAGGGATTGGTCTTGTAGTTGGTCTAGTTTTTGTGTCACTACTAGGATTGTCTACAGGTGGTATGGTTGTACCAGGATATTTTGCTTTAGAGATGGGAGCTCCTGATAGAGTTATAGTAACTATTATCATCTCAATAATCACATTTGGTATAGTCAGATTTATGTCTAAATTTATGATTATTTATGGTAGACGAAGAATTGCTATTACAGTACTTTTATCATTTATATTAGGTGCTGTTTGTAATATGCTTTTTTCACAATATTTGACTATGAGTTTTTACTCAAATCAAGTTCAGGTAATTGGTTATATTATCCCTGGACTTATAACTTTATCTATAGATAGACAAGGACTTATAGAAACAATAGGATCTTTATTAATAGCTTCTATTATTATACGTTTGTTACTAATAGTTTTAATTGGACCTGAGATAGTAGGAATATAATGTGAAAACGATGTATTGGCACCGTAAATTTTTATCACGCTATATAATAGTGTTTTTAAGCGCATTTATGATTATATCTTTATATATAGTTGAGAAGAATCTAGTTGATGAAACAAAAGGTTATACACAAAAGCTTGTAGCTGCCGAATTAGCTGATGATGCATTTGCATTGACACAATACTTTTTTATGTCAAAAGGTTATCTGTGTAAGACAATGGGCGATGTTTCTTGTACTGGATTGATTGGTCTGTCAATGACTGAGATAACTACAGATTCTGGTGATCTTTATGCAAAGAGATCTTCGGTTAATCCAAATATGGCAGCAATATTTGTTGAATGGTTAAGCGAACTTGATCTTAAAGAAGGTGATATAGTAGCTATACAAGCAACTGGATCGTATCCAGCTTTAGATACAGCGATGTTGGCAGCTATTAAGACCTTGAAACTTAAGCTGTTAATTATATTCTCTGCTGGGGCATCACAATTTGGTGCAAATAGACCAGGCTTTACTTGGCCTGATATATATCATAATCTTGTCGAGAAAGGTATATTTGATTATGATATCTTAGGTATTACTTTAGGTGGTTCTCATGATAATGGTTATGGAATGACTCCAGGAGCTATCTTAAAACTTAATGATGCAATAAAAAGGAATGGTTATAAAGTCATTAATATTCCATACAAGTATGCAACAAATACATCTATTGCAACGCGTATAAAAATGTACAAAGAGGCCACAGGTGCTGACGATAAAATTAAAGCTTATATAAATGTTGGTGGTAACATGGCTTCGATCGGGCTAAAACATCCACAAATTAAATCATCAGATGTAGATATTAAGGATAATAAAAAATCTAAAAAATCTAGTACTAGTAATGCTGATGAGAGTATTATAAAGTTACCTAGTTTTCCTACTGGAGTGACTAAGAGTTTACCTCCAGAATATAAAACAGTTAATTCTGTGGCTGTGGATTTCTTAAAAGAAGGAGTACCAGTTATTAATGTCAGGGACATAAACTCAAGTATAATTAAAAAATATGGTATGGTTTATAATCCTAGCAGTGTAACACCACCGGGTCATGGTGCTATTTTTGCACAGAAAAAATATAATACTATGCTAGCAGCTATCTTACTTGTTATTGATATTGGTTTGGTAATATTTATGGCAATTATTTCAAGAAAATATCTAATTTCTTTCAAAACAAAGTAGTTATAAATTGCTTTGATCTATGATTCAATTTATCATTTAATTAGGTATTGTAAAATATTTTGCTAAATATGTTTTGTTTCTATGACCTTAATCAATTAATTTCTAAATATCTTCCTGAAGCAGAAAGGTTAAAGATTGCTCAAGCATTTATATTTGGTGCTGATGCTCATGAAACCCAGGTTAGAAGTTCTGGAGAGCCTTATTTTACCCATCCTGTTACTGTAGCATGTATACTTGCTGAGCTTAGGATGGATGTTGATACAATTATTGCAGCTTTATTGCATGATGTTGTTGAGGATACTGAATATACCGTTGAGGATATTATCAATCTTTTTGGTGAAAAAGTTGCCCAACTTGTTGAGGGAGTGACTAAACTTACTCAAATAAGGCATAAAAATAGAGCAGAACAACAAGCAGAAAATTTCCGTAAAATGCTACTTTCTGTGACAAAAGATGTCCGTGTAATATTTATCAAGCTAGCTGATAGGCTTCATAATATGCGTACATTAGCGCCACTAAAACCTGAGAAAAAGCGTCGAATATCTAAGGAAACTTTAGATGTGTTTGCACCTCTTGCTCATAGATTAGGTATAAATACTCTTAAAGAGCAGTTAGAAACTTTAGCATTTGAGGGTATGTATCCTTATCGCTATCATATTTTAGAAGAAAAAGTAAAAAAAGTAGAAAAAAATAAAGAAAAGGTCTTTTATGAGGTAAAAGAGGCCTTAGCTGAAAAACTTGATGATTTAGTCTCATCAGAAGATATCAAAGCACGTAAGAAAACCTTGTATAGTATATATAACAAGATGCGTAAAAAAGGTATATCTTTTGATGAAATTATGGATATGTATGCTTATAAGATTATTGTCCCTAATAGAATAGATTGTTATGTTACCCTAGGTAGAGTTCATGAATTGTATAAGCCAATACCACAAAAATTTAAAGATTATATTGCAACTCCAAAAGCAAATGGCTATCGTTCGTTACATACGGTTGTCTTAGGACCATACAATATACCTTTAGAAATTCAAATAAAAACAGAGAAAATGGACCGTCAAGCTGAATATGGTATTGCAGCTCATTGGAGTTATAAAATAGGTGAGAAAACTGATAAAGCATTACAAAGATGGCTTAAGAAGATTTCTGATATCAATGTATATACTGCTAGTTCAGTAGAGTTTTTAGAAAATGTCAAAACAGATATTTTTAATAATGATGTATTTGTATTTACTCCTCAAGGGGAGATTGTCGAGCTGCCTGTAAATTCAACTTGTATTGATTTTGCTTATTATATACATACTGATATTGGTAATAAATGTATCTCAGCTAAAGTAAACCGCAAGATTGTTCCACTTAACTATAGGTTAAAGCAAGGTGATAGTGTTGAGATTATTACTTCAGCGATTGCCGATCCTAACCCAGCATGGTTGAAATTTGTCGAGACTAATAGAGCTAAATCAGCTATAAAAGACTTCTTGAAACAGCAATATCGTAATATTGATTATATTCGCGGTAAGGATATAGTTGAAGGTGAGCTTAGACTTTTAGGTGTTGAACTAAGAGAAGTTCCAAGTGAAATTGTTGATGGAGCATTATTCAATTATGAAGGAATAGATACAATAAATCGTTTTTATTTAGATACTGGTTTAGGTCTTATTGATCCAAATAACTTTATTGATTTTATTGTTAAGCATTTTGATGGCATGCGCAATGCTTATAAAAAATCATCATTATCAAAGCTACAAATCAGATATGGTGATGATCCTCGTATTGCTGATTGTTGTTTACCTCTGCCAAATGATGAAATAATTGGAATTGTCAACGAGGAAGGCAATGTCGAGATTCATAGGAAAAGTTGTAATGAATTATATACAAAACTTAAAGACGGTCAGACTAAAGAGATTCAAGCTGATTGGTTCACAAATAGTGATGATGATCCTAGTTTTAAAGCTAGGCTTGCAGTTACACTCAAAAATATTCCTGGTTCGATAGCGAAGATAACAGCAACTTTAGCACGAGAGGGTGTTGATATTAGAAGTTTTGATATGATGTCTGTAGATAATAAACAAGCCAAACTTGCTTGTGTAGTGGTAGTTAGAAATAGGCAAAAATTATACTTACTAATCCGTTTAGTAAGAAATTTAGATGTTTGTTTAAATATCGAAAGAATACTTAATAAGTAAATTATTATTAAATATTAGTTCTTGCATTAAAGGCATATAGTAAAGTTTGCTGATCTAAATATTCTAGTTCACCACCAAATGGTACACCAAAACCTATGCGAGAGATCTTTATATCTTTAGCAATCATTTGTGAAATAAAGTGAGCTGTTGTTTCACCTTCTACAGTAGGACTAATTGCAAGAATTACCTCATCAATTTCTCTATCGGTGATAATTTGTTCTAAAATGTTTAGCTTTAATTCACTCGGACCTATACCATCTAATGGAGAAATTCTACCATTTAAAATAAAATACTTACCTCTGTAGATTCCAGCTTCTTCAATAGCAATCATATCAAACATACTTTCTATTATACATAGTTTGGTGTCATCTCGATTAGTGTTACTACAGATATTACAAACATCATTCTCAGTAAGTGCTTGACAATATTTACATTTTTTGATACTTGCACTAGCATCCAAAAGAGAATTAGCAATAGTAACAGCTGTTTCTGGTGATTTGTCTAGCAGGTATAGAGCAAGTCTTTGAGATGTTTTTTTACCTATAGTTGGAAGCTTGTGTAAAGATTCTATTACAGCAGTAATTTTTGAAGAAAAAATTTTACTAGTCATTATTTAAAAGGAAAGTTAATACCACTAGGTAAGTCAATACCTGCGTCTTTTGCCATCTTATGGATATCTGTGGATACTGCTGAATTTTCTTCTACTTTTTTTACAGCGCTATTGACAGCAGCAGCAACTAAATCTTCAAGTATCTCTTTATCTTCAGACATAAGCGAATTATCGATACTGACATATTTGACATCATATTTACCTGTCATTATTACCGTAACAAGACCCGCACCAGATTCACCAATTACCTGCATATTTTCACGCTCTTGTTGAGCTTTTTTCATTTGTTCTTGCATTTTCTGTGCTTGTTGCATTAGCTTTGACATATCAAAGTTCATTTTGAATCCTTTACTTGTTGTTTAAAATTTCTTTTACACAATCTAATATTTGTTCACTTGAGTTTTTTATCAATGTTTTTTTTGCCATTTGTGACATTTGCTCAAGTTTAAATTTATCTTGATTAAGAGGCTTTATTATAGCGAGTAAATTTTCTAAAGTCATCTGTTGTTGTCTTAAACAAAAGCCAGCATTATTATTCACTATATTTTGAGCATTAAAAAACTGATGATCATCAACCGCTGATGGTAATGGGATAAATATAGCTGGTAGCCCAGCAATAGCACATTCTGATACAGTCAGTGCACCAGCTCGACAAATTACCAAATCAGCCCAATTATATGCTGTAGCCATATCATCTATAAAAGCAGCTATATCTTTGATATGGTTTTGTGATATATCTTTATAAGCATCTTTAGTTGCTTGGAATGATAGTTTACCAGTTTGATGCCAGATTTTTATATTTATGCCTTGCTCGCTTGCTTTTTGAATTAATTTGGGAATGATTTCATTTATTGCTTTAGCGCCTTGGCTACCACCTAGAACTAATATCTTTAATGTTGATGAGTCAGTGTATTTTTTTGTTTTATCATTAAGCGCAACAATATCTTTACGAACTGGATTACCGACAATTTTTGTTCTTGCCAATTGTTTAGAACTAAACTGATTATGGAGATTTTCGATCTCAAAAGCTAAGCATATCGTTGTTGCAAGTTTAGCTAATATACGATTTGTTAGGCCAATTTTTGCATTTTGCTCATGGATGATTATTGGGATGTTTATTTGTGCAGCTGCTAGACATATCGGCCCAGAAACATAACCACCAAAACCAATGACCAGATCTGCCTTAAGTTTTTTTAATAGAGTACGAGATTTTAAGGTATTGTAAGCAAGCTTTATCGGAAAAGTAATCTTTTTCATAATTCCTTTTCTCCTAACACCTGATGATTTAATATATTGGATATTAAAATAGTAAGGAACTATTGTAGTCTCCATACTATTAGGAGTACCAACCCAAGTTACATTGGCTTTATTTTGCTTGAGTAATTCAGCTACAGCCAGTGCTGGGTATATATGACCACCTGTTCCACCAGCTGTTATAATTATGTTTTTGTTTTCTAGACTCATATTTACATCATGAACTTTTATTTTTACAAATTAATTTTAAAGGATTTTTATGCTATTATCATTCTATTAGCTAAAATAAAGGTAGAGTTTTATTGAAGAGGAATTATGACTGAAATAAATCAAAATTATTTATATACAGATTCTAACCTATGGGTTGAGGTTAAAGGTAATATTGCAAGAGTGGGTATAGATGATTACTCTCAAGATAAATTTGGTGAAATTGTCTATGTTGATCTACCTAAAATTGGTCAAGAATATGCCAAAGACGATGAGATTTGTGTCATAGAATCAGTAAAGACCACATCTGATATTTACACACCGTTATCTGGAAAAGTTGCAAAAGTAAATCAAGAATTATTAGATAAACCAAAACTTATAAACCAATGTTGCTATGGCAAAGGCTGGATATTTGAAATTGAAATAGCTAATCTAGAAGAGCTTAAGAGCCTAATAAATCCTCAAGACTACCAAAACTATGTTAGCTAGAGTTTTATTAATTTGTATTTTAATTTTTTTATCATTATCTAGTTTTGCTGTAGAAGTATATCTTAATATACTATAAGATATATAACCTAAAGAAAGGTATAGAGTATGAGATATATACCAAGATATCTGTAGATTTTTGTAAATATTACTTAGAAAAATGTAATAAAGGATACGATAATAAATGTATTGCTAAAATGAATGGCTATCAGCGACTTTATAATACTAATTACTATGGATGTATTATATAATGTTGATTTTGATAGACTAAATAATTAATCAAATCTTTTTAATATTGTTATATCAAAATATAGAATTTAAAAGTATGCTGAAATTATATTCAGCATACTTTTTATTTTAGTGCTTATTTGATACGGCAAGTGACACTATTTAAATCACCGTTAACCAAATATGTAGCACTTATTTGGTTATTTTTAGGAAGTGGACATTTTACATAAGCAGAACACTAGCTTGGTGAGTTTTATTCCAAAGAATAATCGTTACTTGATAATTAGCTAAGTTAATATTACCAAGACTACTACTAACCATGCTCTAGTAATTACAGAATCATTTGAGTTGACTTGATAATAAGGTGTATTTGACTCAATACTAACATTAACATCTTGGTTTGTTGGTGGAGGATTATCATTATCATCAGCTATCTCTGAACTTACAACTTTAATGTTTATATCCTTCTGCCAAGCTTTTGCTTCAGCAAGTTCACTTGAGATTAATAAGTTTATAGTTTCCAGCTTTGATATTATCAATCTCTAAAGCTAGACCATAAGTATCCATAGGTGAAATCTCAATATCTGCTTTTCTATAAACTTGATTACCATTTTGATTTTACAAAACTACTGTTACATTAGCAGTTGTAGAGCTATGAGACATTATTTTTGCGTTTATATAAAGCTTTTCATTCGAACTAATATTGTACTGATCTTTGAAATCCATAAAATGAAGATCATTTTTTAGGTTTTGGCTAGCCTAATGATAGTAAAAGCTAATCTCATCATATGGTTTATCTACTGTTTGATAGATATATATAGCATTGCTATTAGGGATTTGTATTATTACTATCTTTAACACCAGCAATAATCTGGTTACTAAGATACTCGATCCTAATTTTATTAATTTTTTTAGTAAGTTCTAAGAACAAATCATTTGTACTGATTGCTTTAGGAACTGTAAGTAATGGGTAATCTGTAATAGTGCCATCTTTGAATACTTGTAGTGTGATCTTATCACCTTCTTTAATTTTTTTAGTAAATTTATCGTGAATTTTGTTGCTTCAAGAGGGAATTTATCAGAAGGATTATTTTGCTGTTGGTGATCTCTTATAAATGACTAAGATCCCTATTGTTCAACACTCAACTGTTGACCTGGGTTTACATACCATTTGTTTTGATAAACTTTGCCTTCAAAGATTATTTCAGTTTCTGGTGTTGGATATGATTTAGTAGGATCGTATGTTGGTGTTCCAGACGGTTGTGAACCATTATTATTACTGCTAGAACCATCAGGTAGAATTATAGTCAAAGCTGGCTTGCTAGTTGTAAAATCTAAGTCTAGTAAGATAGAAACTCATCCTGGTGTCATCAACATCCCATTCAGCCATAATGATTTGATAACCTAACCTATTTGGTATTGTACATGTAAATGTCAGACCATCTTTAGGTGGTTGGTTAGGTGCTACCCAAGTTGGCTGAGGATCATAACAATTTAGAGGTTTTTCTCCAAAGATATCTTGATTTAGTAGTTTATCAGAGTCCCAGTTAGACTTAGTTATATAGAATTTAAAATGCTTAGTTTATGATTGGCTATAAATTGCCATTTAATCTTTAAATGTTGTCCAGGTTGAACAACAGTTTTTGCTCAACGGCTTTGTTTTTGCTCATCAAAGGCCAAAACCAGCTACATCTGCGCTTCCGATATTATTATCTAAAACACCTAAATTAAATAGCTCACCGGCTTGCTCTATTGATTGAGGCTCATATTGAGCTCTTGAACCACAATTTTTATTTTTACCTTCTTTACATAGTAATACACGAGAAGCAGGGTTTTCGGCATAGCCATACGAATATGCTTCTGAACTAATTAATAAATGCTAAGCCAGTTAGTAATGTAATTTTATTTAGTTTCATGATAAGATTCCTTATCTATATTGTTTAAAAAACACAGCTAGTAAATAAACTATCTGTAGATTTAATCATACCAATTCTATTTAAGAATCCAAAATGGTAAAAATAGCTTTGCTTTATATCTAAAATAGTTGTTGAAAGGTTGTTTTTAAGCTAAGTACATGATTTTTAGCAGAATAATAAACATATGATTAATATTTAATTAATATTATTATTTTTGAGGGAAATATATTGACATTTTGATAATTTTTCATATCTTATATAATTATTTCTTATTACTTTTGATAACTTATATAAGATCTTTATATAAAGTTGATCACAGATTCATTTGCTTGTAAATATTTCAACATTTTTTATAAATAATTTACATAATTATAGCCATACAATATAATATATGCTATATGTGGATTTCATTAACAAATATAAAAATTAAGTATACTATAAATGATAAATATTAGATTTCCTGATGGTTCGATAAGAGAGTTTGAAAAGAGTGTTAATTCTTTAGATGTTGCTAAATCAATATCTCCAAGCTTAGCTAAAACTATAATAGTTGCATATATTGATAATCAGCTCAAAGATGCAAAAGATAAGATTAATAATGATTGTGAATTAAGATTGATAACAGTAAAAGATCCAGAAGGTCTTGAAACTCTAAGACATTCTTGTGCCCATCTCTTAGCTCATGCTGTCAAAAAATTATATCCAAGTACTGAAGTAACAATAGGTCCAGTAGTTGATAATGGCTTTTATTACGATTTTTCTTTCAAAGAGCCGATAGGTGAAGCAGAATTGCTGGTTATCGAAAAGAAAATGAAAGAACTAGCAAAGAAGTCTATGCCAGTTAGTTATAGAGTAGTTCCTAAAACTGAAGCAATTGCATTTTTTAAAGCTCAAGGTGAGAACTATAAGGTCGAAATCATTGATAGTATCGCTGATGAGCAAGTAAAAATATATACACAAGGTGATTTTAGTGACTTGTGTAGAGGTCCTCATATTCCAAATACTTCAGTACTAAAAGCATTCAAGCTAACAAAGTTGGCAGGTGCTTACTGGCGAGGCAACTCTGATAATGAGATGCTGACTAGAATCTATGGTACATGCTGGGCAACTAAAGAAGACTTGGAGCAATATTTAAATATACTCGAAGAGGCTGAAAAACGCGATCATAGAAAAATTGGTAAAGTTCTCGATTTATTTCATTTCCAAGAAGACTCACCAGGTATAGCATTTTGGCATGATAATGGCGTAAGGATCTGGCGCCAAGTAGAAGACTATATGCGTGCTTCTAATAATAAATATGGTTGTAGTGAGATTAGAACCCCACTTATTGCAGATTTTCGCTTATGGCAAAAGTCTGGTCACGCATCTAAGTATGCTGAGAATATGTTTGCAGCAAAATCTGAGAATAGAGATTTTGCTATTAGACCGATGAACTGTCCTACTTGTGTACAGGTCTATAACACAAAGCTGCATAGCTATAGAGATCTACCTATAAGAATGACTGAGTTCGGTATAGTACATAGAAATGAACCATCTGGATCGTTGCATGGGCTACTAAGAGTGAGAAGTTTTACTCAAGATGATGGGCATATTTTCTGTACACTGGAGCAAGTTGAAGAAGAAGTTATTTTGATGGTACAGCAGTGTTTTGAAGTATACAAAGATTTTGGTTTTAATGATTTTGTTGTCAAGATTGCTCTTAGACCTGAAAACAGGATAGGAGATGATGAAACTTGGAATAAATCTGAACAGATGCTCAAAAATGCTCTTGATACAAATAATGTTAGCTATGAACTACTTCCAGGTGAGGGTGCGTTTTATGGTCCTAAGATTGAGTTCCATCTCAAAGATGCAATTGGAAGAAGCTGGCAGTGTGGTACTATACAGCTAGATTTCTCAATGCCACAAAGACTAGGTGCTATATATATCGATAAAAATGGTGAGAAACAGGTACCAGTTATGTTGCACAGAGCAATTGTTGGTTCTTTGGAGAGATTTATCGGTATGCTTATTGAGCACTATGCTGGAAATTTACCATTGTGGCTAGCACCGGTGCAAGTAGCTGTGATGGGAATCAGTAATAACCAAGATGACTATTGCCAAGAAGTATTTACAACACTTGAAAAAAGTAGTGTTCGCACTAAATTAGACTTGAGAAATGAGAAAATTGGGTTTAAAATACGTGAGCATACTCTTTTGCGTGTGCCGTACTTTGTTATTCTTGGTAAAAATGAGCAAGATCAAAAGATTATCACAATAAGAAAGCATAATGGTGAAGGTCTAGGACGGATGTCTATAGGTGATTTTTGTGCTTTTTTAGATAAGCAAATACAAGCTAAAGAATAATAATTTCTGCGGAGGGGAAAGATTATTAAAACTGATAAAAAAATACCTATAAATGAGCAAATTAAAGCAAAAGAGGTGCGTCTAGTGGGTGTTGATGGTAAACAAATAGGTGTTGTATCTATCAATGAGGCTTTAGCATTGGCTGAAGAGGCTGGTGTTGATTTGGTTGAAATGGTAGCAAATGCTAATCCACCTGTTTGTCGTTTGATGGACTATGGTAAGTACTTATTTGAACAAGGAAAGAAAAAAGCACAAGCTAAAAAGAACCAAAAACAGACACAGGTAAAAGAAGTAAAGCTTAGACCTGTGACTGATGTAGGGGATTATCAGGTAAAACTACGCAACCTGATAAAATTCCTTGAGAAAGGCGATAAAGTAAAAGTCACATTGAGATTCAGGGGTAGAGAAATGTCACATAAAGAGCTAGGTATGGAAATGCTTCAGCGTATGGCAAATGATGCTGCTGAACATGGTGTGATGGAACACCAACCTAAACTGGAAGGTCGTCAAATGATTATGGTTTTAGGACCAAAGAAAAAGTAGAAAATAAATATAACAACTAATCACAAAATGCGGAGTATTTAAATATGCCAAAGTTAAAAACTAAAAGTGGTGCTGCTAAGCGCTTTAAAAAGACTGGTAAGGGTGGTTTCAAACACCGTTGTGCAAACCGTGCTCATATCAACACTAAAATGACAACTAAGAGAAAGCGTCATTTAAGAAGTATAAACCAAGTAGCTAAAGTTGATACTGCTAGCTTAGTTCAACAAATGCCTTATGCATAGGTTTGTTTATCAATTTTTAAAGTGGAGATTAAATTATGTCAAGAGTAAAAAGAGGCGTAATAGCACACGCACGTCACAAGAAGGTTTTAAATCAAGCTAAAGGTTACTACGGTGCTCGTT
The DNA here is from genome assembly GCA_029532675.1 of Ornithodoros moubata. Lineage (NCBI taxonomy): Eukaryota > Metazoa > Arthropoda > Arachnida > Ixodida > Argasidae > Ornithodoros > Ornithodoros moubata. Next base: position 103,318 of record JARGYV010095691.1, read on the forward strand.
CTAGAGTATATAGAGTAGCTAAGCAAGCTGTGATTAAAGCAGGTCAATACGCTTATAGAGACCGTAAAATTAAGAAAAGAACATTTAGATCTTTATGGATCATTCGTATTAATGCTGCTGCTAGACAACACAATATCAGCTATAGCCAATTAATCAATGGTTTAAACAAAGCTGGTGTTGAGCTGGACAGGAAAGCATTGGCTGAATTAGCAGTATATAACAAAGATGCTTTCACTGCTGTTGTAGAAAAAGCAAAAGCTGCTTTAGCTTAATTTATTGTATTGTCTAAAATAATTTTTTTAAAAATCTAAGTGAAACATCAAAACCCCTTACTTATTAAAAAACTATTTTTAATATTCTTTTTGAGTTTTGGAGTTTTGTTGTTTTTAGGCTTCAATGGTTATAAATATTTTGATCTAGATAAGCTTAACCTTGTGTATATTAGGGCGAATGCTTATGTTGATGAGGATATTATTTTAGCTTGTTTTAGCTATGCTTGTATTTATATTTTAACAGTGTTTTTTTCTGTGCCTATAAAACCATTTTTGAAGATACTAGCAGGTCTTTTATTTGGATTGGCTTGGGGTTTTATAGTTTGTCTATTTGCAGCTACTGTAGGGGCAATGCTAGCTTTTTTATTTATAAAATATTGGGGTGAAACATCTACTACTAATCCAAAATATAAAATTGTCTCTAAATTTAAATCTTTAGTAGAGAATTACCCTATAACTATACTTTTTGTCGCAAGGCTATTGCCAATACCTTTTTTTGTACCAAATATATTGGCAGGTATCTTAAAGGTTAAAAATAGTATTTTCTTTTTTACTACTTTAATTGGTATCATACCTGTGACATTTATTTATGTCTGGTTTGGAGTACACTTTAAAGAGGCTGTAATTCAAGGAAGTAAAGAAAACTTTATTGATACTAAGTTTATCTTAGCTTTGGCTTTTTTAGGAGTAATGGCTTTTGTCCCTATTTTTATAAAAATAATCTTTAGAAAACTTAACAAAATGAATGATGTTAGCTTTTAAAGTTAGCTATTTTATATTGTGATATAATATTATTATAACTGAAGTTAAATCTTAATTCTTTAAATAATTTTAAAACCTTTTTTTGACTATATTGAGAAGTTAGCATCTGATTTTACTTGGAAAATACTTGTTATATTTATATGTTTAGTTATTTTATTAGTTACAGTTTTTTTATCTATGATACATATACTTCAACGAACTAACTATCAAAATATGAGTGAGCAACTAATATTCTTGTAAAACTTGATCAAATTAAACATTATACTAAAACATCTCAAGAAGTTATGAATAATATCTATGAAGGGCTTAATGATATAGTTGTTGCTAAGCTTTTTGTTATTAGTGTCTTTACAAGAATATGACAACATTATTAGTAGCCTTTACCTTGGCTTATTTTTTACTTATTATTTGTGCCTAGTTATGTTAAAGGTAATAGTGATGATACATCAAGCATTGTTAGTAGGACTCTATTTTTAGCATCGGTTATGGTGATATTCTGTTATTTTATTCCTACAACTTGGCCTATATGGATAAGGTTTGGAGCTTTTCATTTTGGATTTAATTTTATTATATTGTATTGTTGATGTGGTATGGTAATAGAAAGAAGTAGATAAGGTTTTATAGGTTACTGAAAGTAAGTATTTTACTTAAAATCTTTCAATCTCACCATTTTTCTTTGCCATAATTACTATATCAGCTGGCTTAAGAGCAAAAATACCATTTGTTACAACACCTGTAATTTGATTTAGTTCAGTTTCTAATTTTAGAGGGTTATCAATTTTTAGATTGTAAACATCTAAGATAACATTACCATTATCTGTGATTGTTTGTTCTCTATATACTGGTTGACCACCAAGCTTTACTATTTGACGCGCAACATAGCTTCGTGCCATAGGTATAACTTCTATAGGAAGAGGGAAGTTACCTAGAGTATTAACTTTTTTTGACTCATCAATGATACAGATAAACTTCTTAGCTGCAGCGCCACAAATTTTTTCACGTGTTAGAGCACCACCACCACCTTTGATAAGTTCTTTGTGATTATTACACTCATCAGCACTATCAATATATAAATCAATTTCCCCAGCGTAGTTAAGGTCAATTACATCAAAACCTAGTGCTTTAAGTTTACGAGTAGAATCTTCTGAACTTGATACTACAGTTTTAATTTTATTTCTATAGTTTACAAGCTCTTCTATTAAAAATGCTACTGTACTTCCAGTACCTACACCTAGTGTGATTTCTGAGGTAATACTTTTAGTAGCTTCAATGACTGCAAGCTTTTTTAACTTGTCTTGGTTATTTTTTTTATTAAAAAACATTTTAAAACTTTCTCTTGTTAAATATATTGCTAAAAAATACTTACCTTGACAATATAGATAATCATACATGCCAAAGCAGCGATAAATTGCCGTATTATATAGGTATTGGTAAGAATATATAACCAATTGTAACAATAATGCAGATAAAAGGTATCATTATTCTCAGCATAATATTAAACAGAGGTGAAAGTCGAGTGTTTGTATTTTTGAGTATTTCATAACTAAGTTTTTGAGCATCATAAATCCAACCAACTATCAATACATCAAATAAAAATATAAAAATAATCACTAAATGTAGTCCAAACATTTTAGAGAAGTCTATATTAGCTATACCAGATTCTATAAATGTAATAGTCATAACAAATGGTATAAGTAAAACTAGGAGCTTTGTATAAAGTTTAGAACCAATTTCGAAGATATATTTTAATGCAGCAATAAAAACAACTAAATTAAGAGTTGTAAATATTACTTCAAGAAGTAAATAATACATCGGCGAATTGAGTTTAACGATTTTGAAAAAAGTCGTGATTTGTAAGCCTTCGGTCGATTGTAAATAGCTTCTATAATTACCTAAAATAGCATATATAGTAACGCAAATGATAAATGAGAAAATTATATTATAAAAAATACTCTTAAAAGCACTAGTTTTAAGCTTACTATAATTATCATCGCCGATATTTATTATATTTTTATAGAATGCTATTGATATAAAGTTACTTAAGATTGCATATATTAGTGCTAAAGCAAACATTTGACGCAATTGACTAATCTTTTGGTAATTTAAGTCTAAAAGAAAGTCTTTAATACCTAATATTCCTTGCGGTGAATATATTACTATTAGCATTAAAATAGTAACTAAATACAAAGATATATGGGCTGTAGTTTTTAGAGTTTCATTTAAATTTAGCTTTCTTTTATTAGCTAAAATAAACATTAAAAGGATTACAATAAATACTACAAGTAGTGAGACATATATAGGTAGGTTGTTATTAAATTTGAGACTCTCATCGTTTAAGCGATCAATAGCTGAGATGTTGTCAAAAAAATCTAAAACATAAGTTGCCATGTCAAACATTATCAAAGCTACTAAAATTATTATACAACCAGTTAATAAAACACTGATGGGCCTAAACTTAGAGCTTCCGGTAATTTTATTTACTAGCTTGCTGTGTGAGTTTAAATCAGGGAAAGCTTTTTGAAAATATATTGCAGCTATATTCATTGGATAACACAGCAATATAAGAAAAACTATGTAAGCATAAAAGAATTCAAGCCCATTGTATTTAAAAACATTTGTAAAGAAGCTAAAGCTAAAACAAATTGAGGCAGAAATAAGACCTGTAACTAGAGGTGTTGAAGTTTGTTTGATGTTCATTGTGGTTCCTTATTTAGTTTAGTTACGCAGTAATTACTGCAGAAAGTTATATTTTTAATAATCTTAGTATTTTTATCTATCGATACCAAAATTATATACATTAGTGCACCAAATTGGCCAAAGCGTGGGCTTCTATTTGCTATTATAAGACTATTCATAGGGGTTACCGGCATAGACTGAAGTGTTTGGATTAACAGCCTTACGAGAATATAAACACATGTTTCAATATTTGGGTCTATAGATACTTGGATTACATTTTGTGACATACTAAATTCTTGCATATAAGCATCAATATTTTTGCCAATCCATGCTTTTTTGTTGATCTATACTATTTCTGTCTGGTAGCACAGGAAAAAAGCATAGTAACTAAGCATGCTAATATAATTATTTTGGAGTAATCTCTTTTCATATCTTTTCCTATTTTATAAAACCAGTTTTTTCATATATATAGTCAATAATGATATAGCTGCAGGAGTTATACCTGGGATACGTGATGCCTCTCCTAATGTCGTAGGCTTTTGTTCAGTCAGTTTCTGTAGAACTTCATTAGATAGCCCTTTAACTTGAGTGTAATTAAAATCTGTAGGGATAACTTTTTGCTCAAGGGTTGCTGATTTTGCAATATCTTTATGTTGACGTTCTATGTAGCCAGAGTATTTTGCTGAGATTTCTATTTGTTCTATTACAGCCTCATCTTTTAAGTTTAGATTTAGCTCAGATATTTGTTGTAATTTGCTGTAATCTATTTCTGGTCTTTTGAGTAAGTCAAATAAAGTACTTTCACGTGTCATTTTTTTATCTAAGAATTTCTCTAAATCACGAGCTTTCTGTGTTTGTGGACCTATCCAAGTGTTTTTCATCATTGCTATATTTTCATTAATAGCATTTTTCTTATTGATGAAGTGTTGTTGATCTTCTTTATTTAAAAGCCCGAGTTCACAAGCTTTATCAGAAAGACGTAAATCAGCATTATCTTCACGTAGAATCAGTCTATATTCTGCACGAGAGGTAAACATTCTATATGGTTCTTTTGTACCTTTAGTAATCAGATCATCAATTAACACTCCAATATAACTGTTTGCACGAGTTGGGTACCATGATTTGTCACTATCTAAGCTAATAGCGGCATTAATACCAGCTACTAAACCTTGAGCACCGGCTTCTTCATAGCCAGTAGTACCATTAATTTGTCCAGCAAAATAGAGATTTTTGATATGTTTTGTTTCTAATGTTGGCTTTAGATCTCTTGGATCAAAGAAATCATATTCAATCGCATAACCTGGGCGTATTATAAAAGCTTTCTCAAAACTTTTAATTGATTGAATATAGTTACATTGAACCTCAAAAGGTAAGCTGGTTGATAAACCATTTGGATACAGCTCGATACTATTTAAACCCTCTGGTTCAACAAATATTTGATGTCTTTCTTTGTCAGCAAATCTAACCATTTTGTCCTCGATAGAAGGACAATAGCGTGGACCAATACCTTCTATTAAGCCACTGTACATAGCTGATTTATCAAGGTTATCAGTAATAATTTTGTGTGTTTCGTAATTAGTGTAAGTGATATAACAAGGTATTTGTTGAGGATGCTCTATCTTACCTTTTGAGAAAAATGAGAAATAAGGAGTAGGGTTATCACCATGTTGTACTTCCATAACATTAAAATCTACTGAGCGTCTATCTATACGTGGCGGCGTGCCAGTTTTAAGTCTATCCACTCTAAATGGTAACGATCTAAGGCGTGCAGCTAGTGCATTTGATGGTTGATCTCCTGCTCTGCCACCAGGATTAGAGACTTTACCAATATGTATCTTACCACCTAAAAATGTACCAACAGTAAGCACTACCTTTTTGGCCCTAAATGTAATTCCTGTTTTTGTAACAGTACCACAAACGGTATTGTTTTCAACAACCAAATCATCAACAGAATCTTGAAAAATATCAAGATTTTCTTGATTGTTGATAAGAGAATTTATAGCTTTTTTGTACAATACCCTATCTGCTTGTGCTCTTGTAGCACGTACAGCAGGGCCTTTACGTGAGTTGAGTATTCTGAATTGGATACCAGACATGTCAATAGCTTTTGCCATAATACCACCCATAGCGTCTATCTCTTTGACTAGGTGACCTTTGCCTATGCCTCCGATAGCCGGATTACATGACATTTGCCCAATAGTGTCAATATTGTGAGTTAGTAGCAGTGTCTTCGCGCCGATACGAGCTGAAGCTGAAGCAGCCTCAACACCTGCGTGACCACCACCAATAACTATAACATCATAAGTGAAATCATAAATCATAATAAGATAACTGTAATATGTAATTTCTAGCATATAAATTTTACTACATTTTATTCTAAAAAATAACTACTGAAATGATATTAATTATCTAAGTTTTACAATATGATTTAGGCTACGCTTTAAATACCTTAATTTAGTTTTTTTGTGCTTAGTTTAAATGAAGTTTATTCAAAATACATTGATCAAGATCCAATGCTGATTTTTCAGGATGGTGCTGTAAAATGTGTAGTTATACTTTTCTATTTTTTAGCGATAACTTCATTTTTTAATATCAATAAGAATTTGATTAGTGTGTCTATTTTATTTATCGCTAATCTAAGTGGGAATATTTTACTCGGGAGTATACAAGCTAAGCGTATAGTGTTTGTGATGTATTTAATTTCGGCAATAGTTGTTATTAATCTTTCAGCCTATGTACATAATATCTTTGAAAAAGATTTTATACTTTATTGTATTTGTGGTTTTTGTTGCGTTTTGGATTAGAAGATTTGGTGAGGCTTTTACAATATTTCCGATAATGGTAGTAGTTAACATGTATATGTTTTATTAGATTTACATTAGCAGAATATAATCATCTAAGTTTTACATTTACTGCAATACTTATAGGCTTAGCTTTTTACATTTTGATTATCAGAAACTATAAGATTATGAAGTCCGAAGATATCAAAAAAATAGTTCATGAGTTTATGTGCTTATATATAAGAAATTATCTAAATACTTTTGATAAAGCAAAGAGTGGAAAATTTACACAAACAGATATAGTAAGCGTGAGTAATCTAAAGTATCAGAATATAAATTCATTAAAAAATCATGGCTTGATGTTTTTACGCAAGAATACTCAAGAGAGCTGGAGATATTTAACTCATAACTTTATAGTCTTTAATAGATTAACACCAAAGTTTATCTTAAGTTATAAAAGACTAAGCTCAAATTATGTACTTTTGGGTTTTGAAGACAATCATGAAATTAAAGAGCTTTCACAAGATTTAGAAAGAGTCTTTAAAGAAACATTATTCTTGATGTTATATGTCCAAAAGAAAGCAGAATTATTTAAGAAAAAAGTGATGATATTGAACATTTGAAGTATAAATTAGAAATTGGTTATATCCAAAAATATCAGTCTGATAAACAAAAAAGAAAGTTGCTTTTCGATTGTATATTGCTACTAGATGATATGTTTATTAGTTTAAAGAATATTAAAGAGGCATATTATGATCTTTTTTTAAAGATAGAACTATAGATAAACTATCTGATACGACACTACTAGCTTATAGGGTTTTGATCGCTTCGACATTAGGATTAGTTATTTGTTACTCATCTTTAGTTATAGTGGTGATAGTGACTTTAGTGATAGAATATATTGGGTTGTTATAGCTGTAGTAAGTGTTGTAGCTAGTACCAGTACTAGTGTTGTATATACTCGAGTAAAAGCGATTATAATATTTTCGCTCCTAGAAACATCCACAGGCTCAGTAATATTAATGTTAGTACAAAAAAGTACACCTGATAACTTCACTATAGTAGCAAGCAATATTGTGCGGTATGGCTTTAGCATTATATATCTATACATTATTTGTTAATTTATGTAGCTAGTGTTTTCTTAATTCATATTTATTTGGTGATGTTTTTTGGTTTATTTATCGGTTGAGACAAAGAGTTTTTTTAGTACGGATTACTTGTATAGCTATCGGTACTATTTGTATTGTCTTAATTACTTTTCTAACTCGAGGGCAGAAATACAGAATTCTCTTTAATAAGGAAATGTATAGTATTCGTTATGATAAGATTCTTTACCAATATATATTAGGTAGGTAAATTTTTAAACTGAACTATTTTTTGTATGAAAGCATTTCTAGATATAATTGGTTAAAATGTTGTTTTAGGTATTTTATCAATGAGTTTATTTTCTTAAGTTGATGTTTCACCAGTAGTGAAATAATAGATAATTTGGTAGTTTCAGCATAATCTAGCAAGACTTCGATTAAATTTCCATTTTTGATATTAGACTCTACATAAATATCTACAAGTCGAGCAATTCCTAACCCTGCTAATACGCTTGTTTCATAACTCTGCCACTGGTGACATGAATACTATTATTATGAATATGAAGAATATATCTATCCTTAGTCAAAACTAATGAGCATTGTTTGACACTGCCATAAATTAGTGGTAGGATCTTCGAGCCTGGGATTAGTTTTTGTCCGTGCTTTTGAATAAAATCACGACTAGCAGCATATTTGGTAGCAACAGTACGTAAAGATGAAACTATAAGGTTAGAATCAGCAAGGTTACCCATGCGTATTACTAAGTCGTAATCACTATCCAAAAAATTCACTCTGTGACTAGAAAAATCTAAATAAATATTAACTTTAGGGTTTTGTCTGTGAAAGCTCAGCAATATTGGAGCTATTACTTCTTCACCAAGTATTCCACCAATGCTATTTACTTTTATAATTCCATTAAGGTGATTACTTTCTTGGCTAGTAAGTTCGGTAGCAATAACTAAATCTTTGAGAGCTTTTTTGCATTTTTGATAATACTCTTGTCCTATTTCTGTTAGCCTGACGACATGCCTGTTGCTTCTAATAAAGTAGCTGTACTTTAAAATGATTTTCAAGATTTTTGATATTTTGACTAAGATTTGATTTTGCAATGCTTAGTTATCTACAGCCTTAGTAAAGCTTTGTTGTTCTGCTACATGGATAAATGAGTAGATACCACGCCAGTGGATATTGTTCATTATTATATATACAATGTTTTATTATTAGTATTTATCAGTCTAATAATATCCTATAGAATTTATAATGATAAAACACAGTAAAATAAAAAAATATAGGAGAGGTAAAATGCATAAATCATTAGTTGTAATTACGGAGCAAGTTCAGGAATTGGTGTAATTATTGCAAAACGTTTTTCTGAAGCTGGACATTCACTTTTGCTAATTGGTATAAAGAGTAGAAAAAATTGAAGAATTAAATCTACCAAATACACTGATTCGTAAGTTTGATGTGATAGATGCACAACTTTAGGAAATGCAATAAAAGAAGCAGAGGCGCAATATGGATCTGTAGATTGTCTAGTAAGTAAGGGCTAATCCTACTTGTTAAAATTGATACTTAAGATCCAACTGAGTGGAAAAAAGTATGATGTAAATGTATTAGCCATTGCTTAATGGCATACAAGCAGTACTAACTGATATGAGATCTAGAAAAACTGGGACAATTATCAATATAAGTTCAATCGCTGGTAAAAAGTCACTTGCCAACCATGCTGCGTATGTTGGAACAAAATTTGCAGTTTCTTCCATAAGTGAGAATGTACGTGAAGAGGTCGCAGATGATAATGTAAGAATTATGACAATCTGCCCAGGTGTTGTTGAAACCGAGGTTCTAAGTCATACTACTTCTGAAAAATAAAAGAAGATTATCAAAGCTGGAAAAAATCTATGGGTTCTTCTTTAGAAGAATTAACTAATACATAAAAACTTGAGTAGAGTCAAAATCTTATGTTTAGAAAATCCGAAAAAAATTATTTCGACTATTTCAATCAACTTTTAGTATTAAATCAACAGTCTAAATTATTTTACAAATAAGCTATACCATTCTAAATTATTAATCAACTTAAAGGTATGTTAAAATTCTAAACTAATAATTTAAATGAAATAAAAATTCGTATTTTAGATGTTTAGTAATCAGACTTTCTTATTTTATGATTTAGAGACTAGTGGCATAAATAATTCTTTTGATCAGGTTTTACAATTTGCTGCGATTAGAACTGATTTAGATTTTAATGAGATTGAGAGATTTAATTTTTTTGTAAAACTAAATCCTGATACAACACCATCACCTATGGCAACAATCACTCATCATATTTCTATTGCTCAAGCAAATACTGGGATATCAGAATATCAAGCAATCCGAAAAATTCATAAAATTATCAATATACCAGGAACTATAAGTATAGGTTATAACACTCTTGGTTTTGATGATGAGTTTTTAAGATTTGCATTTTATAAAAATATGTTACCACCATACAATCATCAATTTAAAAATGGTTGTTTTAGAGTTGATTTGTTTCCGATAGTTACTTGTTATTACTTATTCTGTACTCAAGTACTAAATTGGCCTAAAATTGTTGATGAGGAGGGTCAAGAAAAAACTTCTCTTAAACTGGAAAATTTAAATGAAATTAATAATCTCTATAGCGGTGGTAGAGCGCATAATGCTATTACAGATGTGATTGTCACTGTAGAGTTAGCTAAAAAGCTAAGAGTTGCAAATCCAAAGATTTGGCAATTTTTACTAGCAAAATTTAATAAGCAAAATGATGAAAATACCTTAGCACAACTTGATATTGGTCTAGATGTTAGTGATCATAAATATAAACAAGCTATTGCAATCAGCGGTATATTTGGCTCGAAGAATAATTTTATCTCGGCAATATTAGACTTAGGGCAACATCGACACTATAAAAACCAAGAAATATTTTTGTGTTTAGATAACTATCTTTTTAGTGAATTTATACAAAAATTTGGTAGTTTAGAAGCAGAGCACTGGCGCCTAACTTTAAACAAAAAGTGGGGCGATATCCCTCTCATTTTACCAGCTAAAACTCGTTTTGTAGGTAAGTTGCCACAGGATAGGCTAGATTTGATAAAAGCAAATAAAGAATTTATCCAAGGTAATCCAGAGATTTTTGCTAATTTTGTCGAGTATGTATTAGAGTATCAATATCCAGAAATTGAAAACATTGATATTGATGTAAGTATTTATCAAAGTGGTTTTATGAATATGGCTGACGAGAGAGGTTGTGATAAATTTCATAGCTTACCTATCACGCAAAAAGCACAAATGCTTAATCAATTACCAAAATCTTATTATGACAGAGCTGTGCGTATAATTGGTAGATTAGACTTCTCAAAATTACCAGCAAAAGCACAAATGGAGTTTCAAGACTATCTTAGCAAAATTGTCAGCCTCAATGCAGATGAGCTTTTGATTGATCATAAAGGTAAAACCCGTAAAACTCTAGAAGAAATTTACCAAGAAATCCAAGAGCTAAGAGCAAATCATGATTTGACTGAAGAGCAACAAGCATTGCTACATGAGTTAGAGGAGTATCTTTTTTAAGATGAACAAATTTAAACTAGTAACAAAATATGCTCCAGCAGGTGATCAGCCACAGGCAATACAAAGTCTTGTTGAGGGTATAAATAATGGCTTACAGCATCAAGTTTTACTTGGTGTAACCGGCTCTGGTAAAACTTATACTATGGCAAATGTCATCCAACAAACACAAAAACCATGTTTGATACTTGCACATAATAAAACCTTAGCAGCACAGTTATATTCTGAGTTTAAGCAATATTTTCCAGATAATGCCGTTGAATATTTCGTTTCATATTATGATTACTATCAACCAGAAGCTTATGTAGCCGCATCAGATACTTACATAGAAAAAGACTCATCTGTAAATGAGCATATTGAACAAATGCGTTTATCAGCAACTAAGGCAATACTTGAGCGTAATGATGTGATAATAGTTGCTACTGTCTCAGCAATATATGGTCTAGGTGATCCAGAGCAATATATGCAAATGTTGTTACATATTAAGGTTGGTGAAGATTTAGGACTCAAGAAAGCTCAAGCTAAACTTGTTGAGATGCAATATTCGCGTAATGATATAGATTTTAGTCGTGGAAGCTTTCGTGTGCGCGGAGAAGTTTTAGATATTTTCCCATCAGACTCTGAGAAAGATGCTATTCGTGTAGAGTTTTTTGATGATGAGATAGAGGCAATAAGCATAATTGATTCACTAACATTAAAGAAAATCAAATCACTGCATCGGGCTACAATTTTCCCAGGTACTCACTATGTTGCATCAAAAGAACGTAAAGAAATAGTAATAGAGGAAATCAAAAAAGAGCTCAAAGAAAGAGTTAAATATTTTGAACAAGAGGAGAAACTTCTTGAAGCGCAAAGGATTGAACAACGCACAAAATATGATATTGAGATGATTCAAGAACTTGGATACTGTACTGGGATAGAGAATTACTCAAGATTGCTTTCTGGAAGAGCTACAGGTGATCCACCACCTACTTTGATTGATTATCTTCCAGAGAATGCTTTAGTGATAGTTGACGAGTCACATGTGACATTACCACAGTTTAGAGGAATGTATAAAGGTGATCTCTCACGTAAGGCTAACCTTGTAAATTATGGCTTTAGGCTTCCATCAGCATTGGATAACCGCCCACTGAAATTTAATGAGTTTGAGAAACTACTCCCACAGACAATTTATGTATCAGCAACGCCAGCAACTTATGAATTAGAAAAATCTCAAAATACAGTTGAGCAAGTAATTCGTCCAACGGGATTATTAGATCCAGAAGTTTTTGTCCGTCAGGTCGCGATACAAGTTGAAGATGCTTTGTCTGAGATTAATAATGCTATTGCTAAAGATGAGCGAGTGCTAATAACTACACTTACTAAGAAAATGGCAGAAAATCTCGCTGAATATTTATCTGAACATGGAGTTAATGTCAGATATTTACACTCAGATATCGATACTGTTGAAAGGGTACAGATAATTCATGATCTTCGTCATGGGGTGTTTGATGTACTAGTGGGGATTAACCTTCTTCGAGAAGGTCTTGATATGCCAGAAGTGGGTCTACTACTAATATTTGATGCTGATAAAGAAGGTTTTTTACGTTCGGAAAAATCTCTTATTCAAACTGTTGGTCGTGTGGCAAGAAACCAAAATGGTAGAGCTATCCTATATGCAGATATTGTTACAAAGTCAATGCAAAAAGCCATGGATGAGACATTACGCCGGCGTAAACTCCAAGATGAATATAACCAAAAGCACAATATAACTCCAAAAACTATTATTAAGAATATTGATGATATGCTTGATAGTTCTCCAGAGATGCAAAAACGTGCTTATAAAAATAATTTGCGCTTAAAGGTTGATGATGTAGATGTTTCGGCTATACTAGGTATGACTGAGGCTTCAAAGGTTATCAAAACTCTTGAAAAGCGTATGCGAGCTTATGCAAAAGAGCTTGAATTTGAAAAAGCTACAACTATTAGAGACAAGATAGCTGAAATAAAGCAGAAGTTTATTAACTTGTGATTTTTGTTAGATTTTTTAAAAAGAAGTATTATTAATCATGGCAATAGAAAGTAGACTAAAAAAGGATAGACTTTTTTTGCGCTTTACTTGGGCACGGTTGCGAAACTACCTGATTAGAGCGAGAAAAAGCTTGTATGCCTCTATCATACTCTGTGGTTTGATAGTAGGAGTTGATTTATATTTAGGGAATGTTGAATTTGTGACTCAGTCGCTAGAGATTGGTATTACTCTAGCATTTGTATTATTTGTATTTTTTTTCTTAATAACAAAAGATGACAATCCTGTAGATATAATTATTTCTGGTGCAGAGGGTGAGACTACTGTACTTGATGAGTTAAAAAAGCTTGATAACAACTTTGTATTATTCAATAGAGTTGTTTTACCTGATGAAAAATCAACAGTAGGTAATAGAGAGATTGATTTTATCGCAATATCACGCAAAGGTATATATATTATCGAAGTTAAAAATAACCGTGGTTATATTGAAGTTGAAAATATGGCTGAGCGATGGAACGTATCTAAGACCTCACAGAATAATAAGGTTTATGCTAAGACAATTAAAAATCCTATCAGACAGACTTTTGCACAGAAAAAAGTTTTACAGACATTCCTTTACAATCAAAAGATTTATATCAAAGGTGTACCTGTAGTTACGATAGTTATTTTTGCAAATGCAGATGCACAATTAAGTGAAAATTTCATTGCTGATGATGCTAACCAAGCAGTTCTTTCTTTAGAGAATTTAATACCTTTTATTAAGGCAAAAGAAGAATATCTTGAGAAGATGTCTACTCGTTCACGCCGAAAAATTATTAGAAAACTTGAGAAAAAATAATGCTTAATAATAGACCTATAGGCGTTTTTGATTCAGGTATTGGTGGTTTGACTGTCGTTAAAAACCTTATGAACATATTACCAAATGAGAATATTATCTATTTTGGTGATATAGCTAGGATACCTTATGGAACAAAATCGCGAGCTACAATTCAAAAGTTTGCAGCACAAACAGCAAAATTTTTGATTGAGCAAGAAGTCAAAGCAATAATTATTGCTTGCAATACTATTTCAGCTATTGCTAAAGATATTGTCCAAGAGATTACTAAAACTATACCCATAATAGATGTAATAACTGCTGGGGTAAGCTTGGTAGATAATCTAAATACAATTGGTGTAATTGCCACACCAGCAACTATCAATAGTAATGCCTATGCTTTACAGATACACAAGAAGAATCCTAATATTGAAGTCTATAGTAATCCTTGTGGTTTATTTGTCTCAATGATAGAAGAAGGCTTTTTTAGTGGTCAGATAGTAGAACTAGTAGCTAAAGAGTATCTTAGTTATTTTTATGATAAGAATATACAAGCTTTAATTTTAGGTTGTACGCATTATCCAATTATCAAAGAGAGTATTGCAAAAATTTTAGGTGTGAAACTTATAGATCCATCATTGCAAGCTAGTAAAATGCTTTATTTGTTACTCTTTGAGAATAAGCTTTTAAATAAAGCTAACTGTAATCCGCAATATAGATTTTACGTAACTGATATTCCTTTGAATTTTAGATCAGTTGGTGAGATGTTTCTTCAAACACAGATGCAACATCTTGAGATAGTCAGCTTAGATAGATATTAAAAAAACTCTTTTGTAAACATTTCTTCTAAACAAAAATAAAACCATATATGATTTGCTAAATGTCAATTAACAACATTAGTGATAGAGATGTACGATAGAGATAATAAAAATGTTATATTACTTACTGGGGTTGGTACAATCTTTGAGTTTTATGATTTTGTTTTATACATGATTTTTCAAAAGAAATTTCAGCAACATTTTTTGCAGAAATAGATAATCCAACTATAAGGCATTTTTGACTGTTTTAATATTTTCAATCGCGGATCTGGTAAGACCTTTTGCAGGAACTATTCTTGGTATCGTTGGTGATTTGATAGGGCGTAGGCGACTTTTGTTATTTACAATATTACTTATGTGTGATTGTGAATAAGCAAAATAATGTGATGGTACTGATGTTAACTTAAATCCAAGTATTTTAGCTTTCTTATTCAAAAGATGAGATAAGGCTAACATAATACTTAACCCCAGTGAGCATATTAGCTAATAAATCTTGTATATTAACTGATTGAATGTGAAAATTACTAGATAATATATTTAGTAGACACTACGATGCAACAATCACTAAAATTAAGTGAATTTCTTGAACTTATAAAAAGTACTATAGAAATGAGCTTTGGCTATGAAGGTTTCTGGATAGTTGCGGAATTGTCTGAATGGCGTAAGTCTGGAAAACACTATTATGGTGAACTTATTGAGCATGATGGTATAAGTAAATATCCTATTGCTAAAATTAGGTGTAATTGTTGGGCAAATAAAGCTGATTACATTCATAACAAGTTTGGCTTAGCAACTGGAGAAAAACTTAGTTCTGATATGAAAGTCTTAATGAAAGTTATAGTAAGCTACCATATCAGTTTTGGATTGAGTCTAAATATTGTCGATATTGATCCAGCTTTTACACTTGGTGATAGACAAGCTCGCAAAATAGAAATTATTGAGAAATTAGCTAAAAAAAGCATACTAGAAAAAAATAAGTCTCTAGCTATCCCTTATGATTTTACAAGTATTGCTGTGATTACAAGTATAACAGCAGCAGGAAAGGGCGATTTTTTTGAAGAAGCTGATAAACTTCAATATTTAGGACTATGCAAGTTTGATATTTATGAGGCAAAAATGCAAGGTGTAGAATGTGCAAAAAATGTCTCTGAAGCTTTTGCTAAAATACAGCATCAGGCTGATAGTTATGATGCGATTGTACTTATCCGTGGTGGAGGTTCTCAAGCTGATCTTGATTGGTTTAACAATATCGTACCTGCTGAAAGTATTTGTAACAGTAAAATACCAGTGATGGTTGGCATAGGGCATGAGCGCGATTCTACAGTTTTAGATGAGATATGTACTAAAAGGTTTGATACACCATCTAAAGTCATAAATTTCATCACAAATACAATTATAACTAATGCTAAAAATGCCAAGTATAATTATGCAGCTATACTCAAGATTACGAGTAGTTTAGTAAGACAAAATAAACTCCAATTAGATAGTTTATATCATAATTTTAAAACTAAAATTGAATATTATTTATATCAAGCTAACCAAAATATTGAGAATAATTACAAATCAGCTATATCTATAACCAGAGGATTGGTAAAATTATATGGCAAATCTATAGATATGCAATATGATAATGTAATTTCTAATTCGCAAAACCTTATAAAAAAATCTCATAACAATCTTGAGGAGTCATATAATTACTCAATAAGTATCGCTAAAAATGTTATAAAATATTACAATCAAGCAAGTGCTTACTTATATAAGCAGATATTATCGGTATCTATTGAGCCTACTTTGAGAAGAGGATTTAGTATAACTAAAACACAAGATGGTAAGTATGTTATTAGCCAAAAGCAAGCACAAAAATACCTGAATTTAGAAATAGTCTATACAGATGGTCAAGTACAAGTAGAGGTGAAAAATAATGGCAACACAAAGTAAAAAATTCGCAAAAAACTATGATATATTAGCAGATATAAATGAGAAACTACAAGAGCAGCAAGATAATCCAGCATTACTAGATGAGTTAGCACCTATGCTTGAGCAAGCTTCAAAAAGCTATCAGCTATGCAAAGAGAGAATTGCTGCAGCACAAAAATTTATTGATGAATTTAAAAAAGATTAACTTAATCATTACTTATTTATTATTAATCATGCTCTGGCTTTGGAGTATTTTTAGGTATAGTGGTAGTATTTATATTTTCAAGCTTTTTATCAGAATCTCAAATGCATAGTTATGGGTGGAGATTGTGTTTTGTGATTGGTATGGTAATGTCATTATTAATGCTGCTTATATCATCGGCAACAGCAACATTTGTAGTTACTATTAATGAGCTATTTCCGACACATCTTAGATTTAGTGGTGTTGCAACTGGTTATAATGTTAGTAATACACTATTAGGCGGAACTGTACCATTAGTTTTAAGTATTTTGATTGTATATTTTGGTCATATGGCACCAGCATTGTATACTATTATAGCTTCAATAATGATTGTAGTGATTATTACAAGAATGCCTGAAACTAGAGTGATTGAGTTGGAAGAGTAGCTATTTATTAGCATCTATATCAAACAAACTCTTATCCATCAAATGACTAGGTAATACATTTGAAAGAGAGTTTAGAATATTACTTGGTACTTTTGGATTCTCATGTACCAAATCTTGAATAAGTTTTTTGACTTTCTTTCTTTTGAGATTTTCTTGCGAACCACATAGGTTACATGGAATTATTGGGAAATTCTCTTCTTTAGCAAATTCTATTAGGTCGCGTTCTTGTACTAAAACCATTGGGCGAATGACAGTATTTTCACTATCTTGAGTAATAAATTTAGGTGGCATAGATTTAATCTGACCTTGGTAGAGTATTGATATTAGTAATGATTGAATTAAATCATCACGATGGTGCCCAAGAATTATTTTATCCATTTTATGCTCTTTTGCATATCTGTAGATATTACCACGATGAAGTCTAGAACATAGTGAACAATAGGTTTTACCCTCTGGAACTTTATCAATAACCACTCCATAAGTGTTTTTTGTCTCGATTTCATAAGATACACCTAAATTATCAAGGTATTTTCTAAGTTGGCTACCATCCCAACCTGGTTGAGACTGATCTAGAGTATATACATGAAGATCAATATCGTAAGTTTTATCTTCAATAAAACTATGTAAGACTTTTAGAAGTCCAAAAGAATCTTTACTACCAAATAGGCAAAGCATAACTTTATCACCTTTATCAAGAAGCTTGTAGTCTGCAATAGCTTTGGTGATATAATGGCGCAGTTTTTTCTCAGTCTTCGTCATTTATTTATAAGCCTTTTTAAATAACCTGTCTTTTTCACGTGCCCAATCTTTGTCTTTTTGTACTTGGCGCTTATCATTAACTTTTTTACCTTGAACTAATGCTATTTCTACTTTTACTCGCGGACCTTTCCAATACATAGCAAGAGGTACACATGTAAAACCTTTTTGCTCAATTCTACCCATGATTTTATCAATCTCACAGCGATTAAGAAGTAGCTTACGCGTTGTTGCAGCATCTGCGACCACATGCGTTGAGACGGATAGTAATGGCGTAATTATACAATTAAGAAGCCACGCTTCACCATGCTTAATATGCACATGACTATCAACCATTTGTACTTTACCAGCGCGAATACTTTTTACTTCCCAGCCTTGTAGAACTATTCCAGCTTCAAATTTCTCTAAAATAGTATAATCATGCCAGGCTTTTTTATTTTTAGCAATAGTCGTTGGAGAAGCTTTATGTTTACTCATAACTTTATTATTTTTTGTAAAAAAATATACAATGTAAGGATTATATATTATCAGCAAATCACAAAAGATTAAATAAATGAATAAGGTTAATAAATCTGCAGTTGTAAATTATAGTGCTGCACAAATGTATGAGCTTGTAAATGATATTAGAAGCTACCCTAAATTTTTACCAATGTGTTATGATATTGAAATCTTTGAGCAGACTGAAATAGAAGCAGTAGCATCATTAAAAATAAAGTCTGGATTTGTCAGACTTGATTTTGCGACTCATAATACAATGGTCAAAAATGAGCATATTCATCTAAACTTAATGAACGGACCATTTAAAAGCTTAACTGGTGATTGGAAGTTTGAGCCACAAGGTGAAAACTCATGTAAAGTTTCATTAGATATGGAATTCAGCTTTGAAAATAAATTTGTCGAAATGGCGCTTGGACCAGTTTTTCGTGGTTTAGCAGATAAGATGTTAGGCGCTTTTTGTAAGCGTGCAGAAGAGGTTTATAAATAGTGAAAATAGAAGTTATCTACGCTTTAGCTAATGAGCAAAAGTCTTTTTTTGTTGAAGTTGACGAAGCTATAACTGTCAGACAAGCTCTCAAATTATCTAAAATATCACATAAATACCCAGAGTTAGAGGATATCGAGAATTTAAAAGTTGGTATATATAGCCAGCTAGTAGATTTAGATTATCAGCTAAAAGATAGAGATAGGATAGAAATTTATAGAAATCTAACTATAGATCCTAAGCAGGCACGCATGCTAAGAGCTGAACAAAAGCGTAAAAAAGAAGGTATTAGACTTTTTGGAGCATGATAAATAAAAAAATAGCTATTATCGGTGCTGGGCTTGCTGAATGTTCATTGGCGTATGAATTAAGTAAAACAATTAGCTTTGATATAACTATATTTGATAGGAGTTGTGAAGTAGCTCATGAAGCATCAGGTAATTTTGCTGGTATATTAGCACCATATTTAACTTCTGATAATAACTTTTCTGATCAATTTTATACTCTTGGTTATAGCTTATTAATAGATTTTATAAATGAGTACAGAAATTACATAGAAATTTACAATCAAGGAGTAATACAACTTTTAAGTGATCTAAAAGAGCAACACAGATATCAAAAAATTTTCACAAATAGAAATATAGATTCAAATGTGGCTAAATTACTATCAGCTACACAAGTTTCTCAACTTATAAATACAACTACTTCAAAAAGTGCTGTTTATTATCCAAATGCTTTAGCATTAGTACCTAAAAGTATTTGTCAACTATGGCTTAAATTAGCAAATGTGAAATTAAATTTACAGACCAAGCTAATGGTAATTAGTACAAATCAAAAAGGAAATTGGCAATTAGAATTTGATAATTTTAACCAAGATTTTGATATTGTAATTTTTGCAGGTGGATACCAACTATTTAAGCAAATAACTCAACTCCAAAAAATCCCAGTATATCCATCACAAGGTCAACTAACAGTTATCAAAAAAAGTTTTGATATCACAAAAACTATTATGGATAAGGGTTATATAATTCCAAACTATAAGCAAAATTTACAAGTTATCGGTGTAACCTTTCGTGATAATAGTGATACTAATACAGATATCAGAGAAGAGGATAATAACTTTAATATAACTCAAATAAAAGAAATGCTAGGTAATAGCAGTATAGCAAGTATAAATATAGTTGATTCAAGAGTAGCTACAAGATGTGTGACATCAGATCATTTACCACTAGTTGGTAAACTAGTTGATTATACTAAGTTTGAACAAGACTTTTATAAGCCATTATTAAAAGGCTATCTAAAAGCAAAAATGCCAAAGATTGAATATCAACAAGGCCTATATGTATCTTCAGGTTTTGGTTCAAAAGGTTTATGTTCATCATTGTTAGCAGCCAAGATTATAACTGCACAAATAACTAATCAAACACCACCATGTTGTGATAAATTATTAGAAGCTTTATCTTTAGAGCGTTTTTGGATTCGCGGCTTTAAAAAGGGTATAAAGTTTTTATAAAATTATTACTAAGCTTATTTATACATCACAATTATTGGCTATAATACTAAATTTTTTTAAGCTAAATCATAAAACTATGAAGTTAAGAGTAAAAGTTAGTAACTATTTAGAATGGGATGGTCTAGTTGTGGGATTAAATGGGAAACACCCATAAATGACAGTGATCCTTATGAGAAATATAATAGAAAAGTTTTCTATTGGAATAACAAGTTATATAGTTTTTTTACACCTGTTGTAAAAGCCTATAATTTTGTTGTTCCTGATGCAGTTCAGACAGGTATATTTAATATTTTTCAGAATTTGTTTGAGCCTAGTAGAGTGGCAAATGATCTATTCCAAGGTGAGTGGGGTTATGCAGGTGATAATAGCATGTGTTTATTAGCTAACGCTACACTTGGAGTTGTAGACTTCTTTAATGTTGCAAATAGTTGGTTTAATCTATCAATGAGGTACTACCAAGATTTTGCTGTGACATTACATAAATGGGAATTATATAAAAAGGGCTATGTATTGCCGTATATAATCTGACCAATTTTTGGTCCTGTAACTATAGAGGGATTAGTGATAGTGTTAATGCGCTGTTTAATCCACTTACATATTTATTTTTAGCTCCAGGGAGTAGGCACATTTACTGCGTATGTGGTTAACTATAGTGTTTATGGCTTATATTTATAAACCAAGGGGTTTCATATTTACCAGCATATTAAAATTTAGAAGAAGTTTCTATTGATCCATGTGCAGCTTTGCGTAATGCTTATATACAAAATTATGATTACGGTATGGCAAAAGTCCTTAAGCAAAAGATCCAGCATTAGATTCAACACAACAGAATAATCAAGCAATACTTATTATGTTCAAAAATCACACTGAGGTTATTAATGGAAAAACTATTTAGTAAATTTAATGTCATTGTTAATACTTTTACCAAGTTTAACTTTAATTGCTGCACCATTACTAACTGGTTATGATTTTATCCCCATTCAAGAAGAAATGTAGATTGCCCAACCAGTTGTGCAAAAGCATGGTATAGTTGCATCTCAAGAAGCTCTAGCAAGTAAAGTAGGTCTTGAAATTCTTAAACAAGGTAGTAATGCTGTTGATCTTGCTTTAGCTATTAGCTGTCACTCTTACCAAGAGCAGGTAATCTTGGTGGTGAATTTATGTTAATTTACCTAAAAAATAGCATAAAGTTGTTGCGATTAATTATCGAGAAAAAACTCCAGCAAAATCTTTTAGTGATATGTTCCTAAATGGTAAAGGTGATGTTGACTATAGTAAAGTCTCTAGTTCATACAATGCTTCAGGTGTCTCGGTACGGTTGCAGGCTTAATTGATGCGCAACAAAAATATGGTAAATTTGTCGATAAAGATGACAATATGGTTTCAAACACTTATACGCTAAATTACTACCAGGTAGTGGAATTTTGTTAAATAATGAAATGGATGATTTCGCTGCTAAAGTTGGCATGGCAAATGTCTTTGGTTTAGTTCAAGGTGAAGCAAATACAGTTACACCAAACAAAAGACTGCTAAGTTCAATGACTCCAACGATAGTATTTAGATAAAGATGGTAATCCTTTCTTAGCTACAGGTTCATCCTGGTAGCAACCATATTATTATAACAACTTTGCAAGTGACTTTAAATATCATTGATTTTAATATGAATCTTCAAGCAGCTGTGTTAATAACTCTCATGTTTATAGTCAATTATGGCCAGATGAGTTAGGTGTAGAGCAGGGTATATCTGTAGATACAATAAATCTACTTAAAGAAATGGGTAATAATGCTGTACCTTATGCTGCGATGGGAATAGCTGAATCAGTAATCTCTGATGGGCAATATGTCTATGGTGTAGCAGATTCACGTAGAGTGGGGCTTTAGCTGTTGGGTATTACTTTATATTGTCTGTCTTTTAATTTTTGATATGACATTTAAATATAATTGGCCAAATAACAGTATATAATTTTGTACTATTTCCCCTGATTCTTTAAACTTATCATAAAATCCTAGTTCAATTATAGAGCATTTTCTGTGACTTTTGAGGTATTTAGCATAAGCAGAAAAAGATTTGAGATATTCGATAAAACTATCGAAATTCATTTGTTTAGTTTGTTTAAAATCTGGAGCATCTAACTTGGGTAGATTAATATTGATATCTTTGTAAAAGTTATCACTATGTTCTTGTGGGAAGTACGGACGAATAATTCTATAAAACTCTTGGTAAATAACTTCAACCTTTGCGTTGATAGTAATGTTATGGTGGTATGCCCAAATAGCTACAATTCCATTAGGTTTAATTATGCGTAAGCATTCTTTTTTAAATTTAGTCATATCAAACCAGTGAGCAGCTTGTGGAAACTGTTATTAGATCTACACTTTGATCCGCAAACATACTATTAGTCTCATCTATTTTAAAGTATTTTATACTATTACGTTTTAAAGCTTTAGCTAGTTGTGCATTGCTAATATCAGTAGCATGAATCTCATTGATAAATTCAGCTAATTTGATTGCTGTTTGACCATTACAGTACCACAATTCCAAGCTTTTCCATTGGAGGTCATTTTTTCTTTTAGAAATCTTATAATCTCAACAGGAATACTAGGTCTAGCTTTTTGATATAGTGTTGCAACAGCACTAAAATCAACTTTTTACATTATTCATTATTATATATTAAAATTTGAATTTTAATGTTTACATATTTAAATATAGTATACTATTTATAAGTAGTTATTACACTTTTTTTGGAGCTGCTGAGCTATCAGCAAGAATTTCCCCATCGACATTTAACTCAACTTGTAACATATTTTGATTCATCTGCTGCCAAATATAATGCTGCATAAGCTACATCTTGAGCTTATCCCATGACTTTTAGAGGAATATAATTAATAATTGCTCTTATTGCTGCTTGTTTGTGATTTTCGTCTTTAGATAGCATTTCATCTCACATTCGTGTCAAGATAGCTCCAGGATGAATTGAATTACGGCGAATACTATATCCCATATTAGTGTAATAATAAAGCAACCGATTTTGTATGGTTTCTTACAGAAGCTTTACTTAAAGCATATGCTACAGCTTGAGATATTCCTACAAGTCCAGATCGTGAAGAAATATTAACTATACTTACACCTTTTTCTTTTATAAGTTTAATAGCATATTTACATCCTAAGACTACTCCATTATAATTCACAGAATGTACTTTCTGCTAAGAAGTCACATCTAAGTCTTTAGGATTATGTGGACCAGCACTTTCTATAAAACCTGTAATTCCTGTATTAAACTAAGATATTTAATTTACCAAATTTAGCTTTAATATATTTATAAAATTCTATCCAATTATCCTCATTACTGACATCTAAATGCTTGTATTCAATACTTTTGTATACAATACTTTTGACAAAACTACTACCTAAACTATCGTTGATATCAGAAAAAATAACTATAGCATTCTCATTAGCAAATAAAATTCTGCTGTTGCTCTACCTATTCCTCTAACAGCGCCTGTAACTAAAGCTATTTTATTTTCTAATCTTTTAATTATTAGGAGTCTTTAGTTTTTTAGATAGCTGAAGGTTAATTTTGTGGTAAATATAAAAATAATCTCAAATTAATGATGGTTAAAGAGTACCACGAGAAGCTTTTTTACGGTCTGATTCTTTTAGGTGTTTTTTTCTTAATCTAATGGATTTTGGTGTAATTTCAACAAGTTCGTCATCTACGATAAATTCTAAAGCATACTCAAGAGTAAGCTTAATTGGTGGTACTAGAGTTACAGCTTCATCTTTACCAGAAGCACGGATGTTAGTAAGTTGCTTACCTTTACAAGGGTTTACGATAAGATCATTGTCTCTGTTATGAATCCCGATAATCATACCTTCATAAACATCAGTACCATGGCCGATAAACATTCTGCCACGCTCTTGTAGGTTAAATAGAGCAAAAGCTAAAGCCTTACCAGATACCATCGAAACTAAAGTACCATTTTGACGAGCTTCAAGAGTTTGTTTTTTCATCGGGCCATAGTGGTCAAATACTTTATTTAAAATACCTGAACCTGATGTAATAGTTAGGAATTCTGTATAGAAACCTATCAAACCACGTGAAGGAATTATAAATTCAAGTTTGACACGACCTTTACCATCTGGCTCCATATTTTTAAGCTCGCTTTGGCGTAAGCCCATTTTTCCCATTACAGTACCTTGATGCTCTTCATCAATATCTATAATAGCTTGTTCATATGGCTCATGCTTTTCACCATTGATATCTTTGAAAATTACTTGTGGGCGCGATACTGCAATTTCAAAGCCTTCACGACGCATATTCTCAAGTAAGATTGATAAATGTAATTCACCACGACCAGAAACTTTGAATTTATCAGGATCATCTAGCTGCTCAACTCTTAGAGCAATATTGTGAATAAGTTCTTTTTCGAGTCTTTCTTTGATTTGTCGTGATGTTACAAACTTACCTTCTTTACCAGCAAAAGGCGAGTTATTAACTTGGAATGTCATACTGATAGTTGGCTCATCTACAGAAAGTGCAGGCAGGGCTTCAACATGCTCTGGATTACATAATGTATCAGAAATTTTTAGACCTTCCATACCTGTTACGCAAACTATATCACCAGCACTAGCTTCTGGTACTTCTTTACGCTCAAGTCCAAGGTAACCTAGTATTTGTAGCACACGTCCACTTCTTTTCTCACCTGCAGCATTTACAATTGTTACAGGAGTATTTGTCTTGATTCTACCTCTCTGGATACGGCCAATACCGATAGTTCCAGTGAAGTTTGAATAATCTAGTGAAGATATTTGCATTTGGAATGGACCATGCTCAATCAACATTAGGATACTCAATATTTTCAACTATAGCTTTGAAAAGGTCAGTCATATCATCTTTTTTTTGATTAATATCATTAGTTGCCCAACTATTAATTGCAGAAGTATATATAACAGGGAAATCTAATTGCTCATCAGTTGCACCTAATCTATCAAATAAATCAAAAACTTGATCAACAACCCAATCAGGGCGTGCACCATCTCTATCAATTTTATTAATTACAACTATAGGCTTTAGACCTTTTGCAAAAGCTTTTTCAGTTACAAATCTAGTTTGAGGCATAGGTCCATCAACGGCATCAACTAATAGTAATACAGAGTCTACCATTGAAAGTACACGCTCAACTTCACCACTAAAGTCAGCATGGCCTGGGGTATCTACGATGTTTATTCTATAATCATTCCACTTAAGAGCAGTGTTTTTAGCTAAGATTGTGATTCACCTTTCTTTTTCAATATCATTTGAGTCCATAACTCTTTCAACTTCCGGCCCACGTGTTTTAAGTGTTCCAGATTGTTGTAATAATTTATCAACTAGGGTTGTTTTACCATGGTCAACATGTGCAATAATTGCAATATTTCTTAAATTTTTAATCATTCAGTATTACCTATTTTTATAAAATCACATATTTAATTATAGACTAATAGAAGGTAAAAGTACTTAAAAACTTAAGAACTTTAATTTGAAATTAGTTTTCTATTCTTAGTTATAACCAACAAAGAAAATAATAAATGATAAAAATCTAAATAAGATAACTTAGATAACTTGTAAATCTATATAATGATTATATATTATATTGAAATATCACAATTAAACTCATAATTGATGCATTGTAATGATATATAGTTAATTAATAATCCAAAAATATAGCCAAAAACTAATAAACTACTGTCTACATATACAACTATTCCAAAGATAACTGATATGACCAATCAGTATCTGCAAAAGGAGATATAGGCAAAGTCAGATAATTTAAATTAGTATCATTAGTATAGTAATAAAATTAAAAATTTACAGTTAATAGCTTATCTTTAGTTATTTTCTTTGGTTGGATACTAAATCTATTATAAACAAGTATTGCAACTAATGGTAGTATTAGGTCATGGCTATACACTGCTAAATTATCAAAATACCTACTACTAATATTATGAAGAATCAATAAACTGAAACGAATCGATTATAGTTGCCAGCAGGTAGAAATACCAAGCATCTATTTTTGAAAGGACAAATCTTTATAGCAAAAATTAAGCTGAAGATTAGTATAAAAACCGCCATATTATAAGACAGCACTCATCTAAAATTATTTATTATTTAATTTTTAATAATAATAGAATAGTTAGTATAAATCTTAAGTAAATAAATATTTGACTTATTGATTAAAAAAATATAAAATATTGCTATACAATATTTAATTGTAAGTAAGTATTTGGCTTAACAACAATTTAAAAACATTTGCAGTATGGAGTTATTTTATGCGTAAATTATTTATTGGGTTTTTATATACTTTTTAAGCTTTTGCATTGCAGTATCTATGTACTCAGAAAAAGATATTGGATTAGAGTATATATCAGAAAATTTGAAAACAAGGCCAATAAAAGAAGAAGATCGAGATTTCTGGTACGATTTACATGCATCGGAATCTGTTTGTAAATATTTTAGAGATGGTAAAACAAGGAGTGCTGAGCAGGTTAAAGCGCAATTTGACAGAAGTCTCGCAAGGTTTAAAAATGGTGATCCAAGATATTTACATATGATAGAACAATTAATAGAAGGTAAATGGATTAGAGTAGGTGTTGTTATATTAGGCGGCTCTTCTAAACCTAAGTTTTTAGAATGTGCTATGATTACACACCCAGCTTTCGATACAGAAAATAACCAATATTTAGATATTGATTTCAAAAATAAAACTCTTGAACCACATAATCAAAAAGAAGTTAAAAATTCAATCACCCAATTTGGGGGAATAAAAATGCATCACGTATATTACAATGGGGGTTAAAAAATTATATTCCATTTATTTTAGAAACTAAAGCTAAATATTCTTGGGAAAATGACCAGGGAGAAGTGTTTGAAGAAGTATTTGATGGTTCACAATATATTGGGATCTATGCAACTGCAACAAATCCAGCTTCTATGAAAGTTCTAACAAATTATGGTTTTACTGAGAAAGGTAAAAGTGAATGCAATTGGGGTAGTAAGTATATATATGAATACTTATTTTAATATTTAATTAGGTTCTAGAACAAAAGTTTGTAAATTAATGGCTGATGTAATTAAATATAGCTTCCGAAGCTAAATAACTGCATCAATGGCAAATAAAATATTATATTCATGAATCTAATTGGTCAACTATATTGTCTTTTTTACAAGTTCAAAAAGCTTTATACAAAAGACTTACAAAAGTTTAGGAAATTTATTAAAGCTGTATATTACGTACTTAAAACTGATATCCAATGGTTAATAATCCAGAATATATGGTAAAAGTAGAGCTATTCATAAGAGCTATAAGGCATGGGCAGATAAGAGTATTTGCAGTGAACTAATATGGTTTAGATAAAGATTTAAAACAAGTTAATTTGATCAATTAAGTATCGTAAGCAAGAAGAAATGTAAGAACGATTTTTGTCAGTAATTAAGATCTTATCAGAATTTATACTTGGCAAAAAAAGCTCAATGTCACAAATCATAGTGATCAAGCACGAAATAATAAAATAGCTTATGAGATTTTGTCTAAGTCACATCCGACAAGTAAAGAAATCTTTTATGTTTTTAAATTACATTTTAGCAAGAAGATGGCAGAGTTTGCCGAAATAGTATACCTGCATCATGAAAATGGTTTCCCTATAGATACATAGTCAAACAAACAAAACCTTAAAAAATTTTATAAACAAATAACCAATCACCAAAATATGCCTATAGAGCTAAAAGATAAGTTTTTGAAAGCATTAGTAGATGAGTATGCTAGACTAAAGTATAGTATAGATAAAAAGGTTGGTTTTAAAACAAAGATTTACAATAGTGGTGGTCAATATAATCTTTTTTGACTTAGATTATTCTAACAATACTATTAATCTTATTAATCTTTTTATTGAATTACTTTCTGGGAGAAAAATATATTATTGTTAGAGTAGTATCAAAGTTTACTGATGTAAAAAAAGATTATTTATTTAACTCTATAGAAATTTTGAGAATTAAAGTAATTGAAAAATATAACCATGTCTTAGGACTTATAAGTAATGTTTTTAAACTGTTACTACTGTTATAGCACCGAGATTGAATTTAAAAGAGGTGATAAATGTATCTAATGATAATCTAGTAAATATCAAAAAACTTGAGATATCTTTTACACAGCTACACACTAGAAAACTAAGTAAAAAACTAAGAAAACAAGTATTACAAACTAAAAATAGATTCAATCAAAATGTATGCATAATAAAAACTCAGCTAAAAAGGTTAGATACTTAACTACAACAATGGCATAGATTATCTTTTAGTAAAGATGAGAAATTAACCAATAACATCGAACATGAGTTGGTATATGTTTTTCTTGAAGATAAAATGAGAATGTTTTTGTCATATCAGATGTATGAGTATATAAATCATAATCATAACTTTCAAACAAAAGAACAATATATCAAAGCTTATGCAAGATAGATTGTTAAAATCTTAAAAGAGCCATTAAACTTAGAAGACTCTTTAGTTTTAACAGCTATAGAGATGTCTCAGGCTATAAATCTTAGTTTATTAATTTAGTTAATCAAAAATTAGATACTACTTATAATTTATGTAAATATATTAAAACGAATATTTTTGAACTTAGAAGGCAAATACAAAAAATTTTAGTTGCACAATATGTCTAATTGATAAATCTTCTGTACCTTGCTAACATCGTTTGATTACCACTAATCCCGTCACAATGGATGTATATAATTGGTTTTGGTAGTTGATGATATTTTGCTAATAAAGTACGCCAAGCTATTGGATCATAAAGTAAATCAAATTCGATTTTTGTTTCTCTAAGTAGTTTTAGGTAGATATCGTAGTTGGCGATATCTAATTGACCAAAGCTATTTTTAAAATTTGGCGAGATGATCTTAGGATGAGCTAATTTAGCATCTATACTGGCAAATTGTTCTTTTAGATAGTCTGAGCTACCAACACATGGGATTGTATAGACTTTATTTGCTAAATATTTCTCAAGATATAACGCTGTTGTACCCGTGCCAGCTGCAATTACAACACTATAGTTATTTATATTATTTATTTGGCAATACTTGTTAATTTCTAAAGCACATGCAGCTATACCTTCTTCAGCATCGGCATTTCTACCGCCTTGATCAAAAAAATAAAGACTATTTTCTATCTGATAATTTGTTTTTACACTTTCTAAATTTAGAGGGTTTGTGATTTCAAATAGTTGCATACCATTTGCTAAAGCTAGTTTAAGATTACCATTTTTATTTTGCTTAAGAAACTTAGGTAGAGGTTTTATCCAGTAATGAAAATTCCAACCTTTAAGCTTAGCTAATTGTGATAATACCAACATAAAATTAGACTGATTACCACCGAAAGATACAATCGTTTGGATATGTGAGTATTTATCAGGATTGTTTAGAGTATAAGCAAGTTTTCTAGCTTTGTTACCAGAAAAGATAGAGTGGCTTAGGTCATCCCTCATTACAATAAAATCTTTATTTTCAAAAGATATTTTTTGAAATAAGGATAACATATAGAAAATTATTCTTCTAGAAGCTCAAACTCATCTTTACTAATACCACAGTCAGGACATTCCCAATCTGCTGGGACATCTTCCCATCTAGTGCCTGGTTCAATACCATCTTCTGGCCATCCTTCAGCTTCATCATAAATCAAACCACAAACGATACAAATGTATTTTCTATATTCCATAACTAACTCTAAAAAAATTGATTAATAAATAAAAAGTTGCAATATTTTAGCATTATAAAAATTATATATCCAGTATCTTTATAACAACCTTACAAAAGGTTATCCTTAAATTCATCAACACCTATTTTATTTGATTTATTCGAAAAAAATATTATGTTATTTTCGACGAAAAGATTAGTTATTTGTTTAGGAATATCTTTGTCTAAATGTCTTCTAATAAGACGATAAAAAGCATCTTTATTATTTTTATTAAAATGTTTTTTGAAAGTTTTACAATTCTAGGTGATGGGCGTACTACATTATAGGTGAATATAAAAAGCCAAACGGTGAGTTGGTTGATTTTCATCTAAAAGGTGCTGGTTTAACAAAGTTTTCAACAGGAGATGATGACAAAGAAGTTTTAACACCTATGCTTAGAGAATATATATTTGGTGAGGCAATGTATAGCCTAGGTATACCAACTAGCTGTATCCTAGCTGTGATAACTATTGGTGAAAACACTCAAAGGAAATGAGCTACAACAAGGCATAATAGCTGTTAGAGTGGCTAGTAGTCATATCCACGTAGAAACTTTTCAATATGCAGCAATCTTAGATACTAAATATAATCAAGAGCTTTTAGACTATACGCTAAAAAGACATAATTATAAGTTATGAAGAGAATAAAGCAGCTCTAAGCCTACTTGATTATGTGATTGATAAACAAACAAGTTTAATAGCAGAGTGGGAAAGAGTAGGTTTTATTCATGGTGTTATGAATACAGATAATATGACTATCTTGGATAAAACTATTGATTATGGCCCATGTGCTTTTATGAATAGTTATGATCCAGATACAGTGTTTAGCTTGATTGAGTGATGGGAGATATACTTTTGCAAATCAAGCATCAATCGCTGGCTGGAGTATTCCAAGATTAGCAGAGAGTTTGTTGAAACTTATTTCAGAAGATAAAGAAGATGCTATTAAACTAGCTCAAGATAAATTGCAACGCTTTTCTGAAATTTATAAGAATAAATGGAAACAAATATTTCTAACTAAACTAGGTTTTGAGATTAGTCAACCAGCTGGTGATGAATTAATTTCAGACTTACTTATAGCAATGTTTGAAAATAAACTTGACTATACCAACACCTTTTACAATTTAACTTATAAAAACTTTGTAGCATTAAAAGATAGTGGTTTACGAGATTGGTTAGATAAATATATGATTAATAATGAGATAAATTTTGCAAATATGAAGAAAACAAATCCTGTAATTATTCCTCGCAATAACCAGGTAGAGAAAGTACTTAAGTCTTCCGAAGATACTAAGCTTGGCGATTTATATAATCTTGTAGCAGCATTTAAAACACCTTATGAATTTAATAGTCTAACTGAGAAATATATGGCAGAACCGGCTAAAGAAGAAACTTATAATTAGAGCAATCATCTGCCATGGCAAGCCAAAATAAGAGAAAACTACACCTGCTGCAATAAAAGCTGTACCAGGTATCCCTGAGACTCCAAGTGAAGCTAGCATACAGATTAGTGAAATTAGTACTACTGTTGAGGAAGTAATATCAACGCTAGTAGTATTCA
Organism: Ornithodoros moubata; assembly: GCA_029532675.1. NCBI lineage: Eukaryota > Metazoa > Arthropoda > Arachnida > Ixodida > Argasidae > Ornithodoros > Ornithodoros moubata. The sequence continues at coordinate 135,234 of JARGYV010095691.1, forward strand.
TAGTCATGATTGCTAATACTGCTGGAAATACGCCTGTACAGCTATTCATACCTAGAGTTGTGCCCATAGTTGGTACAAATGTGGCAATACTATAGTTGTAACATATTTATTTAAGCCATCAATTGATAATGGCAGTGTGTCCCCATACTCGATCTAGAAGTAGCAGCTACGAGCATAGCTTTCCAAATACTTTTGTAGAATCTAACAATATTAGTTCTAAATAAAATTAGAAGTATAATGTGTATTATCAGAACAATTATATAATGCAATATAACAAGTTAAGATAAAATACAAGACTGTTGAAATACTGTTCTTATCAAGCTCAATACTCATTTGTACCACCAAGACAAGTACACCGTACGGAGTGATAGCAATAATAATTCTAGCTAATTTTTTTATCCAAAAAAATGCTGAGTCAATAAAGCTAATAAAAGGAGCAGCTAACTTACTATCTTCGCGATGTGCAATTAGCATTGAAAAACCAAGAAGTATCGCAAATATTACCATAGCCATTACATTATTATTATCTATTTGATGGAGAATATTATCAGGTAAAAAGTCCAGATATACTCGAAGTCTTCATATCTTTAGTAACATTACCAGTAATAGATGTGATATCTATCCCGTGTCCTAAATGCATAATAATAGCAACACTAGCACCTATTGCAGCACTTATACCTGTTAGGATTAAAAGTATAACTATTGCTTTATAGGAAAGTCTTATAACATAAGATCCTTCACAGTTTTTAAAGTTAATTACTGAGTGAGTGATTGATCTTAATACAACAGGGATAATCAACATCTTAAGTAAAGAAAATATAGTTATCAACTAAGATGTTACTAATTTGTATAAAACTATCACTATAGTAACTAGTAGAATTATTAGATAATACCAATAACGACACCAATGATTAAAGCAAGTATAGTTCTGAAATTAAAACTAACTTTTTCAGATGTAGAATTATTAAGTATTAAAAAAATTATAAGTAAAACTGACAACTACAAGTCTTAACATTATTCACTAAATCAGTTTACTATATAAACTATTAAAACTACTAGTACTGATTAAAAATTAATATATTCACTCAAAAATTGATATGATTTTTTGTTGTAAAAACAAAAAATCGCGCTTATAACGATTTAATCATAACTTTTTTATTTAACAGTAAAGATGACAACACTTATGTACCAAGAGGCAAGTAGTAGTTTTACCAAAGTCGCTAACTAGCTAAAATTAAACAAATATATCACTAGCTCAATAGTTAAAACACTTAAACAAAAACATATCAAAAGAATTATCACTATTGCTCGAGGTGGTTCAGACTGTGTGGCAAATTTTGCAAAATATTTGTTTGAAACTCATCTTGGTTTTAGTGTTTCTTCATTACCACCATCTATAACGACAATATATAGTAAAAATATAGGTGATGACCAAACACTAGCTATAGCTATCTCCCAGTCTGGGGAGGTAGTCCAGATTTACACTTAGCTTTAGAAGGTTGTAAGAAAGCAAGATGTACTACACTAGCGATAGTTAATGTAGAAAAATCTCCTCTAGCAGAAAGTGCAGATTTAGTTTTACCAGTAAGAGCAGATGTAGGAAATGCTGTTGTAGCTACAAAAAAGTGTCATTACATCTTTGGTGGCGCATTTGTAATATTACTAGCTGGTTTTATTACGGATATTATTGGTAGAAAGAGAACACTAATTGTCTCAGGGTTGATATTTATAATAATCAGTAATAATGGTTTACATGTCAGATAATTATGTTGAGATCCTTTTTGCTCGTCTAGTTTAAGGTATTTCAGTAGGTTTCGTTACTGTAACTATACCACATATTTTACAGAAACAGTTCCTGGAACTATTAGGGGTATTGCTGTAACATGCTTTCATCTCTTTCTAACTGCGGAAATATTGATTTCAAACTATGTTGGTCTTTTATTCGAAGTAACAGCAAATTGGCGTGGAATGTTTTTATCAGCACTAGTTCCCCAGAAGCAATATTTTTTATTGACGCAATTTTTTATGTAAATTGCCAAGATAGCTAGTATCGGTAGGTAAAGACAAAGAAGTAGAGAGTGTGCTTAATAAAATATTTGAGAAAAATGCCGTACAACGAAAATTAACTGAAATCAAAGAAGTTATTGAAAAATCTAAACAAGAAGGTAGTATTTTAAAATCTCTAAGCTATAGACACTATTTAATTTCTATGTTAATTATTTTTTGCAATAGCAATTCTAGCACAAATGACAGGTATTAATAGTATATTACAATTCTCAGCAACAATACTCAAAGAATTCAGGTCTTGGCTCTAATTATGTTGCTATACTTGGAGATGTTACAATCACTGTAATAAACTTTTTAGTAACTTTAATAGCAGTGTTTATAGCCGATAAATTTGAGAGAAAATTTATCATCACTTTTGGCTTTTATGGTTTCATTATCACTAATAGCCACCGGTTTAGTTATGTCACTAATTAGGCTTAGTGAAACTCAAGGTTGGCTAATCCTTGCGGGAATGGTTAGCTTTATCTTTTTTTTGCTATTGGACCTGGTGCTTATATTTGGGTAATTATGTCAGAATTATTACCAGGGGCTATTAGAAGAAGTAAGGTGCTAAGTATAGCACTATTTTTGAATAGTATGGCCATCAGCATTATTAGTATCAGTATTTTTACCTATTAACAATTTCTTAGGAAATAGCAGCATGTTTTATATATGTGGTACACTACTTTAGTATATAGTTTTATTGTATTTATAATTTGTGTCAAGAACTACTAGTCGTTCCCTAGAAGATATCAAAGCAGAGTTCATGAAATAATTTTTTGATATTTTTTAGTGTTTAATATAAAAATTTTTCGATAAATATTGTATTATAAGTTAGTTCTGAACAAAAACATCAAAGATAAATACTCAAAAGACTAACTCTAACAGTTATATTATTAATTTTTTCATTTAACCTATATGCACAACAGCTAATAAATCTCGACAAAATTGCTATTCCAAACAGTTTAGCTCTTTTGCCGCCACCCCCAGCTATTGACAATATTGCTTTTATGAATGATAAAGCAATATCTCAAGTGACATTTTTATCTAAAAATAAAACCACTCAGCGCTATATTCAAGCAAAGATTGATGCTGAGTATACTATAAAAGAGATAGCAGAGAATTTTTCTGAAAGCTTTGGTCAACAAATTTCTAAAGAGAAAACACCAGTTATAATATAATCTAATAGATATAGCTAGCGAAGTTGCATCAAAGTCAGAAAGCTACGCTAAGAAAGAATATATGCGGGTAAGACCATTTGTATTTTTTGATAAAGCTACTTGTAATCCACCAGGAGAGAAAAAATTAAGAAACAATGGCTCTTATCCTTCCGGTCATACCACAGAAAGTTGGGCTGTAGCGTTATTACTTGCGGAAATAAATCCAGCAAATCAGCAGCAAATTCTAAAAAAAGGTTATGAATATGGACAAAGTAGAATAATCTGTGGTGCCCACTAGCCTAGTGATGTACAAGCAGGATATCTACTTGGTAGTGCGGTGTTTTCTGCACTAAATGCAAATGATGATTTTAGAACTTTGATAACTCAAGCAAAGAAAGAATTAAAAACCAACTAGGCTGGATTAGCTATATCTATAAATTTTGTCTCAAAGTCAAACTTTTGTTTGAGTAAATCTGCAATAGCTTTTGCACCTTCTTTTTCTGTAGCGTGATGACCTGCTGAGATATAGTTTATACCTAGCTCGTAAGCAAGATGGGTTGTCCTTTCGGAAATTTCACCTGATATAAAAGTATCAGCCCCAGCTTGGTATGCGTACTCGATAAAATCTTGAGCACTACCAGTGCAGATAGCTACTTTGTTATTTTGCTGCTTAACAGCTATTACAGTAGGTTTTCTCTCAAGTTTATTTTCTATTAAATCGCTAAAATCATTCAAATCTAATTTACACTGACCAATTACTGAAATATCTGGTTTAGATCCTGTTTCAAAAAATTCTAAGTTACTTAAGCCTAGTTTATTGGCTAGTAGGATATTGTTGCCAATTTCACTATGACCATCTAAAGGGAGATGGTAAGCAAAAAGATGTATACCATTTTTGATAAGTTTAGCTATACGCTGATATTTAATGCCAATTATTGGATAGTTTTCACCTTTCCAAAAATAGCCATGATGCACGACAATAGCATCAGCATTTTCAGTAATTGCTTGATCAATGAGTTTTTGGCATGCTGTGACGGCTGTTATAACTTTTTTGATATTTCTATCGCCTTGGACTTGTAGTCCATTAGGACAGTAATCTTTGAATTGCTCAATAGCAAAATAATTATTCAAGTAATTTTCTAATTTTTTAAAGTGCATAGCTTATGAAAATTGATGTTTATAATGATATAATCTTAGATTGTATACTTTTCGAAGAATTATTTAAAAAAATATGATTTTTGGGTGCTTATATGAATAAAACAAGTGTTGTAAAAGTTGGAAATGTTTTGATCGGTGGTGATAATCCAGTTGTTGTTCAGTCAATGACAGATACGTATACTGCTGATGTTGAAAAGACAGTTAAACAGATTTTAGTCCTACATAAAGCTGGTAGTGAAATAGTCAGAATTACAGTTAATGATGAGCCAGCTGCTGCTGCAGTTGCTGAGATTGTCAAAGAACTTACTAAGCATGACTGTCATGTGCCTTTAGTTGGTGATTTTCATTATAATGGTCATACTTTACTGAGCAAATATCCAGAGTGTGCTAAGGCTTTGGCAAAATATCGTATAAACCCAGGTAATGTTGGCTTTGGTGAGAAAAAAGATATTCGGTTCACGGAGATTATACAAATTGCAATAGCAAATGACAAACCTGTGCGTATAGGTGTCAATTGGGGAAGTTTAGATCAAGTTTTATTAGCAAGACTAATTGATGAAAATAATGTTCAAGAGAATCCACTAAGCTTACAACAGATAATACATAAGGCACTTATAACTTCAGCTTTAGAAAGCGCTAAATACGCAGAGGAGTTTGGACTAGCAAAAGATAAAATCATAATCTCATGCAAAGTAAGTGAAGTGCAAGATTTAATCGTAGTATATCAAAAGCTAACTAAAGAGTGTGATTATCCTTTACACCTGGGATTAACAGAAGCTGGTATGGGTACCAAAGGTATTGTTGCTAGTGCTGTGAGTTTAGGAATTTTATTACAACAAGGTATCGGTAATACTATTAGAGTTTCATTAACTCCAGCACCAAATGCACCGCGTACAGAAGAGGTGCGTGTATGTCGTGAGATATTACAAAACTTAGGGATTCGTACATTTACCCCAAGTGTGACATCTTGCCCTGGTTGCGGTAGGACTACTAGTTCATTCTTTAGAGAGCTTACAAGTAAAGTTAAAGATCATTTAGATGAAAAAATGCACACTTGGAAAAAGCAATATCATGGTGTAGAAGCAATGAAAGTCGCTGTAATGGGTTGTGTAGTCAATGGTCCGGGAGAGTCAAAAAATGCTGATATTGGTATAAGTCTGCCAGGTTGTGGGGAGTCACCTGTTGCACCAGTTTTTATCGATGGTAAAAAAGCGCATACCCTAAGAGGAGATAACATCTCTGAAGAGTTTATAGAAATTTTAGGAAATTATGTTAAAAATCGTTATGGTAAAAAATAGGTAAATTTTAGAAGATGTCAGTAGTTTTTGTTAATACGCCTTTTGCTAGACTTAAATTAGGTTATACAAACAATACCCAAGGCTTTAGTAAAGAAAAATATGCTAAGTTTAATCTAGCTGATAACGTTGGTGATAAACACTTAGCTGTAGAAAAAAATCGTAACTTATTTAAATCGTATCTTAATGCTGAGATAAAGTGGCTAAGACAAAACCATACTAATATTGTTAAAAGTTTCGATGAATATAATGGTGATTTTTGTGATGCTATTATCACTGATAAACCTAGGCAAGCTTGTGTAGTTTTAACAGCAGATTGTTTACCTATTATCTTATTTGATAAGAAAATGACAAAAGTTGCTGCAATCCATGCAGGTTGGCGAGGTTTATCTCAAGGTATACTAAAAGTAGCTTTGAAAGAGTTTGTTAGGCTAGAGTTAGTAGCTTGGTTTGGTCCTTGTATATCTGCTAATTTCTATGAGGTTAGCAGCGATGTTTATGATAAATTTATTGAGCAACATCAGACATTTGGTCAAGCATTTCGTTCAAAAAGTAAAGATAAATATCTTTTTGATATGAAGCTAGTTGCTAGACAGATATTAAATGATAGTCATTATTTTGATATAGTTTATTCTGGTGTGTGCACTTATAGTAATAAAAGACTTTACTCTTATCGTAAAGATGGTGTCACAGGCAGACAAGCTACATTTGTATGGTTTAAGTAAGTTTTAATAGGGGATAATATGTCTGAGAAATTACAAATCTTAAGAAATTTAATGCAAGAAAAAGACTATGATTTTTATATTGTACCTTCTGTAGATGATCATAATAATGAGTATGTTCCTAAGTGTTGGCAGTACCGTGCTTGGATAAGTGGATTTGATGGTTCAGCTGGAGATGTTTTAGTTGGTATGGATAAAGAATATCTTTCTACTGATGGTAGGTATTTTCTCCAAGCTGAGCAACAATTAGACAAAGATGATTTCGAACTAATAAAGCAGTCAGATTTTACACCTGGAATTGTCAAGTGGCTATGGAAAAATGCTAAAGGAAAAACTATCGCTGTAGACCCAGCTAAGCTTAGTTACAAAAGTGCTTTAGAGTTGTTAGATTTTCTTAATAGCAATGATTATAATGTGGTTTTTGATCAAAATAACCTTGTGCATAAAGCTCAGCAAGAGCTTGGTCAATTAGCTGATATACCATATACAGCAATACAAGAGCATGCTATTCAATACTCTGGTAGAAGTGTTGCTTCTAAAATTGAAGAGCTAAGACATACAATTAAAGAGACAAGCTCAGATTTTTATGTGGATTCAAAATTAGATCATATAGCATGGTTATTAAACATTAGAGGTAGGGATGTTGAATGCACACCTTTAGTGATAAGTTATTTATTTGTTTCTCTAAATGAGATAATTCTATATGTTGATGATAGAAAGGTTACTCCAGAAATAAAAAAATACTTCGATAATAATCATATTCAAATTAGGGATTATTATCAATTTTACCAAGATTTAGAATCAACTACAGGTAAGTATTTATTAGATGGCACTAATATCAACTATAAAGTTACACAAAGTATCAATCAAAATCAAAATAGTAGCTGCTATTTCTTAATGGTCGACTCTCCAGTAGGTCTGAGCAAAGCTCTAAAAAATCCTGTTTAAATTAACGGTGCAAAAGAAGCTCATCGTAAAGATGCTGTAGCATTTATATCATGGTGGTATTGGATCGAGAATAACTATCAAGGAGTTGATGAGATTCAAGCTGCAGCTAAGCTAAGAGAATTTCGTGCACAACAACAAGGCTACGTTGAAGATAGTTTTTCGTACATAGTAGGTCATGCAGCAAATAGCGCAATTATTCATTATATGGCAAAAAAAGATGTTAATTTGAAAAAGATTGATGACCAAACACCTCTTTTATGTGATTCTGGAGGACAGTATAGAGAGGGGACTACAGATATGACTAGAGTACTTCACTTTGGTAAACCATCAAAAGAACACAGAAGGTACTATACTTTAGTTCTAAAAGGTCATTTAGGACTTGGTAGAGCAGTATTTCCTAAAGGTACTACAGGATCACAGCTTGATTTTTAGCACGCGAGTATTTATGGCATTTCTGTGCAGATTATGCGCATGGAACAGGTCATGGAGTAGGAAGTTTCTTAGGAGTACATGAAGGACCACAAAGAATAAATTCAGCCTCAAAAGTTGAGCTAATGTCTGGGATGATTTTAAGTAATGAACCAGGAGCATATTTCCCAGATGAGTTTGGTATCAGAATAGAAAACTTATACTATGTGAAACAGTGTAATCAAGAGTCGCCTACAGGTCATGGACCATTTTACTGTTTTGAAGATCTGACTTTGGTACCTTATGAATACAAACTAATTGAAACTTGGATGCTAACTTATACTGAAAAGAAAACTATAAATAATTACTATAGTAGAATTAGAAAAGAGGTATTACCTTTGATAAATGATCCACAAGTTAGAGAATTTTTATTATTCAAAACAAGACATATAAAATAGTCAAAATACTATTATCTTTATCAGTTAAACAATAGGGTAATTTTTAGGTATGAAAAGCTAATAGCTTTTAATATTTTGAAAATAAACAAAAAAAGTATTTAAACATGACAAAAAAAACACCAAAAGATACTAAAAGGCAAACGACTAAGAAGCTGATAAGTTTTAAAATATTTGTACTACTAGCTTTGACTATAGGTAGTGGCCTCTCTGGTATCTTTTTTGATAAATTTGACTTAAAAGAAAAGTTTATAAACTTTAGACATTCAGCATATAACTATTTCACTAGTGAGCCAATAAAGCACTATACTGCCAAAGATAACGAGAATATTATTGCTAGATTTTTTTCACAAAGTGATGAGACGAAAAAGCAACAGCAACAATCAAATGAATTTGATAATCTTAAGCAGTATCCACCAGTTAGAACTCTACCAGCAGTTACTGATTATTGTCATAGTTTTCTAGCTTATGGTAATCCTAGTTATGGTGTAACTGAAGGTTTAGGACAGGCAAATCTTTATCTATGTCGTGATGGTTATGTTGTAGGTTATAATTATCAAACCAAAGAGGCAAGCTGGGTAGCATTTAAGTTGACAAAATCAAAAGTAGCCAATCATCTTAAACGTGATGATAAATTCAAAGAAGACAATGATGTACTATTTGTCTATAGAGCGACATTAGATGATTATTCTCATTCCGGTTATGACAGAGGGCATTTAGCTTCGTATGCATCTATGGATTTTAGCAAGAAATCTGCAGATCAGTCATTCTTGTTATCAAATATGTTACCACAAAAAGTAGGGTTAAATAGGCAAGGATGGGAAAGACTTGAGACAGATGAGCGAATCTGGGCAAGTATGTATAATAGTATATATGTCTATACAGGACCAATATACGAAAAACAAAAAATTCATAAAACTATAGGTGATAATAAGATAGCTGTACCTGGTTATTTCTTTAAGATAATTTATGTACCTTCTAATAATAAGGCAATAGCTTTTGTAATGCCAAACGCAAGGGTTGATAAAACTAAGATTGCTAACTATAGAGTATCAATAAAAGATATCCAAGAGCGTACAGGATTGAAGTTTTTGACTAATATTCCAGATCGAGATTTTGTGATAAATAATGTCTCCTCAATGTGGCGTACTGCTTATTTATAACTGTTGGTTAGATCATTAGTTATCAACTTAGTAGCTTGCTGAATAATTTCTTCATTTTTGTGCATTTTTATCATTGGGATTTGGATATAAAATTCCTAGTGCAATAGGTTGCTGATTTTTAGACCATATAATAGCTACATCATTAGTCGCTGCATATTAACCGTTCCAGTTTTATCACCAATTATCTAATTTTTAGGCGTACCGAAAGTTATTTTATTTGCACCAGTATTGTTATCTTGTAGATACTTTATAAAAATATCTTTATGTTTTTTATTTAGAATATCACCAAATGCTAGTTTATAAATATCTTTAATAATAGCTTTTGGAGTTGTTTTATGTTATATCACTATCTCTTAGCTGAGTGTAATTAACTTCTGGTTCATCAGCTGCGATTATAGTCTCGTTATCACCTAATTTTTTTATAAATTTATTTAAGTTTTGTAAACCACCTAGTTGTCTAACTAAGATATTAGCAGCAGGATTATCACTTAAAATAACAGCATAACTAAGTTGCGAAATGGTTAATCTCTTCACATTTTTAGCAGTGATAGGTGCATAGCCAAATGTACCAATATCATTTTTTGATATTAGAATCTTTTTTCTAAGAAGCCTTGATTATGCATATAATAATCTAAAACTGCACCAACTAATAAAAACTTGAAAACACTACAAATAAGGAAGTGATAGTTTTGATTATATATTTATTATTTAGACTTAAATTATATAACAAATTACTTAAATCTTAAGACTATAATTTTTATATCAGTAATTGTGAAATTACTTAAAAAGCCTAGTGAGTCTGCTACAATAAATTTAGGAAATGCTATAGTATAAGAAACAAAATATTTATTAAAAAAATTTTATGCAATTACCAATATCTCAAAGCTTAAAATATCGTTTAATTTCCCGAAGTGATCAAGATAAGAAATTATGTACATACCTGGATACTAATCCTAAAAATAGAGAGTTTTTTCCAAACGGAGCTTTAACTGAAAAAGATATTTCAGCAATGTTAGAAAGATTTGTTGTAGGCTACGAAAAATATCAGGTTCCGGTTTTTTGATATTTGATAAAAATGATAATTTCATAGCTAGGGCAGGTTTTGCTTATGCACAAGAAATAGATGTTATTGAAATTGGTTATGTAATTGATCATAAATATTGGGGTAAAGGTTATGCTACAGAGATAGTTACGAATCTACTTAATTGGGCAGAAAATAATTTAGAACATAAGGAAATTTTTGCTTTTACTCTAGTAGCATTTAGCATCTATAAAAGTAATGCAGAAGGCACAAATGGAGTTTATAGATATAAGAGTGCTTAAAGGTGTTGAATGTGTTGTATATAGAGAATTATTATAAATTATTTTGAGTATTTCTCTTTTATAATTAGCCCAATCGCTATACTAAATATCAATAATAACCAAACTAGCAACATACCAACACTCATCCAAATAGTACGATAATCATTTAGATATATAGTTTGCTTAAGTGTGGCACGAGTATCTTTAGGTAGCTCTTTAATTATTTTCCCATTAGGTTCAATAACAGCGGTGATACCATTACTAGTAGTTGTAAGAACATATTTAGCATTTTCTATTGCTCTGACTTGAGATATTTGTAGTTGTTGCTCACGAGCGATTGAGTCACCAAACCAAGAGTCATCACTAATGATAGAAATAAGCTTAGCACCTTGTAGCTGATCACGGACCTGCTCAGGATATGTAACTTCATAGCAGATAAAATTAGCTAGAGGTTGACCAAAAGCTGTCATAATTGGTTGAATCTTGTCACCAGCATTGAAGCTACTTAAACCGACACTATCAACATAGCCAAAAAATTTGATTGGGAAATATTCACCAAATGGAACTAGGTGATGTTTATTATATACCCCTTGACCATTACCAATAATAATCGAACTATTGTAAATTTTAGCTCTAGATGCTGTTTGATCAATACTTAGTGAGCCAATAAGCATAGCATTATTATTTTTATCAACTAGCTCTTTAAGATTACTAAAATATGAGCTCATATACTGTCTATAATTAGGAATCGCATTTTCAGAGAGAATTATTAATGAGTTTTTATATTCAGCTGCGGCTTGTTGATAGTATTTTTGCATCCTAGCAAAATTATCAGGATTCCACTTAAATCCTTGGACAAAATTTCCTTGGATTAATACCACCTTTTGAGGTTGTTTTGTTTGAGTCTCAGGCTGGCAATATTTGATAGTGACACCACCTATATATAAAGAAGTTATGATAAAGATTACACTAACTGTTTTCTTCAAAGTAGTTTTATTACAAATATAGAAAGTTATCAAACATGCAATAAAAGTAATAATATAACTAACTAAATAAACACCACCAATATTAACATACCATATTAGAGGCGATTCAGTCTGTGAATAGCCTAATGATACCCATGGAAAGCCACCCCAGAGTAGATTAGCTTTAACTATTTCAAAAAGTGTCCACAAAGCAGAGTAGATTAGTAGTTTGGCAAAATTATTGGCTTTGCACGTGAGGATATAGCTAAATGTACCAAAAGGTATTATATGTAAGAAATTTGACAAGATTACCAAAGCAATTGCTGCAGATAAACCAGCAGCGATTGATTCAGTAAATAAATGTATACTTATATATACCCACGATATACTAGTGCCAAAGAAACCAATCCCAAATAATACTGCGGTAAAAAATGCACTGCGAATTTTAGTTGCTTTATTTAGCTGATAGAAAAAAAGTACTAAAGATACTAATGCTAGTATATCAATACGGAAAGGTGCAAAAGCTAAATTAAGTATAGCACCACTTAATAGCGGCGGAATTATTCTAAATATTAACTTTTTCATTATTTCTTAAACTTTTCAACTAAAATGTTAATAATTTTTCTATTATTAGCCTCTTGTACTGTAAATATCAAGCCATGAACGACGATGATATCACCCTTTTGAGGTAAACACTCTAAAGTTTGAATAATCATCCCAGCAATAGTATCATAATCGCTATTATCATCTATTGATGTACTAAAATATTCATTGAAGTCTTCTATTGTAGTTGTAGCATCTAATATAAACTTATTATCTGCCACTTTAACTATGTTTTGGCTAGTAATATCAAATTCATCTTCAATATCACCAACAATTTCTTCTAAAACATCCTCAATAGTAATTAATCCAGAAATAACACCATATTCATCAACAACTATGGCAATATGATTTTGACTATTTTTGAAATCTCTAAGCATTGCATTAAGTTTTTTAGTCTCTGGGATAAAGATAGCAGGACGCAGAATATTTTTGATATCTTCGGCTTTTAGTTCTTCATCATCAGCTGATTCAATTTCTTTTTCAAAGATTAGTTTTAGCAGGTCTTTTGAGTGTAAAATTCCTAACACTTCAGATTTGTTTTCACAGTAGACAGGCAAGCGTGTATGACTAGAGTTTATTGTTTTTTTTAAGATTCCCCTAATAGACATAGACATATCTAAAGCAATAATTTTTGTATGCGATATCATAATGTCACCAACATTTAGTGATGATATTTTCATCGCACCTATTAGCATATTCTGTGATGTTTTATCAATGACCTCATTAGCTGTAGCTCTATTGATAGCATTAATAAGAGCATCTTCACTTTTTATATTAAAAATGCTTGAGGTAAGTCTTTTTATAAAAGGATTACTGTCTGCCATTTTGTTTCTCTTGTTCAATATATGGATTAGCTATTCCTAGCTGTGCTAGTAGTTGTATTTCTAAATTCTCCATTACTTCGGCTTCTTGATCATCTTGGTGATCATAACTAAGCAAGTGTAACAAACCATGGATAAAAATATGCTGCCAATGATCATTAAGTTTCTTGTTTTGCTCTTTGGCTTCTTTCTCTATTACCATTGGTGCTATGATAATGTCACCTAAGAAATCAGCAGCAATATCATCAGGTAAGCCTTGAGGCTTCTCAAATTCAAAAGAGATAATATTTGTTGGCTTATCTTTATTACGGAACTGTTTATTTATCTGCTGAATTTCATCATTCGAGACAATACTTACATTCACTTCAGCATGGCTGATATGATGTTTATCTGCTACAAGTTGTAGGCATTTTAGCAGTAAATCTTGGCTAGGTATGGGATATTCGTCATCATTGATGACATTTATATTTAGACTATCCATTTTTAGTTTTCTCTTCATGCTTATCGTAAGCATTAACTATTTTCCGAACTACTTGATGGCGGACAATATCAACTAATTTCAAGTAGCTAATAGCTACACCTTCGATATCATTAAGGATTGATAATGCATGGCTTAATCCTGATGTGACATTTTTTGGTAAATCTATTTGGGTGATATCGTCTGTTATAACGGCTGTAGTATTAAAACCAATTCTTGTTAAGAACATTTTCATTTGCTCTTTTGTGGTATTTTGGCTCTCGTCAAGGACGATAAAAGAGTCATTAATCGTTCTACCACACATATATGCCAGCGGAGCAATCTCAATAGCTTGCTTTTCTATTAGCTTGGTGACTTTTTCTACTCCCATAAAATCAAACAAAGCATCATACATTGGGCGTAGATATGGATCAATCTTTTGGGTTAGATCACCTGGTAAAAAGCCAAGTTTCTCACCAGCTTCAACAGCAGGTCGTATTAGTACAATTCTTCTAACTTCACCTTTCTCATGAGCTGCTACAGCACAAGCAATTGCTATGTAGGTTTTACCTGTACCAGCAGGACCAATACCAAATGTGACAAAGTTATTTTTAATATTTTCTAAATATATTGCTTGGTTGTGTGTACGCGCTTTGAGCTTTTTGCTTCTTAGTTGAACTTCAGCTTCTTCAACTTTTTTGCGTGACTTAGCAGTGGCAGTGGCTTTATCTTTGGCAGCAGCATTGAGGATAGTTGTAATCTGCTCTAAATCAAATTCAGTATTACCAGCTAAAATCTCAGCATAGTAAGATTTGATAAATCTTTTTGCTTGGGTATTATTAGCGCTTGAATCACTAGTAATCTCAAACTCATCAGCACGATACCTAATCTCAACATCAAAATAATTTTCGATAGCATGAATATTTTCATCAAGATTGCCACAAAGTAGCATCATCGCATCGTATTTATAAGGTTCAAGAACAAATTGAGCTTTATTCATAGATTAAATAAGTTCTCCCTCTTAGAGAGTTTGGTAGGCTTTCAGTTATTTTAACCATAGCGAACTGACCAATCAAAGATTTATCAGCCTTAAAGTTTACAACTCTGTTATTTTCTGTTCTTCCAGCAAGGATATTATGATCTTTTTTAGATGTTCCTTCGACTAGAATTCTCTGGTTAGTGCCAACCATTTGTCTAGAGATTATTTGAGCATTACTATTTAGCAAATCCTGTAGTCGCTTAAGACGATATTTTTTGACTTCCATAGGAGTGTCATCTGGTAAATCAGCAGCTGGAGTACCAGGGCGCTTGCTATAGATAAAGCTAAATGATTGGTCAAAGTTGATTTCTTTTACTAAATTTAGTAGTTTTTGGAAATCTTCTTCTGTCTCACCAGGAAAACCAACAATAAAATCAGATGAAATTGTAATATCAGGGCGAATTGCTCTTAATTTTTTAATTTTTTGTTTAAACTCTAAGATAGTATGGTTTCTTTTCATATTGATAAGAATTCTATCTGAACCATGTTGAACTGGTAAATGTAAGTGGTTAGCAAGTTCTGGTACAGTTGCATAAGCATCGATCAAGTTTTGTGAAAACTCAACTGGATGTGAAGTAGTAAATCTAATTCTTTCAATACCATCTATCTCGGCGATGAAGTGGATTAGCAAAGCAAGGTCTGCTATTTGACCATTCTCCATTGGACCTAAGTAGTGGTTGACATTCTGTCCAAGTAAGGTGATTTCTTTCACGCCTTGTTCTGCTAAGATAGCACATTCTGCTAAGACATCTTCAAATAATCTATTTACTTCTGGGCCGCGGGTATATGGTACTACACAGTATGAGCAGTATTTATCACAACCTTCCATAATAGATACATACGCCTTAGCACCTTCAGCTTTTGGCTCTGGTAGATAGTCAAATTTTTCAACCTCAGGAAATGATATATCAACTTGAGATTGTTGAGTTTTTTGTTTTTGCTTAATCATCTCTGGAAGTCTATGAATAGTTTGCGGACCAAAGACTAGATCAACAAAAGGCGCTCTTTTGATAATATTTTCACCTTCTTGTGAAGCAACACAACCACCGACACCGATTATTAGATCTTCGTTAGTTTTTTTTAGACCTTTCCATCTTCCAAGCTCATGGAATACTTTTTCTTGAGCCTTTTCTCTAATAGAGCAAGTATTAATTAAGATGATATCTGCATCTTTATAATCATCTGTTTTTACAGTATGAAAATACTCATTTAGAACTTCATGCATTCTAGTAGAGTCATATTCATTCATTTGGCAACCCAAAGTTTTTATGAAAACTTTTTTTGTTCTTTCATTTAATCGAACCCCCTTTATTTTTGTATTGTAGTATAGTTAAAGTGCTATTAATTAATATCAAAATACACATAACTGATCTATGCTAATCTTGGCACGATTTCATTAAAGTTATATTTTAAAACTCTTACTTTGGGATATAAGAGGTTATTTTAAGCCCCAAAATTCTACCACAAAATTTAACTAAAAGCACTCTTAGAGTCTAGACTAATTTGCTTGATTAATGCAAAATACTCAGAGCTTTTTTAACATATTAATTTCGATGAAGCAAAATCAATTTATACAAGATGATATTTGGCAGTATTGTCTTGAGCATACTAGTGATTTATCAGATAATCTCAAACAGCTATGCAATTACACCTGCGAAAATATTAACGGTGCGCAAATGCTTTCAGAAAAGATAGTCACTAAATTGCTACAATTTTTTGTTTTTTCTACTAGGGCGAAAGTGTGTGTTGATGTTGGTACATTTACAGCGATGTCTGCAATTGCAATGGCTGAGGCATCGCTAGATACTAAAGTATATACTATAGATAGACCTAATCAAGCAGGTGAGCAGCTAGTAAAAGAGTTTATTGCTAAATACCCAAATATCGAATATTGCCAAGGTAATGCTATAGATATTTTACCAACATTACCAAATCAAATAGATATTGCTTTTATTGATGCTGATAAAAAACAGACACAAGAGTATTTTGACATTTTAGTCGCTAAACTAGCGGATACTGGTGTAATCATAGTTGATGACATCCTCTGGCGTGGTGAAGTTTTAGACCCTCAAGACAAGCGCAGTAAAGCCTTAGACAATTTTAACAAATATGTAAATCAACACGATGACCTAGAAACATTAGTCTTACCTATTCGTCATGGTATCAATATCATAAGAAAAAGAACTTATAAATATCGCTGAGAAAAATAATATTAATCTTTGTGATTGTTATGCAGTTTTGTTTTGTCACAGCTTATGCAGCTACATGTGATAGTGTAAATATTGATGGTGTTAAGTAGTATCATGATTCTGATGAAAAAAGAGCAATCTATCTAGAGATCTATAATTTAGCAGCACATAGAATAAAGCATCAAGTTAAAAAAGAGCATCTAAAAAGGTACATGGGGTGTTATATTGGATGTTGATGAGACAGCTTTAGATAACTCATGGCAAGAGTATGATAACTATAAAGATTATAGTGAAGAAGAGTTTCGAAAAGACGTAATTAAGTAAAAAGTAAAAAGTTTACCTGGTGCTGCTAAATTAACTAATCTTGTCCATAAACTAGGTGGGTATGTAAGTTTTGTAACTAATTGCTATGATTCAGATGATAAAATGATCAAAGCAACAGAACTAAACCTTACTGAAGAAGACATTTATTACGATCAAATTTTATTCTATAGTGAAAATGCTAAAAATCCTCATGATAAAAACTCAAGATTTGAGGTAGTTAAATCAGGTAAATATGCTGATGATATTATAGTTATAAGAGCTCCCAGCACATAAGGTGATAGCTTATTTTGGTAATAATATACCAGATTTTCCTCATATGACGCAAAAAAATATATACAATGTTGATAATAATAAGTATGCTGTTTTTGGTAGGAGATATTATATTTTTAAAAATCCGATATATGGTAGCTGGGAAATAGTAGAAGGCTTTGTTAGTGGCGAAATTATATTTTAGATATTCGGCAATGGATGCTGGTAAGACATTAGATCTTTTAAAAGTTGCCTATAACTCAGAAGATAGAGGTAGAAAGCCTCTAGTTTTAACATCAGCGATCGATAAAAGAACAGGTTTGAATAAGGTCATATAGATCAAGATGCTTACTCATTGACTGACAGGGATAACATCTTTGAATTTGCCAAAAAATAATAATAGCAGAGATAAGATAGATTATGTCTTGATAGGTGAAATTCATTTTTCACTCAAGAGCAAGTTTGGCAATTAGCAGAGATAGTTGATGAACTAAATATACCGGTGATTTGTTATGGGCTACGCACAAATTACTTAGGCCATCAATTTGAGACATCAGCGCTATTTTTAGCTATTTCAGATACTCTCGAAGAGGTCAAAACAATTTGTCATTGTGGTAAAAAGACAAGCTTTAACATGATGGTGCAGAATGGCAAAGCAATAAAAAAAGTAATCATATAGTAGTTGATGATGATTCACTTAAAGAGATAGATACCAAATGTATATGTGTGTCGTAAGCATTTGAAAGATGGCGTGTATGAATAATAGCCATATAGTTTAAAATGGTAGCTACTTACCAAGACAAAGTAACTATCGATAGCGAAACAACGATAAACGTTTAAAATCAGGCTATAAGCAAATAGAAAAAGAAGTCCACAAAGTCCAAGTGCTAGATCTAGCAACTGGTACAGAAACATTTTTAGCAGAGGCGATTAAGTTTATCTACAATAACAACTTCAAATATATCCAAGGTGCTTGGAGTGGTTATGTAGAAGAGCATCTAATCCCTAGGTTAAATGGCTTTGAGCTACTAATGGTAAGCTATGCAATGGCACATCTAAAGTTAGATATGCTTTTGACAGAGACAGGCTACAAGCCAAAATCATCAAAAAGCCAACGCTTTCATATTTATTTGACAAACTCACTAGAAGAGTATCACTCTGACACTGGGATACTATTTGCTGACTGTCTAAGTAATGAAGCCAATGAGGCAAATCAAATTAAAAAAGATACTCCAGAGTAATGGTAGTAATAGGTAATCCGCTATATAGTGGCGAAAGGCCAATAAAAGCAAGTGGATAATCGACTTGATGAGGACTACAAAAAGAACCAATAGGTAGCAAGCTCAAGCTCAGGGAAAGAAATCCTAAATAGATAAATGATGACTATGTCTAATTTATGCGTTATAATCAGTATCATACTGAGAAAAATGGTAGCGGAGTTTTGGCATTTATTAATCAGCATGGTTTCTTGGATAATCCTACTTTTAGAGTTATGCGCTTATAGCCTGTAAAAACTTATGACAAAATTTATACTATAGATTTGCGTGGTAATTCTAAGAAAAAAGAGACTTGTCATGATGGCTCAAAAGATGAAACTGTCTTTGATGTTATGCAAGGTGTATCTATCAATATTTTTGTAAAAACCGGTGAAAAGAAAAGAGCGAGCTAGCAGAAGTATATCACTATGATTTATACGGTAAGAGAAATGACAAATATGAGTTTTTAGCTCAAAATAGTCTGAAAAATATACAATGGTCAAAGATTGAAAATATAGCTTTATAATACTACTTTGTGAAAAAAGATTGGGAGCTAGAATAAACAATATGAAGGTGGATTTAGTTTGCAGAATTTATTTCCAGTAAATAACGTGGGTATAGTTACAGCTAGAAATAAATTTATAATTCATGATTCTAAGCAAGAAGTACAAAATACGATTGAAAAATTTTTACGGTTAGATGACGAGGAAGCAAGAGCTAAATTTCATTTAGGTAAAGATGTATGGGATTGGAAAGTAAGTTATGCAAGAGCAGATTTAGAAGCTAATTATCAAAATGAAGGAGTTTTTACAGAAGTTGTTTATAGACCATTTGATAAAAATGGACTTTTTATATAGGTCAATCAAAAGGCTTTCATTATTATCCAATAAATGACACTATTAAACACATGCTTAAAGGCGAAAATGTTGGTATTGCAGTAGGGAAGGACAGGGGCAAGCTACTGGCTCTAAAAATTGGGATGTTGTATCGATAACAGACACGATTACAGATCTTAACTACTATAGAAGAGGCCGTGAAGTAGTATTTCAGCTTTATCTCTACCCAGATGATAACTCTTTAGATTCTAACAGAGCAACAAATTTGGATATGACTATTGTTAAGGATATTGATAAGAGTTCAGAGTTGAAGCCCGTAGCTAAGCCATACCCCGCCGACAAGTCGGCACGCCTCTCAAGAAGGGAATATTTCCCTTCGAGTGTCAAAGGGGTGGGCTGTGGAGTAGGTCATGGTAGTATTTCAAAAAACTAAACCTTTCTACTTAAAACCTTATACAAAACATAAGCAATCACAGCAGCTGCAATATTTACAAAAAATATCGCCTCAACAACTGAATTATAAACAGAGCCACTAAATAGTGTTGGCGAATTTAGAATCGTATAAATAGCAAAAAATATCAAACAAGCAGTTTTAAACTGATTATTTTTAAATAATGCTAAAATTGAAAATAAAAATAGCGCTAATTGAAAAATTCCTATCTGAAAAACAGCGGGAGTGAAAATCCATCCTTGAAATTTACTCATGCTATCCCCATCTGCTAAGTATACATAACTATTAATCAAAGTATAGAGACTTATATTACTGATTATAAAGTAGTTTGCGTAGATGTTCGCATGGTGCTTGGTATGAATAATGCTTGAGTGTAAAAACGCTATTATGAAGGGTGTGATTAGTAAACAAACACTTACAGTTGTAGTTACCATAAGTCATCAAAAATATTGTAGAAAATAGCTAGATTTTACAATAAATGCTTTGGCTTGTCATATGTTTAATAATAAACATATAGGCAATCTAATAGATGATAGTTAAAATTTGCTACTAGAAAATTGTTAAATAAATAAAAAGGAAAACTTAATAATGCAATTTACTGTAGAGAAAAAAGAAGGAATTCACTGTTCACTATTAATCGAAGTGCCAGCTAACGAAATTGATAGTGTAGTTTCAAAAGAAATCAATAGAACTGCAAAAACTATCAAGATGAATGGTTTCAGACCTGGTAAAGTACCTGCTGGGATGGTTAAGAAGAAGTATGGCGAGCAAATCCGTATGGAAGTGATTTCTGATCTTATTCCTCAAAAATATTCTAAAGCTATTCAAGATGAGAAGCTAGCAGTTGCTGGTATTGAAGTTGAATTAAAAGAAAATAAAGAAGGTCAGCCACTTAAGTTTGTTGCTAATCTTGAGCTTTTCCCTGAGTTTAAAGTAACTGGTTTTGACAAAATCGAAGTTCAAAAGCCTGTTGTTGAATTAACTAATAAAGAAGTTAAGCAAATGATCGAAAATCTTAGAAAGCAGTTTGCAATTTTCTCAGAAGTTGACAAAACTGTAGAAAAAGATGACAAAGTAACAATAGATTTCGTTAGTAAGAAAGATGGCGAAGCTTTCCAAGGTAGTACAGCAAATGATACAGATGTTATCATTGGTTCTGGTCAAATGATTCCAGGCTTTGAAGATGGTATCATCGGTATGAAAAAAGTGAGCAAAAAACTATTACTGTAACTTTCCCACAAGACTACCAAAGCAAAGATCTTGCTGTAGCTGAGGTTACTTTTGATATCACTGTTAAGAAAATTCAACAAGCTGAGTTACCAGAAGTTGATGATGAGTTTGTCAAGAAGTTTGGTGTAAAGGGTGGTGGTGATACTTTTGAGAACGAAATCAAAGAAAATATGCAGCGTGAGCTTAAATTCATCCTACAAAGAAAAGTAAAAGATCAAATTTTCAAAGGTTTAAGAGAAATCGCTGAGTTTGAAACTCCTAAATCTTTAATTAAGAGAGAAATTAATGCAGCTAAACAAAACCTACTTAAGCAAATGGGTGGTGCTAAAGGTTTTGATGTTAATCAACTTCCATATAACTTATTTGAAGCTAAAGCTAAGCAAAAAGTAGAAACTAGCTTAATTCTAGATAGTATTGTGAATTCACAAGAGTTCAAGGCAGAAGATGCTGAAGTTGAGAGTTTATTAAATGAGCTAGTACAAGCTTATGAAGAGCCAGAGAAAACTAAAGAGCAAATCAAGAAAAATGATAAAGAAATGGCTAATTTAAAAGTGCTAGTGATAGAGAATAAACTAACAGACTGGGGGTATTGGAGAAAGCTAAAGTAACAGAGAAAACAGAAGATTTCTTTGAGGTTATTAAGGAAAATATGCAAGCTCAACAGGCTGGGTTCTGAACTAGCTTTTAAAGAGAGGTTTAAATGATAACTAATAATTTGGTTCCTACCGTAATTGAAAAAACAGCTGGCAGTGAGAGAGCTTTTGATATTTACTCAAGACTACTTAAAGAGCGTATAGTTTTTTTAAATGGTGAGGTGAATGATCACTCAGCTAACCTTGTGATTGCGCAGCTGCTGTTTCTAGAGTCAGAGGATCCTGATAAAGATATTTATTTTTATATAAATTCTCCAGGTGGCATGGTTACAGCGGGCATGGGTGTCTATGACACTATGCAATTTATCAAACCTGATGTAAGTACTATCTGTATTGGTTTGGCTGCTAGTATGGGATCGCTTTTATTAGCTGGTGGGGCTAAGGGTAAAAGATATAGCCTACCAAGCTCACAGATTATGATTCATCAACCTTTAGGTGGTTTTAGAGGTCAGGCATCTGATATTGAGATTCATGCAAAAAATATCTTACGTATCAAGGATAGACTAAATAAAGTCTTAGCGCATCATACTGGTCAGGATTTGGAAACTATTGTGAAAGATACTGACAGAGATAAGTTTATGATGGCTAATGAAGCTAAAGAGTATGGTCTGATTGATCATGTGATTGAATCTCGCGAAGCAATTATTAAATAATTAAAGGAAGTCAACTTAATAAAATGGCTAGAATTCTATATTGTTCTTTTTGTGGTAAATCGCAACAGGAAGTCAAAAATATTATCTCAGGAAGAGATGGTAACATATGTAATGAATGTGTAAGTAAATGTTCCGAAAAAATCCGTAGTGCCGGTAGTACTACTGTAGAAGATGTTTCATTTGATAAGCTGCCAAAGCCAGTAGAAATCAAAAAATACTTAGATGATTATATTATTGGTCAGGATAATGCTAAAAAAGTATTGTCAGTAGCAGTATACAACCACTATAAGAGAATCACATCTACTCCAACAAAAGATGATGATATTGAGCTTAAAAAAAGTAATGTACTATTAATTGGGCCAACAGGCTCAGGTAAGACATTATTTGCCCAAACTTTAGCAAATTTACTAAATGTACCTTTTGCTATTGCTGATGCTACAACTCTTACTGAAGCTGGTTATGTTGGTGATGATGTTGAGAATATAATAGTCCGTCTTTTACAAAATGCTGATTTTGATGTTGCTAAGGCGCAAAAGGGTATTATCTACATTGATGAGATAGATAAAATTGCACGCAAATCAGAGAGTACATCAATAACTCGTGATGTATCAGGTGAAGGTGTGCAGCAAGCATTATTGAAGCTTATAGAGGGTACTGTGTCTTCTGTGCCTCCTAAAGGTGGTAGAAAACATCCTAATCAAGATATGATTCAAGTAGATACTACAGATATATTATTTATTTGTGGTGGAGCATTTGCTGGTATTGAGAAGGTTGTTAAGCATAGAATGTATAAGGTTAGTATTGGTTTTAATGCTGATGTTATTCAACAAAAAAATAGTTTAGATAGTGATAAACTAATGCAAAAGGTTGGGAGTGAAGATTTAACTAGATTTGGTCTTATTCCAGAACTAATTGGTCGCTTACCAATAGTTACAGTTCTAAAAGAGCTTAAGGAAGAGGATTTAGTTAAAATTCTTATAGAACCTAAAAATGCTTTGATTAAACAATATATTAAGCTGTTTAAATTTGATGATGTAAGTATTGAGTTTACAGATCAGGCTCTTGTTGAGGTAGCTAAAAAAGCAATTGCTAAAAAAACAGGTGCAAGAGGACTAAGAACTATTTTAGAAAATGTACTTCTTGAAGTGATGTTTCATGTACCTTCATATGAAGATATTGAAAAAGTTATTATCAATGACAAAGTAATTCTAGAGCAACAAGAACCAATCTTAGTGACAAAAACACAACAGCAAAAACAATTTAAAGATATAATCTAAAAATTTACAGGAGGATGTAAGTTTATGTCAGAAGCTCTAAATATCGTTCCTGTTATTCCTTTAAGAGATGTTGTTATTTATCCATCAATGACTCTTCCACTGAATGTTGGGCGTAAAAAGTCAATAGAGGCAGTTAAACAGGCATCAAATAATTATAATAACTATATTTTATTAGCTACACAAAAAAATGGCTCTAATGGGGGTGATTTTGTAGAAAACATTTATGATATTGCAACTCTTGCCAAAATTGTCCAGATTATGAAACTTCCTGATGGTAGTTTGAAAATAATAATTGAGGGTATCGCTAAAAGACTAGTAGTTAAGTATGAAGATATTGATGGTTGTATTTACGCTAATTTAGATAGTCTACATGTTGATGATAACTATGATCCTAGCCAAGTTGATAAAGAGCTAAAAGCTATTTTACTATCAGTTTCTAATTCGCTTAAAAAATTTGTTGATATCAGTGGTAGAGTTTCAAAAGAGTCGTTAGCTACACTAATAAATACAGAAGAGCCTCATAAGTTTATTTATGAAATTGCAACTATTCTTAATACAGAGATAGCTAAAAAACAAAAGATTCTTGAAGCAATGGATATAAAAAATAAAGCTTTGCTACTGCTTTCATATCTTTATGAAGAGTTAGAAATACTAGAGCTAGAAGCTAAGATTAAAGATAGAGTCAAAGCACAAGTTGATAAAAATCAACGTGAATACTACCTAAATGAGCAAGTCAAGGCTATATATAAAGAGCTTGGTGAAACTGATGAAGAATCAGAAGTGACTGCTTTGAAAAAAAGGATTGAGCATACTAAGATGTCTAAAGAGGCAAAAGAGAAATGCTTAAAAGAGCTTAAAAAGCTTAAAGCAATGCCACCTTCTTCTTCAGAGTCAGCTGTTTCAAGAAACTACATCGAGACTATACTTTCTCTACCATGGGGTAAGAGAGTGAAAGTTAAAAGAGATATTAACCTTGCTGAGAAAGTTTTAGAAAAAGATCATTATGGTATCAAAAAAGTTAAAGAAAGAATTCTTGAGCATTTAGCTGTTCAGATTAAAAGAGATAGCAATACCAAAGCGCCAATTTTATGCCTAGTTGGACCTCCAGGTGTGGGTAAGACATCTATAGGACAGTCGATTGCAAGAGCAACAGGGCGTGAGTATGTGCGTGTGGCATTAGGTGGGGTGCGTGATGAATCAGAAATCAGAGGACATCGTCGTACTTATATAGGTTCTATGCCAGGTCAAATTATCCAAAAGATAATTAAATCAAAGACAGAAAATCCTCTTTTCTTATTAGATGAGATTGATAAGATCTCATCTGATTTCAGAGGTGATCCATCTGCTGCGTTGTTAGAGGTACTTGATCCAGAGCAAAATAGTACATTTAATGATCATTATCTTGAGATAGATTATGATTTATCAAAGGTAATGTTCGTTGCAACAGCAAACTCGCTAGATATAGATCCAGCATTGCGTGATAGATTAGAGATTATCAATCTATCAGGCTATACAGAGATTGAGAAACAAGCTATTGCAAAACAGTATTTAATACCTAAAGCACTAGAAAATAATGGTTTAACTAAGGATGAAATTAATTTTACGCCAAAAGCTATTCTTGATATTATTAGATATTATACAAGAGAGGCTGGGGTAAGAAATTTACAGCAAAAGATAGATGGTGTCTGTCGTAAAGCAGTTAAAAATCTCTTAAAAGATCCAAATACTGGCAAAATTTCGATTACACAAAAAAATCTCGAAGATTATCTAGGAGTGTATCAGTATGATTATGGTGTCAAAAATGTTAAAGCAAAGGTTGGTCAAGTAACAGGCTTGGCTTGGACATCAGTTGGAGGTGAGCTTTTGACTATAGAAGCTCTAGCAATGCCTGGCAAAGGAAAAGTCAAATATACTGGTAGTTTAGGTAATGTAATGAAAGAGTCAATAGATGCAGCATTTAGTGTAATGCGCTCTATATCTAAAGACTATAAGCTAGAAGAGGACTTTTATGAGAAGAAAGATGTCCATATTCATGTTCCTGAAGGAGCTACTCCAAAAGATGGACCAAGTGCTGGTATTGCAATGACAACTGCTTTAGTTTCCGTATATACAAACAAGCCAGTTAGAAATGATGTTGCGATGACAGGTGAGGTAACATTGCGTGGTGAAGTGTTAGCTATAGGAGGTTTAAAAGAGAAGCTTTTAGCAGCATTAAGGGGTGGAATCAAGGAAGTTTTGATCCCTAAACAAAATGTCAAAAACCTTACGGATATTGATAAAGAAATCCTTGAAAAACTCGAAATAACTCCTGTAAGTAGTATAAAAGAGGTTTTAGATAGAGTTTTTTGATATTTAGGTATTGAAACACTGCATTTTTAGTGTTATAAAGTTAAGTGACACTTGTCAATTGTATAAAAATAAAGGAGTTTAAAACATGAATAAAAGTGAATTAGTAAGTGCTATAGCTAAAGAAGCAGATGTTACTAAAGAAGTTGCGAGCAATACTCTAGATGCTACTATTGCTGCAGTAACTAAAGCTTTGAAAAGTGGTGATAGCGTAACTCTAGTGGGTTTTGGTACTTTTCAAGTAAAAGAAAGAAGCCCTAGAGAAGGCAGAAACCCAAAAACTGGTGAAACTATTAAGATTCCTGCTTCTAAAGTTCCTAGCTTTAAAGCTGGTAAAGGTCTGAAAGACGCTGTAAAATAATAAAAATTTACAAAAAAGTAATTTTTACAAAGGCATGCTTAACAAGTATGCTTTTTTTTATCTATAATATTTACAAATTAATAAATTAATAAATTAATCATTATGAATTAAGGTCAATAAAATGTTACAGTTTTTAAATGATAGACTTAAAGGTCCTTTTACTTGGATTGTGGTTATCTCGATAAGCTTTATTTTTGTAATCTCAGGGATGACATTCTTTTTTACAAATATTGGTAGTAGTAGAACTTATGTTGCTAAAATTGGCGATAATGAAATAAGCTCACAGCAATTTCAACAATACGCTCAAAATGCTACTACAGATGCACAAAAGAGAGCTATTTTAGCTCAAATGATAGATCAGTATTTGTTATTAGCTGATGCACAACGCCACAATATTGTAGTGTCAAAATTAGCTCTACAATCAGTAATATTTACCAATCCAATGTTTTTTGATAAAGATGGTAAGTTTTCTGCTGGTAAGCTAAAACAAGTTGTTACATATTTAGGTGGTATGGATAGGTTAGAGCAGATATTAGCCCAAAATATCCAAGCAACAATAATTCCTAAAACTATAGTAGATACATCATTTACTACAGATTATGATAATAAATCGCTTGCAAGTATATACTGTGTAAATAAGTATATAGAATATTTCAAGGTTTCTCCTGCTGATTTTAAATCACAAATTAAACCAAGCCAGCAAGATTTACAAAGCTATTATGATACTTATAAAAATGAGTATATAATACCAGCAGAAAATACGATTCGCTACTTCATGATTACAAAAGATGATTTTACAACAAAAAATAATATTAATAACAATGAGTTAGAGACTTATTATCAAACCCATAAAGAACTCTTCAAAGATTTTGATGATAATACTAAAGCTACTATCCAAAAGATAATTCAAAATAGGCATGCCTTAGAGCAGTTTAATAAGTACACACAAAATGTTGATAGCATTAAATATGCTAAATTAGAGAAACGACTTGGCAAAGCTAAAACAGCTACAATTGTTGATAATAATGATACGAAAATTAGTAATATTGCTAATAGCCAGTTTTTTGCAAACTCAGATAAGTATGCAAGCATTTTTATAGCTAATAATAAGCTTCTGGTTTATCAAGTAGATAACTCAACCAAAGCAACTGAGCAAAAACTAGCTGATATTAAAGATAAAATTTCAAAGGCGTATATTGAGCAAAAATCACAACAACTTGCTGTACAGCAGGCACAAAACCTTTTAAATGATTTAACTAGTGGTAAGAAGATAGATAAAAGCTTTAAACAAGCCACAGTAAATAGTGACTCACAAGTGTTTAGCAAAGATTTTAATGATTATGTAATGTCCAATAGTAATAATCAATACCATGATTATAAGACTACTAATGGTGATATCTATATCTATAAGGTAGCTAAAGTTGAGCCAATAACTAATAAATCTACTCAAGTACCTAATCAAGTTATCGATACATATAAACAAGAAGAACTAAACTTCTATTTACAGGTAATTAAACAACAAATTCCAATTCAAGTTAATTATAAAAATATCTAAATGTGTAAATCAATCTATGGTCTGGCTGGACCAACAGCTTCTGGTAAAACTTCGTTGTCAATATCGTTAGCTAAAAACATCAATGCTGAAATTATTAGTGTCGACTCATCTCTTGTTTATAGAGGCATGGATATTGGTACAGCTAAGCCAACTCTACAAGAGCAAGATGGTATTAAGCATCATCTTATTGATATCACTGAGCCAACAGATAATTTTTCTGTAGCAGATTTTATATCAAGCGTAAATACTCTTAAAAAAGAGATATGGGCTAGAGGTAAAGAAGTTTTACTTGTTGGTGGTACAATGCTTTACTTCAAAGGTTTGATAGAAGGTTTATCTGCACTACCACAATCTCAAGCTGAGATAAGGCAAACGCTTGAATTAGAGAGAAAAGCAAAAGGCTTACAATATTTTCATCAGCAACTCAGCAAAATAGATCTAGAATCTGCTCAAAAAATTAATCCTAATGATGAGCAAAGAATCTTTCGCGCTCTTGAGGTTATTATGATAAGTGGTAAGAAATATTCTGAGCTTGTCAAAACATCTAAAATTGGTGGTTTAGAAGAAGAGCTAAAACTATGTGCTTTAGTACCAAATGATAGATCGATACTGCATAAAAATATTGAACTTAGATTGAGACAAATGCTGGCAGAAGGTTTTTTAGCTGAAGTACAAAAGCTTAGAGATAATCCAAATTTGAGTATAGATAGCACAGCTATTAGAAGTGTCGGTTACCGCCAAGCATGGCAATATCTTGATGGAGGTATTAGCTATGATGAGTTTGTCAATAAAGGTATAGTAGCTACACGCCAACTTGCTAAGCGTCAGCTTACTTGGGTTCGTAATTGGCAGAATCCTATAAATATAGTTACTATGGAGAGCGAAACTAAAGAGTTAGATATTTTAAAATATTTTGGTTATAAATAAGATTTGCTGATAGATATAAATCTTGCTAGAATATACGCGAAGTTTAATTGTTAAACTTGATAAAATAATAACTATAACAAAATAATTAAAAGGAAGTAAGACAATGTCAAGAATATCATCTTTACAAGACCCGTTTTTAAATGCTTTAAGAAAAGAAAAAGTTAGCGTATCTGTATATCTAGTAAATGGGATTAAATTACAAGGTCAAGTAGAAGCTTTTGACCAGTTCTGTATCGTGCTTAGAAACACTGTCAATCAAATGGTTTATAAGCATGCTATATCTACTATAGTACCAGCTAAAAGTGTAAGAATGGTTTATAGCTCTTTTAATCCATATCACCAAAACTCTAATGATGAGCAAGACGAGAATGTAAATGATATTCATTCTGATGATCTTGAAATTCAAGAAAATGAAGGTAATACTCACAAGTAATATAATCTTTTCTTTTTTCTTAATAATTCCATTGTGGAGTAATATTAGTTGATGGAATTTTTCCAATCTTATCAAGCAGGTAGTAAATGCCTGTTTGTAAATATAAATTTCAAGTACCATCGTGATCTTAATGCTGATTTGACTGAGTTAGAAGGCTTGGTTACAGCAGCAGAAAAATTGTATTGCAAAGTTTAGATTTTAATCATCCTGAACCTGATTATCAAATATTTTTGTGGTATAGGTAAAATCGAGATGATAAAAAATAAATGCGATGAACTAGACGCGGATTTAGTTGTTTTAATCATCCTTTAACTCCTTCGCAAGAGCGCAATATTGAGAAATTTCTTGAGTGTAAGGTTATGGATAGAACTAGGTTAATTCTAGAAATATTCTCACTTCGAGCAAAAACTCATGAAGGTAAGCTTCAAGTTGAACTTGCGCAACTTAACTATCAATCAACACGTTTAGTCAAAGGATGGACTCACCTAGAGCGACAAAAAGGTGGTATTGGCGTACGTGGTGGACCTGGTGAAACACAGCTTGAGATAGATAGATACCTAATTAGACAAAGAATTAAGCAGATTACGCAAAAACTTGAGAAAGTAAAACACCATCGTAATTTAAGTAGATCTTCACGTAAGAAAAATAACATTCCAACAATTTCGTTTGTTGGCTATACAAACGCAGGTAAATCAACTTTATTTAATAAAATCACAAAAGCCAATGCTAAAGATCAGCTATTTGTGACTTTAGATCCTACTTTGCGTAAAGTGACTGTACCAAAGCTTGGTGAAGTTATATTTTCTGATACTGTAGGATTTATTAAGAATCTACCACATGATTTAGTTGAGGCTTTCCATGCTACTTTAGAAGAGGCTATAGAATCTGATCTTTTAGTACATGTCATAGATTATGCTGATGAAAATCATAAAAGTTATATTGAGCAGGTCGAAAAAGTACTTAGTGAAATTGGTATAGCAGACAAAGAGATGATTTGTGTATATAACAAGATTGATAAGCTAGAAAATATCAAGCCAAGTTTTTGTTCCCCTTGAGGATTCTGATAGTAATGTCGTCGCTAGAGTATATTTATCTGCACAAAATGGTGATGGTTTAGCAGAGCTCTATCAAGCATTAGCAACATTTTTTAATAAAGCATGGATAAATCAAACTATAGAGTTACCACCTAAGTATTCGAAAATTAGATCCAATATGTATGAGCTTGATGTTGTTGATAAAGAAGAGATTTCAGAGCAGGGTAATTATCTACTACAAATAAAGATATCAGAAGATGATTTTGAAAGATTTAATAGAGAGCTTAATTTAAATTTAGCCGAGTTTTTTACTCAAAAATAAGCTTACTCATACTTATAAGCTTTTCCAAACGTGAAAATATATTTTCTTAATTTGTAATTTTTATAGTTATATTTGCATTTTTTATTTTTAGATTAAAAATATCTCTAATTAGAACCATATTTAGAATTATCAATACAAGCTCTGCTAAGCATTTGTTAAATATTTGCTGATAGTGCAAAAAAATATAGAAATTTTTATATATAATAGTTAATGTGTGAGCTAAAAATACTTTATAAAGTGTATAGGAATGATAATTTATGATTAAAAAGATAAAACAAAAATGGTTTTGGAGTAAAAATTCGGAGCAAGGACCACCAGATTTAGAAGAAATGATTAAAAGATTCTTTGGTAAGAAGAACAAAACTAATAATGATGATAATGAGAGTATTTACTCAAAAAATGCTAATAAAAACAAAACAACATTTAACAAACCACCAGTTGCTAAAATAGCTACAATAATAGTGGCTCTGCTTATAGTTGCATGGGTTGGTTTTGGTTTTTATGTTGTACAGCCAGCTGAGCAAACTGTGGTACTTAGATTAGGTAAGTTTTCTAAATTAGTAGAACCTGGTTTATATTGGCATCCTTTGGGTATTGATAAGGTTTATAAAGAAAATGTTCAAGAGTTGAAAACTATTTCTCTAAAGCGTGACATGTTGACATCTGAGGAGAATATTGTACATATTTCTTTTACAGTTCAATATCGTATTGCTGATTTGGAAAAATACTTATTTGCTAATACAAATCCTACCCAGTTATTACAACAAGCTCTAGAAAGTGCGGTTAGACAGGTGGTCGGTGAGAATAAGTTAGAGCAAATATTAACTACTAATCGTGCTGTAATCACTCAGCAGGTTAGAAAAGAAATGGAAGCATTACTAAAAAACTATAATTCAGGTATTTATATAAGTGAAGTAATAATGCAGCCAGCTCAAGCTCCAGATGCGGTTAAAAGTGCCTTTGATGATGTAATTAAGGCGCGTGAAGATCGTGAGAGAGAACAAAACGAAGCTGAAGCATACGCAAATAGAGTAGTGCCAGTAGCACAAGGTAAGGCTCAAAGGATATTAGATCAAGCCAATGCATATAAGCAAAAAATTGTTCTAGAAGCTCAAGGTGAAATTGCTCAATTTGAACAATTATTACCGATTTATAAACAGTCTCCAGATATTGTGATGAATCAAATGTATTTTAACACTATCTCAAGTGTACTACAGCATAATAAGATATTTTTGATAGATGGTGATGGTGCTAAGAATATTTTTTATGG
The DNA here is from genome assembly GCA_029532675.1 of Ornithodoros moubata. Taxonomy (NCBI): domain Eukaryota; kingdom Metazoa; phylum Arthropoda; class Arachnida; order Ixodida; family Argasidae; genus Ornithodoros; species Ornithodoros moubata. The sequence goes on from JARGYV010095691.1 coordinate 167,142, forward strand.
TCTAAATAATACACAAAAACAAGCATTATTATCAAATATACAAGGAGGAAACTAAGATGAGTAAATTTCTAAAAATATTCCTAGTGCTTGTAGTAGTTTTAGCTATAATGGTATTAAGTACAAAATTTATTGTCAAACAAGGCTCGGAAGCAGTTATTCTAAGACTTGGTGAACTCGTAAAGGATAAAGATGGCAAAGCTGTAGAGTATGAGCCAGGTTTACATATTAAGATTCCATTTATAGATACTGTTAAAATTTATGACATGCGTAATCGAGTTTTAGAAGCTGATTCTGCATGTGTAGTTACTAAAGAACAAAAAGATGTCTTGATTAACGCCTATGTAGTTTGGAAGATAAATAATAACAATATTTCTACATTCTACACAAGTACTAGCAGTAGTGTTGATCGAGCTGAGACATTATTAAAACAATTCTTAGAGTCTTCTTTAAGAGCAGAGGTCGGTAATAATGATATTCAAAGCTTGATTAATAACAATCGTGATAAGCTAATGATTGCTTTAACTAAGAGTGTCCAACAACAAACCAAGCAAATTGGTGTAGATGTTATCGATGTAAGAGTTAAACAGATAGATTTACCAGATACAGTTACAGACTCTATCTATCAAAGAATGAGATCTTCACGTCAAAAAGTAGCTACTTCAATTCGAGCAGAAGGTAAGCAATTAGCTGAGAAAATAAAAGCCGCAGCAGATGCTAAAGTAACAGTTACACTAGCAGAAGCAGAAAAAGAATCCAAAACTATAATGGCAGAGGCAGATGCCAAAGCAGCTAAGATTTTCACAGAAGCTTATTCTAAGTCAGTACCATTGTATGAGTTTCTAAAGAGTATGAACTCCTATAAAGAGAGTTTCAATGGTGAAAATGAAGTTGTATTTATGCTTAGACCAGATAGCAAGTTTTTCCAAGGGTTTAAATTAGAATCTAATAGTAAGTTTACCGAAGATATGAAGGAAGTTAAATAAATGAATAAAGTAAAAGTACTTTTTGTATGTAAAGGTAATATTTGTAGATCACCGACTGCTCATGGTATTTTTCGTAATATCGTTAAGCAGCATAATCTCGATAAGCATATAGATGTAGCATCTTGTGGCACAAGCTCACGCATATGGGGACATGAAGGACATGGGGCTGATATTCGCACATTAGAAATAGCTAAGAAATATGATTGTGATCTTTCAGATCAAGTGTCTCAGCAGTTAGAGGAGTCTGCTTTTGTCGAATATGACTATATCGTTGCGATGGATCAAGAAAATATTGATACAATAAAAGAGATGTTTCCAAATGCTGATTTTTCAAAAGTCTCTAGGATGTTAGAATATACTCCTAATATTGCTTTAAATGATGTGCCAGATCCATATTTTGAAAACAATTTTGAAAAAGTTTTTTTGATGATAGCTACAGCATGTCAAGGGCTTTTTGAAAAGATAAAGTTAGAGTATAAGTTATGAATTATAGTAAAGCAAAATATATAATGGGTGTGGCAAAAGTTTCGCAACTTCCAGAAGATATTGGTGTCGAGGTCGCTTTTGCAGGGCGTTCAAATGCTGGTAAATCAAGCGCATTAAACACTCTTACAGATCAAAAAGGTCTTGCTAGGGTAAGTAAAACACCAGGGAGAACACAGATTATTAACCTATTTGATTTAGGTGATAATAATAGGTTGGTAGATTTACCTGGTTATGGTTATGCTAAGGTTTCAGAAACTATCAAGCGTCAATGGCAAAGTGAGATGGAGAATTATTTGACATCGCGTAAATGCTTAAATAGTATAGTACTTTTAGTAGATTCACGTCATGAGTTAAAAGAATTTGATTCTTTGATGATAGAGATAGCGATATCTTTTGGCTTGAACTTACATATATTACTGACAAAGGCTGATAAGTTAAATAATAAAGAACGAGCTCAAGCTAATAGAATGATAGAGAGTTTTCTAAAAACCTTTGTCACTATAGATAAAATATCATATCAATTATTTTCATCACTAACTAAGATGGGTCTAGATAAGTTTAAAGAAAAGCTTGATAGCTGGTACGAGACGAATGTCTAATAACCTTGGGTAAGCATTCAATTTACTTAAGCTAAGCAACCTTCTTTAAAAAATTCTCAATAAACTCGATTCTTTGCTCTGCAGTTTTTGTGGTTTTTATGATTAGTAGATCATGCTCTTTAGTAAGTCTAAAATCACTAGGCTGTGATTGAATAAGTTTTATTAGCTTTTGTGGTTCAAATTTTGCATTATTTGAGAAACTAATTTTACCATATGTTGCAAACATTTTTATTTGAGCAATCCCTAGTACTATTGCATCTATTTTTATATGTGCTACTTTTAGTAGATAAAGAACTTCTAAAGGTAGTTTACCAAAGCGATCAATTAGCTCAATCTTGATATTAACTAGCTCTTTGTGATTAGCTTTAGATATGCGTTTATAGATGTTCAAACGAGTATTGACATCATTAATATAATAGTCAGGAATTAATGTTGGAATATTTAACTCAACTTCGCAGATTGTAGAGTTAATAACCTCTTCAATATTTAGTTTTTTACCAGTTTTTAGATTTGCAATAGTTTTATCGAGTAGATCCATATATAGATTTAGACCAATACCATCGATATTACCACTTTGCTCCTCCCCAAGTATTTCACCGGCACCACGAATTTCTAAATCATGATTAGCTAAAGTAAAACCGCCACCTAGTGATTCAGTGTTGTTGATGGCTTCAAGCCTTTTTAGCGCATCTTTAGTAATACTTGCTTCTTTGGTATTAGCATATATGCATAAGCTTGGTGATGTGAACGACCAACTCTACCTCTTAGTTGGTGAAGTTGAGCTAAGCCTAGATTATTAGCATCTTCGATAATTAGAGTATTTGCATTGGGAATATCAATACCAGTCTCAATAATTGTTGTACAAAGTAAGATATGATATTTGTTATGTTTGAAATCAAACATAACTTTTTGGATTTCTTTTTCGCTCATTTGTCCATGAGCTATAGCTATGCGTAGGTGTGGGAATAATTCTTGAAGAATTTCTTTTTTCTTTTGAATAGTCTCAACTTTATTATAAAGATAAAAAATCTGCCCACCACGAATAGTCTCACGACTTACAGCTTCACGGATTATATTGTTATCATATTCTTTGACAAAAGTTTTAACTGATAAACGTTTTGCAGGAGGTGAGGCGATAATTGATAGGTCTCTTAGTGCAGAGAATGCTATACTTAAACTACGCGGAATAGGTGTTGCAGACATAGTCAAAATATCTATCTCAGCTTTTAGAGCTTTTAACTTTTCTTTTTGAGCAACGCCAAAACGATGTTCCTCATCAATAATTAGTAAACCTAAGTTTTTAAAGTCAATTTTTGATGAAATTAGTTTATGAGTGCCGATGATTATATCTACTGTTCCTTTTTTGAGGTTTTCAAAAAGTTGCTGCTGAGCTTTTGGAGTTTTTGAACGGGTGATTACTTCGATATTAACAGCAGTATTAGCGAATCTATCTTTGAAGCTATTATAATGCTGTTGAGCTAAGATTGTTGTAGGTACTAAGATTGCTACTTGTTTTTGATTTTGTGTAGCTAGAAAAGCCGCACGCATCGCAATCTCTGTCTTACCAAAACCTACATCACCACAGATTAGTCTATCCATAGGTTTGGCTGAGATCATATCTTTAAATACATCATTAATAACTGAAAGCTGATCAGGAGTTTCCTCATAAGGAAAACCTGCACAAAATCTAAGATATTCCTCCTCATCTAAGCTATTGCTAAAACCTTGACGCATTTTTCTTTTTGCATAAATTTTGAGAAGATTTGCTGCTACATCAATAATCTTTTTGATAGTTTTTTCTTTTTGTTTTTTCCACTTATCTGTACCAAGTTTATTTAGAGCTATCTTTTCGGTAAGTGAAGAGCTGTAAATAGAGATTAAATTTAACGATGTGATTGGTACATAGATTTTGGCATCATTTGCATATCTTAGTAATATAAACTCACTTTTTTACCATTTAGCTCAATACTTTCTAAGCCTTCATACCTACTGATACCATAGTCAATATGGACAACATACATTCATGGTTTTAAATCTGTAAGATCTTTAAGGTCAACACTAGAGTGGTAATCATGCTGTGAAACTTTAGTGGAGTTATAACTATGTTCAGGAAATAAATCTGCTTCTGTAATTAAAACAATTTTTTTGTCTATAATTACCCCTTCTTGAAAAGGTGAAATTATTAAGCAGAACTTAGCAGCTACTTTTAAAGCTTCATTAAAGCTTTTACAGCTTTTTATATTTAGATTAAGCTTATTTAAGTGCTCTAGAAGCACTTCAGCACGCCCATTTGAATTAGTTGAGAAAATAACTTTATCAAAGTTAGTTTTATCAACAAGCTGTTGCAAATCTCTAAATGGATTTGCAAGCTTGTAGTTTGCTGAGATTTTTTCTAAATGGTTTACTTTGAGTGTTTTAGATTTTGACTTTGGCTGTTGAAACCATTTGATATTTTTATATTGTCGATAGATATCTTGTATCTCTTGCTGTGAGTAAAAAATTTCTTGATAGGGTAGAATTGGTTTATCACTATCATGCTTAAGCTCATTATATCTAAATTTTACTTCTTCAGAGAAAGCTTCGATTGAATTAGCAATATTATCAACTAAGTGAATATTTGTTGATTGTGGTAAATAATCATAAAGACTAGTAAGCTTGTCATAAAACAAAGGTAAATAAAACTCAATGCCACTGAAATATTCATTATTCTTTATATATGTTGCAATAGTTGAATTAAGAGCTTTCTCACCGCATAATCTTTTGAGTTTATCCAAAGCAAAAGCAGTATTTTGATCGTTATATACTAGCTCATGAGATGGCGTAATGTTGATTGATTGTACTTGATTACCAGAGCGTTGAGTTTTGGTATTAAGCTCTTTGATACTATCAACCTCATCATCAAAAAAATCTATCCTAAAAGCAATTTTTGAGCCAATAGGGTATATATCGATAATGCTACCACGAATACTAAATTCACCTTTCTCAAAAACATTGTTTACTAAAGTATAACCTGCTTCTGTAAGGAGCATTTTATATTTGCTGATATTTAAGTTATCACTTGTTTTGAGTATAAAGCTATGCTCCTGTATAAAACTTGCTGGTGCTAGTTTTCTTAGTGTATTTGAGATACTTGTTATTATTAGAGTATTTTTGGGTTGATGTGTTATTTTATGTAAAATCTCTTGACGTCTAGATATAATATCTACAGCAGTTGAGAATCTATCATAAGGAAGGATTTCTAAATTTGGAAAAAATAGAATATCTATCTTTAGATTATCTTTATTGAGATATTTTAATTCTTTGTATATCTTATGTGCTTGTTGTGAGTCTTCAGTGACGATTAAATTAAACTGATTATTTTGCTTGATATACTCATTAAATAAAATACTAAAAGCAGAGCCATAAGCACCAGATACAACTGTATCATTGGCAGATATTTGGTTATTAAGCATTAGAAAATTATTAGATTAGAAATTTTAAGATAAATGATAATATAAATTATTATTCTCTATCGCCTATAGTACCAAAGATTTGTAATAGAGTTACAAATATGTTAAATAAAGAAACATAAATATTTACAGTAGCTAAGATGTAATTAGTTTCCTCACCTCTTACTATAGCATTTGTTTGCCACAAGATAAAACCACCAGATATAAATGCAAATACTAGTGACATAACTAAAGCCAAAGCAGGAAGTTGTAGGAATATATTAATAACTAAAGCTACTAAGGCTACAATAGCACCTATAGCACAGAATGAACCCGCTCTGTTAAAATTTCTCGTAGGACTCATTGCAACTACAGATAAACCAAGGAAGATAAGACCTGTAGTTCCAAATGCCATCATGATTAGTTCAGCACCATTTTTAAACATAGTAAGATACATATTTAGTATAGGGCCTAATGAATAGCCTAAAAGCCCCGTTAAAGCAAAAGTTAAAACTATGCCCCATGGTGAATTTTTAGTAGCATTAATACCAAATAGTAAACCAATGTAAACTACTAGCATTAGTAATGGATTCATTATTGTTGCGCCTGTGCTCATCGCTATAAATGCTGTAAAAGCACTAAATAGTAGTGTCATAGATAGCAACCAATATGTGTTTCTAAGAACTTTGTTTGCTCTTAGTACAGACTCTTGAGAGAGTAAATTTATTACACGAGTGTTATTTTCAAAGTTATTCATTTTTTCTCCTTTAAATTTGTCTTGTATATTCAATAAAAGCTTATTAGCAAATAATTATGACAAATTATAACATAATTGTATAGTGTTAGATATGAGGCGTAAAGCTAAATTTACAAAAAATTATTTATAAACTAATAGAAATATCATACAAGAAAGATACAAATATTAGCGATGAGAATATTAAATATAGTAGCGTTGTAGTGATAATTTCATTTTTGCCACCTACAAGTATTTTGCCAAGAGAGAAATATATTGGCACAATCAAAATATTTAAAACCAAAGCTAAAATGGTAGCAATCATAAGGATTATGTTGCTGATTAGGATATTATTTGTAAATATTGCTATCATTAAAATAAACACTCGTATAGCTTCGATATACAGCATCGTTTTGATGATATGCGAGTTTGTGATTGACTCAATACGCAGAGTTATAAATTTAAACCTCTAACCAAAATACATTATTATGCATAATAAATAGCCAGCTAATAAAAATAAAAAAGTACTAATCGCAGAATTTAGGTACTTTGGATTTACTACATGTTCGTATCTGAGAAAACTAAGATAAAAGATTTTATTTATAACTATAAGTGTTAGACTGAAGTAGATATATTTTAAGAGATTTTTACCATTTTCTTTGTTATTAGAAACCGTAAGAATATGTAAGTATATCAGCGATAGAGGTAGAATAATTAAGTTTAAACTGTTAAAAACATTTAGATTAACAAATAAATAAAAAAGTATAAAAGCAAATATAAAGAAAATCAAAAATACCCCATAAAAGCTTAAGTTGACTCTTTCTGTTTGACTTGTTAATGAGGTATTAAGCTTATAACTATTCTTAAGGAAAAATAACAATAAAAAGATTACTATAAAAAGATAGAGAATCTTAAAATGGTATATACTTTTAAGAATTAAAAAGTAAATAATAATTCCAGCAGCAACTCCAAGTAAAGCACTTGAATATACACCAATAAAGCCATATATTCTGCGAATATCTGTCTTGAGGTAAAAAGCACTTAAGTTAAAAAGTAAATTAACAATAACTATTGCAAGGCCAATCCATAATACAGCACAACTAAATAAAACCATATTATGAATAAAAGATAGAATAATCGCTACTATAATAAACTGTAGACCATGAATAATTGACTTAGTTGAGCCAAAAATATAGTTGCTAATACAGCCAAAAATCCCAGCAAAAAATACTACAAAAAGATGGTCATTACGATTATAAAAGAAGTTAATATTACCATAGTCATTTTTTATAGTCATAAAAGGAGCTATACATAAACATAAGCAAAAAGTTATAAAGGCTATAATATGTAAACCTTTAGGTTGCTTAAAGTTAATATTTACTTTTGAGATCTTTGTAGAATTTCTCATTATATAAGTGCTAACTCTTGTAGTTTGGTTAAATAGTTTTGTTCATCTGGGAGAGTGTTATATTTTTGTGATTTCCACATCTCCTCTGCAAGGTAGTCTATCATAATATGATGTACTTTATGTTCATCATTATTATATTTGTTTAGAAGTTGCTGATAAACATTAGTTATGCCAAATGGGCGATTAATTTGGATTTGTTCAATAATTGCTAAATGTAGACTTATATGTAAGAAAGGATTTATTTGTCCGATTTCTGGTGAGTAGTCTTTGTCAATATTATCAAGAGTAATCTGTTTATGATACTCTGGATGTAACTCTATAATCCTAGCTATTTGCTCTTCTAAGGCAGTCAAAGGCTTGTTATTAACAAACTTATCCCAGCTATCGATAAAAAGCTTGCGTAATTGGTATCTATCTTGAGAGAGAATCATCGATATTTTTCCTTATTTTTAAATTCACAATAATCATAAATTATACAATTACGACATTTAGGTCTCTGGGCTGTACAGATGTAGCGACCATGCAATATTATCCAGTGGTGAGCATCATGTAGATACTCTCTAGGAATAACAAGCAGAAGTTTTTTTTCAACTTCATTAACATTTTTACCCTTAGCTAATGGGATACGATTTGCAAGCCTAAAAATATGTGTATCAACCGCTATTGTCGGTTGCCCAAAAGCTGTATTAAGAACTACATTTGCAGTTTTTCTGCCTACACCAGCTAAAGATATCAGATCATCAAAATTATTTGGTACTGTACTATTAAACTTTTCAATCAAATCTTTACATGCTGCTATGACATTTTTAGCTTTGGTTTTGTAAAGTCCAATAGATTTTATATACTCAGCTAATTTTTGCTCACCTAAAGCGTATATTTGTTCCGGAGTGTTAGCAACCTTGAACAATATTTTGGTAGCTTTATTGACACCTATATCAGTTGCTTGAGCTGATAAAATTACTGCGATTAGAAGTTCAAAATTAGATGTATATTCAAGCTCTGTTGATGGTTTTGGGTCATTTCGTTTCCATGTTTCAAAAATTTGGATTCTTTTTTGCTTATTCATTAATTGGTGAAGATTTCTTTTTATTTCTAAACTTAGCTAATGAAGCCGCGATATAGGCTTTTTTGTCAATTTCTTCGGCAGTAGTGATATTTTTATAAACTTCTCTTTGTTTAGCCTTCGTTTGACTTACTCTTCGCTTATGATAATCGTATCTATCACGATAGTTATTTTTTTGATCTGTATAAACATCATCACTTAGATTATTAGGTTGTTTATTTGCAGATAAATCTACTAAAGATATACAGTCCATTGGACATGGTTCTACACATAGCTCACAGCCTGTACATTCTGCTTCAATTATAGTGTGCATGAGCTTTTTTGCGCCTACTATAGCATCAACAGGACATGCAAGTAAGCATTTCTCACAACCAATACACATTGATTCATCAATCTTTGCAACAGCTCGTGGTTTTTCTTGTCCTAGTGAACTATCTAAAGCTATTTCAGGTTTATTTAAAAGTTTTGATAGCTCTTTTAAAGTTTTTTCTCCACCTGTGATACATTTATTATGCTGTTTGCCATTTGTAATAGCTTTAGCGTAACTATAACAGTCAGGGTAAGTACATTTTTGGCATTGTGTTTGTGGTAATACTTTATCAATTGCTTCTATGGATATAATCATTTTAGTATAATTCTATGTTTGTTTTAGCTTCAATATTTTTTATATAATTGGTAATATTTGTTGGTATTTCAAGTAAATCTCTAGCCATTGTTAGGATAAAAAATATTGGAAGAATATTTATATCATCCCAAGAAAACTTCTTACCATTGATAAAAGGGGTTTTTATCAAAGGATCAATCTTTGCAAGTATTCGGTTTATTGCTCTGATCGAGTCATAAGGAGGATTTCTAAGTAAAGCATCAAAATCACCAATATATTGTGTTTTTTTATTTATAAAATATTCTTTAGCGCTTTGCGTTGGGAAGTCACATTCATTAAGTGGGTGATGAGGAATTCGTGGATATACAATTTTGCGGTAATGTGGTGCTAGTTCAACAATACAATCTTTGACAAAACTATCAATAGTTGATTCTGCAATCTCAAAATTCTGGGTCTTGGCAATAAACTTACAGATTTCATCACTTTCTTTGATAAAAGTGCCATCATTTTTTTCTAAAAACGGTACTTGTTTTGAGCCAATTCTATCGATATGAACTTTTTCATCATCATTTGCTAAGGTTATCATTTGATAGTCTAAATTGCTTAGGTCAGCAACTAGTCTTACTTTTATGCAGTAAGGGCAATGGTGATACATATATATTTTCATAATTGTTTATTTATACATTTATAATTTTGCTTAATTATATCATTTCTTGAGATTAGGTAAACTTGTTTAGGTAATCAGATACTATGTTAAAAAATACAAAATTTGCTAATTTTTATTTTTAGAAAAGATATTAGTATAAAATTTATTTTCTTTCGGAAATACTATGTTTAAAGATCTAAAAACAAAGCAAAGCTTTACAATTGCTACAATTACATTCTGGGAGTAGTTCGCCACTTATAGTTTCAGTGTTATTTTAATTCTTTATCTAACAAAGTCTGTTATAGATTATGGTATTGGATTTTTTGAGAACTACGCCTATTCATTTCAGGGTATATATATAAAGCCATGAATTATTCAATTATTATGTTTGGTGGTTATCTAAGCAGATAGATACCTTGGTTTGAGAAGGTCAATATTTTTAGGAAGTTTATTACTTGCTTTTGGTTATTTAACTGTGTTTTTAAGTGGTTTTTTGTCAAAGTAAGCAATGAATTTTTTATTTTTGTTTTTGCTCTAATACCTATATGTGGTTCATTACAAATAGGAACAGCCTCTACAATGGTATCTAAAATATATAGTGAAGATCCTAGTAAATGCTAAGAGTGCTATGACAATGTTTTATATATCTATTAACTTAGGTAGCTTACTAGCATTTATTATTGTTCCTATACTAATTGGTTATAAATTTGGCACATTGGCAGTCTTGAGTGTGGTATTTGTTGGTAAATTACTAGCTATAACTAATTTCGCATACTGATATAAAATATATGATAATGTTGTTGATGAGATTGATAAAAAACCAGTAACAACTGTAGTTAAAAAAATTGTTTTTAGTTATCTTGTTATAGTCTATATTTTACCCTTATTTGTTATCTCTATAGAAGAGACTATGCAAATGTTGTTGTAGCCGGTATTAGCACGATGTGTTTATTACTATTTATTAATTAAGAACAATGTTTTTCTTAAAGTCAGATGTACGTATTAAACAAATAGTTGGTTTGATATTGATAATTGTAGCTGTGGTATTTTTTGTTATTTTATAATCAAATGGAATCAACGCTTGTTATGGCAGCAAAAAATAACTCAGATCTCTTAATGTTTGGTTTTAGTTAATGCTGCGAGCTATCAGATGGTTAATCAAATTTTGATAATATTTGGTGGTGTGCTTTAAATAAGAATATATCCAATGTTTCCAAGATTTTATATACCCATATCAATTTGCAATAGGAGTTTATTAGCAGCTGCATTATTTATAATGTACTATGGCTAACTCTATAACAGGATTATTAAATCAAGTAGTTGCTCTACCAAAAGATGGAGTGAGCGCTTTAGAAAGTGCTAGTATGTATCAGAGTTATTTTTTTGATACTAATGTAAGTGTTATGTTAATTGGATTTTTAGTACTGATATGGGCATACTTTTAAATAAGATTTATTAAAGGAATATAAATTTTGCTTAGAAATTACTTAGTAAAGGTGCATTAAAATTTCTTTTAGCAGCTTCTTGATCTAGTAAATATAAACCACTGTCTTTGACAAGTTTGATTTTATTAATCATATTGCCAACTGTTGCTTCTTCTTCGACTTGTTCATCTATAAACCATTGTAGGAAACTCTTAGTAGAGTGCTCTTTCTCTTCTAAAGCTATATTCATTAGGTTATAAAATCTAGTAGAGACTTCTTGTTCATGTGCAAGAGTTGCCTCAAAAACTTCAAGTAATGAATTAAATTTATTTTGTGGTGGTGCAACAGATTTAACTTCGATACGACCATTTTTATCATTGATGAACTTCATGATTTTTTTGCATGAAAAAGTTCTTCTTCATACTGTGCCATAAACCAATTAGTAAAGCCGCCAAGGCCAAGATCTGTAGTATAGCCAGCCATAGCTAAATAAATATTTGCTGACTCTAACTCGTAGTTAAACTGATCATTTAAAGCATCTAATAATCTTTTTGATATCATTATATGTCTTCCTTGTTTTTTTATATATTTATTAAAGTCTAAAGGTTTTTGAAAGTATCTGCAAATTTATAATATTAAAAAATTGTTTGATAATCTTAATAACTAACTGGTAACTTAGGAATAAAGATAATCTTGAACTAATTATTTATAAATAGGAGTTTATCTTTTATAATGTAGGGAAATTATAGCTTAAGCGAATATGCTAAAAATATTATGAAAGAAATATCTAGTATAAAAGTAAAAGTCGAAAGTGGTAGTAAATATACTACAGATCATGGTTTTCATGCTGTCAAAGATGGCATCAGAAATAAGAAAGGTAATGCTGTGCATGTGCGTAAACCAGATTGGTTGAAGGTGCAAAAACAAGATTCTAAAGAATATCTAAAAGTTAAGTCTATAACAAAAAAACATAAACTATCAACAGTTTGTGAAGAGGCAAGATGCCCAAATATCAATGAATGTTGGTCCCATGGTACAGCAACAATTATGCTAATGGGAAGTGTATGTACTAGAGCTTGTAAGTTTTGTTCTGTAGATACAGGTAATCCAAAAGGTTGGTTAGATAAAGATGAGCCTATGAATGCTGCAGAGAGTGTCAAGCTTATGGGGCTTGAATATGTTGTACTAACATCGGTAGATCGTGATGATATAGAGGATGGCGGTGCTGGACATTATGCAGCAACTATTACAGCTATTAAAAATCTTGATGAGAATATCAAAGTAGAAGCATTGACCCCAGATTTTGCTGGTATTAAGGAAAATATTGATAAAATCATAAATACAAAAGTAAATGTAATTGCACAAAATATTGAAACTGTAGATCGTCTTACTCATCCGGTGCGTGATCCACGTGCAGGGTACTGGCAAACATTAAACTTCTTAAAATATGTTAAACAAAAATCTCCAAATGTGCTTACCAAAACTAGTATTATGGTAGGTTTAGGAGAGGCTGATGAGGAAATATACAAGACTATGGATGACGCGCGAAGTGTAGGAGTTGATATAATCACGCTAGGACAATATATGCAACCGACAAAGCATCATTTAAGTGTTGAGAGATTTGTGACGCCACAACAATTCGAAGAGTATCGCAAAGTAGGTCTCGAAAAAGGTTTCCTAGAAGTAGCATCAGGACCTATGGTAAGATCAAGCTATAGAGCTGATAGAGTTTTCAAAAGAAATAATTTAGATTTGTAAAATCAAAAAATATGTAAAGGTGAATAAAAATGGCAAAAGTAGCGATAGTATTATCTGGATGTGGTTATCTTGATGGTTCAGAAATATACGAAACTGTATTGGCAATATTAGCATTAGAAAAACAAGGTGTAGAATGGCAGGGTGTTGCGCTAAATACAGATCAAAAGCAGGTGATTAATCATTTGCATCAGTCTTTAGATAGCAAAGCATCAGCGCGTAATATTCTTGAAGAATCAGCACGCATTACCAGAGGGAATGTTATCGATATAGCTGATGCAGATAGCGATGATTATGATGCTGTAATCTTCCCAGGTGGTTTTGGTGCGGCTAAAAATATTATGGATTTTGCTTTTGTTGGCGATGATAGCTATCAAATGGATGAAGAAGTTTTAAAATTTGCACGAGCTTTTTATCTAGCTGATAAACCTGCTGGTTATATATGTATAGCACCATTGATGATACCTTTGGTATATCCAGAAGGTACAAAAGCTACTGTTGGTACAGATGAAAATACCACAGCTATACTAGCAAAAAAAGGTGCTGAAGCTATAATTATGGATGCTACGGATATTTGTGTTGATGAGAGTGTCAAAGTTGTGTCAACTTCAGCATATATGTGTGCAAGAAATATCTTAGAGGCAGCTCAAGGAATTGAAAAATTAATAGAAAAAATAGTTAGTTATATTTAGATAAAAGGTGTTAAAATGGCAGGTCATAGTAAATGGGCTAATATTAAGCATAAAAAAGCAAAAGAAGATGTAAAACGTGGCAAAATCTTCACAAAGTTAATTAGAGAAATAACTGTTGCTGCAAGATTAGGTGGTGGTGATAAAGATGCTAATCCACGTTTAAGAGCTGCAATAGCAACTGCTCTAGCAAATAATATAAGTAAAGACACTATCGAAAGAGCTATATTAAAAGGTGCAGGTGGTGATGAAAGTGGAAATGTAGAAGAAGTTCGTTATGAAGGTTATGGTCCTGGGGGTGTAGCAATTATTGTTAACTGTATGACTGATAACCGTAATCGTACTGTTGGTGAAATTCGTCATGCATTTATGAAAAGTGGTGGTAATCTTGGTACAGATGGTTCAGTTGCATACATGTTTACTAAAAGAGGAATCATCTCATTTCCACCTAGTGTAGATGAGGATACATTAATGGAAGTCGCTTTGAAAGTTGGTGCAGAAGATATAATCACTCATGAAGATGGCAGTATAGATGTATACACAGATCCACATGATTTTTCTGATATACAAGAGGCTTTAATTGAAAAAGGTTTTAATTCTGAAAGTGCTGAAGTTACTTTTGATGCTGAGACAAAAGCAGAATTAGATATAGGAACTGCAGAGAAAGTTATGGCACTTATTGATAAGCTAGAAGATTTAGATGATGTACAAAGTGTTTATTCAAATGCTAACTTTACTCAAGAGCTAATCGAGCAACTTGGTTAGGCTTTTTTATTCGACTATCATTATTATATAGTTTTCTATATATTTTTATTAAGCTGTAGTAAAATCTTGTAGTCATAGGGTGATTAATAAGTATTAAATGGTTATTTTAGGAATAGATCCAGGCTCAAGGATAACAGGTTTCGGAGTCATAAAAGTCCAAGATAATAAAATCTATTACGTCGCAAGTGGCTGTATTCGTATTACAGAAACAACTACGGCAAGAAGACTCAAGCAGATTGCTGATGGTATAACACAGATTATAAATATATACGCACCGACTGAGGCTGCTATTGAACAAATATTTATGTTTCAGAATCCTATGGGCGCTATTAAACTAGGACAAGCTAGAGGGGTGGCTATGTGTACGCTAGCAATTAATAACCTAGAGGTTAGAGAATACTCAGCCAAACAAATCAAACAAGCTGTAGTAGGTACTGGAGGAGCTGCTAAATCACAAGTCCAGCATATGATACAGTCTTTGTTAGGTTTGAGTAAAAAACCTCCAGAAGATGCAGCAGATGCTTTAGCAATAGCAATATGTCATTATCATAGTAGTAAATCATTGGCAAAAATCTCTGGAGCGAGCCGAGTTGCTCAAAAGAGAATTAAATGAAATATCAAAAAAATCATTTGTCTAAGTTTGATGTCAAACTTATAATAGCTTTATCATAAAAATTTACCAGTATTATTTTTATATGGGCACAAAGTATTATATTCGAGCTTGTACAATATGGCTTATCGGCGCTACATTTTTCTTTTATGAATTTTTTCTAAGGGTGTTGCCCAATTCACTCCATCAAGATATAGTTGATAGTTTTCATGCGACAGCTTTTAGTTTTTCATTGTTTGGTGGAGCTTTTTATCTGTGCTATTCATTATTACAAGTGCCAGTAGGATTTTTATTTGATAAGTATGGTATAAAAAAATCACTATTTTTTGCTACTATCACTTGTGCTTTAGGAGCATTACTTTTTTTACTAACGTCTAGCTTATATGTAGCTGTTTTTGCAAGATGCCTAATGGGTATCGGTGCAGCTTTTGGTTTCTTAGGTTTATTAATAATATCAACACAATGGTTCCCGATGAGGTATATGGGTATTTTATCTGGATCTACACAAATCTTAGGGACTTTAGGTCCTATTTTAGCTGGCGGTCCATTACTATTTTTTGTGAATTATTTGGATAGTTGGAGATTAGTTATATTAATATCAGCTATCGTAGGAATTTTTCTAGCAGCATTAATTCTGATTTTTGTTAAAGAGGGTGCTAAAGCTGTAGAAACTTTGAGCAAACAGGAAGTAAATAGTGAGATAAAAAGTAATCTTTTAAATAAAAAATTAATTACTATATATTTTTATGCTTTCTTTATTTACTGTTCTATACCTACATTAGGAGCTATTTGGGGAGTGAGCTTATTAGAAACTAAGGGGCTTAGTATCACTCAAGCTTCTTATTCTGTGGATTTTTTATGGTTAGGGCTTGGCATTGGAAGTCCTTTTTTTGGTTTAATGTATGATAAGTTTAAAGATAAGATAAATATACTATTTGTGGTTTCTTTACTAGGATTTACCTGTGTTTGTGCATTGTTATTTTTACATTTAAATCAAATAATAAGTATGATTTTACTATTCTTGATTGGTTGTGCTGCTGCTGGTCAGACACTTTCATTTACGGTGATAGCAAACTACAGGGGACAAAAACCTAAATCTATATTTTTTGGTATAAATAATACTGTAGTAATGTTTTCAGGGTTTATCGTGCCGATTATTGTTGGGGTATTAGTTAATAGTTTTAATTTAGATATTTCTTTAGCTCTTTTAATTCTTCCGATCGCTTTTATAGTAGCACTTATAATAAGCTTAAAATTACCAACAGTTCAAAGCAACTAAGGAATATTATTGATGATAAGTTTTATAAAAGGTGTATTGATAGAGAAAGATCCAACAGCTTTACTTATTGATGTAAATGGTATTGGTTATGAGGTTTTTGTACCGATGACAACATTTTATACATTAGGTGATATTGATAGTCAGGTTAGTCTTTATACACATTTTGTAGTTCGTGAAGATGCTCAGCAGCTCTATGGATTTAAATCAAAAGTTGATAAGAAAGTTTTTCAAGAGTTAATTAAAGTCAATGGTATAGGAGCTAGAACAGCTATTGCTATTTTATCTGGGATGGATTCAAAAACGTTATTACATTGTATCGAAAATAAAGATTATACCTTACTAGCTACAGTGCCTGGTATTGGTAAGAAAACAGCAGAGCGTTTAGTTGTAGAAATTTATGATAAATTATTGAAAATGGCTAATGAGATTTATTCTCAATCTTCAGATTCTACTATAACTCATCTAGATTCACAAGCCCAACAAACACCAACACCTACAGCGTTAGTAAACTCAATATTTAACGAATCTGTTGATGCATTGTTAGCCTTGGGTTATAAGCAAAAAGATGCCGAGAAAATGGCTCGCTCTGCTATAGGTGATGCAACTACAGCCGCGGAAGTAATTCGTAAAGCTTTACAAGGGTCAATAAAATCAAAGAGATAATCTAGAAACAGTATATAAATTCCTAGTAATAACTACTTACGTTTGAAGAATAAAATTAATAATAAGTAAATTTTAACTAGATAATTTATTGAGGAGTTAAATTAATGATAGTTGTAATTGGATTAATTAGTATTTTCGTAATAGTTCTATTTGTAATTCTTTTTATATTGTTT
Organism: Ornithodoros moubata; assembly: GCA_029532675.1. Lineage (NCBI taxonomy): Eukaryota > Metazoa > Arthropoda > Arachnida > Ixodida > Argasidae > Ornithodoros > Ornithodoros moubata. Next base: position 184,450 of record JARGYV010095691.1, read on the forward strand.
AACAAAAAATCCTCACAAGTTGATAATATCTGCCAAGCATTTGAGCAATACAAAAACTCTACACAAGAGGAGTTAGTATCACTAAGAAGTAAAGAAGTTACATTTAATATACTACTAAATCAAGAAAAACAAAAGAACATAGAATTAAAGCATGATAGCGTACAACGCATAGATGAGCTAAAACTAGAGTTAAAATTAGAGAGAGATAAAGCTTATAACTATATTGAAGAGATAAAAAATTATAAATCACAAATAGCAACGCTTGAAACTCAACTTAAAGAGCAAAATAATGCTCTAAGAGAGAAAATAGAATTATTGCAAAATAGTGAAACAAAGCTCAAATCTGAGTTTGAGAATTTAGCTAATAAAATTTTTGAAGATAGTTCAAAAAAACTCACTAAACGAAATCAAGAAAGTTTAAATAGTGTCTTAAATCCTGTCAAAGAGCAATTAAGAGATTTTAAGCAAAAAGTTGAAGATGTTTATGATAAAGAATCTAACGCCAGAAGTGCATTACAAAATGAGCTCAAAACTCTTAAAGAACTTAATCAAAAAATGACTACAGAGGCACATAATCTCACAAATGCTCTGAGAAGTAGTACTAAAAAGCAAGGTATATGGGGTGAGATGGTACTTGAAAATGTTCTTGAAAAATCAGGGCTTAGAAAAGGTTTTGAGTATTTTAGAGAGAAGCAGACTACAGATGATGAGGGTAAATTATATCGACCTGATGTCGTTATCAAACTACCTGATAATCGTGATGTTATCATAGATGCTAAGACTTCACTATTTGCTTATAATGACTATATGGTGGCTGATGATGATCACAAGTATTCTCACCTAAAATCTCATATTAGATCAATCAGAGAACATATCAAAGGGTTAGCCAATAAAAACTATGAAAATCTAAAAGGTATAAATTCATTAGATTTCATATTTATGTTTATACCAGTAGAGGGGGCTTTGTTACTTGCTCTTGATAATGACACAAGTTTATATGATGAGGCATTTAAGCAAAAGATAATTCTTGTTAGTCCAACTACTTTACTAGTCGCGCTTCGTGCTGTTGAAAATACTTGGCGATATGAAAAACAAGCTCAAAGTATCACAGATATATATACTAGGGCAGAAGAGCTATATAAAAAATTTGTTAGTTTTGTTGAAGATTTAGAAAAAGTAGGTAAGTCTATAAATGACGCTAATAAATCTTATGAAAATGCTTTTAATAAACTAAAAACTGGTCGTGGTAATCTAATAGGACAAGTTGAAAAACTTAAGCTAGTTTCAAATATAAAACCAAAAAAAGAGCTTGATAATAGTTTAGTTGAGAATGCAGTGATTGATAGCTAAATCATATTTTATATTAGCTAAGTTATTAATTTTAAAGTAAAATGTAAGATGTAATTTATAAAAAAACTATATTTTTCCTTAGAATCATTTTGGCAATATTTAGGACAGTCGTAGGATAAGAATTTTTGCCTTTTGCATTATTACTATAGCTATTTTGGTTATTATTCAAATTGTTGATAGTAATTTTGTACATACTCGTTACGGTCTGAGTTGGGGGAGCTTATGTATATATCTGTGATGGTGTGCTTATTGCTGTTTTAAGTATCTTTTTGCTATTCGCAGTATTCTATAAAAAAGCATTCGCTATTATTATCCTTATTTATTTAATGATTATTCATCTCTTAAATCAGATTTATCTGAGCTAGTAAAACTAAGACTGCCAAATGCAAGAAGTGGAAGTATAGTAGTAATTGTTCAAGGTTTTAGTTTACTAGCTTTAAGTATAGCTTGGATTTCTGAGAATATTTGGTTTATTGCTTGGAATTTCCAACTTGATTATGCTTAAAATTTAGAAGACTGACATAAAACTCTAGTTGCTTTTTTATTTCATGGAAAATATTTGTAAAGCTTTTATACTAAAAAACTTTTAAAAATTTCTGTTAACTTAGATAATCTATGATATATAGACACAAAAAATATTATTAAGCTATGGATATAATAGATTCACATATTCATTTTTGGGATATAAGAAATGGTTATAACGATTGGGTTAAAGATACGAACTTACCAGAACTAGTAACACCAGAACATTTGAATGCTAGTGCTTTTGTACATATAGAAGCTCATAGTGAAAAATTTGATTCTTTATGTGAATATAATTGGTTAAAATCTAAATTTAATAATAGAAATATTAAAATAGTAGCTTTTGTTGATTTTACTTTAGAAATTTCTCAGTTTGAAAAAAATCACATACTTAGCTGAACATGATGATATTGTTGGTATACGCCAAATTATGTCGAAAACATATAAATCAAGATATAGTCCATTTGAAAAGTCTATACCAAAAGATTTAGAACAAAAGTTAAAAATTCTAAAAGATCATAAACTTATTTTTGAAGCGCAAATGTATCCAGAACAGTTTTTACCTATTTTAGAAAAAATTAATAATTCTGATGTAAAAATGGTTGTAGAACATTTTAGTCTACCTTTATTTGGGCGTAATAATAATTTAATAGAATGGCAAAGATTTATACAAGAATGTAGTCAAAATACTAACTGGAATCTTAAGCTTTCTGGATTTGATTTAAATAATGAAATATCAAATGTAGAGAAAGCACTAGGCTTTGTTTTTGAGAATATTTCATTTCATCAATTATGTTATGGTTCAAACTTTCCTGTTTCAAATCATGATGATTATAATTCTTGGCAGAAATTTTTATATAAATAACTTAATAATAATGAAATATCTAAACATATCTTTAAAAATGTAGCACGTAGGGTTTACTTTGATAATCAAAAAATAGCATCATAAGGATTAATAATGAAGATAGTAGCAGTAGAAATATTTGATATATATTGTGATAAAAGACCATCTTGGTCACCAAGTATTTGTAAAAATAATAACTGATGAAGGTGTCACTGGTGTCGGTGAAGCGGGACTTGCTTATGATTTGGGTCATTCAGCAGCAGCAAGTATGATTAAAGAGTTTGCACAAGAAATGGTCATAGGTTCAGATCCTTTTGCAAGTGAAAAATTATGGGATAGGATGCTACGTGAGAGCTTTTGGGAACTTGGTGGAGGTCCTGTGATTTATGCAGCAATGAGTGCTATTGATATTGCATTATGGAATATAAAAGGAAAAGCCCTAAGAATGCCGGTGTATCAGCTTTTAGGAGGTAAAACTAACAAAAAGCTTAGAACTTATGTAAGTCAACTTCAGTTTGATTGGGATGAATATGAGCGTAAAACATTATTTAAACCAGAAGATTATGCAAAAGCTACAGAAAAAGCTGTGGCAGAGGGTTATGATGCTGTTAAAATTGATCCTATGATGTTTGATAATAAAGGTGATACTCTTTATGATTGTACACTACCATTTCGCCGCGATCATTTGAATTTAATTCGTCAAAGAATGCAAGCTGTCAGGGATGTGCTTGGAGAAAATGGTGATATTATCTTTGAATGTCATAGCTTACCAAGTTTAACTTCAGCATTACAGTTAGGGGAAATTGCTCAAGATTTTAATTGTTTATATTTTGAGGAACCAGTTAATTATCTGAATAGTAAGCTTCATAAACCTTTAAAAGATAAGCTTAGAGTACCAATAGTTGCGGGTGAAAGGTTATATTTGAGACATGGTGTTAGAGAGAATACATAGAAAAACAAACAATTGATATTCTGCAACCAGATATTGGACTATGTGGTGGTCTTACAGAAGCTAAGAAAATCTGTGATTATGTCGATATGTATGATGTGAAAATTCAAGCACATGTTTGTGGGGGCTATAGCTACGGCAGCAAGCTTACATTTAGAGAGTGCTATTCCAAATTTTATAATTCATGAACATCATACTTATGCTATTAAAGATTTTAATAGGGAACTTTGTATCCAAGATATTTAGCCCATTAATGGATATTTTGAAGCTCCAAATACTCCAGGCTTAGGTATAGAAATAAATGAAAAAGCTCTTTCTAGAAAAACAAATAAAATAGTTGTTAAATAAGATTTATCTATAATTTTTTGTTAGTGTTTTAAATACCTCAAATTCTAAATGGCAAGTGTTTATTTTGGTAAACTGCTCTACAGTCTTTTTACATATTTCTTGAGGAATTTGTCTAATTTTTTGACCTGTAGCGAGAGTTTTTACTTCAATTTCAATAGCTTGTTCAAAATAATAGTGCTTGTAAATTGCTTTTTCAATCGACTCTGCAGTTGTGATAATTCCATGATTATCCTAATATCATCATACTATTTTTTTTACCCAGACTAGTTACAATTGCTTTACCTTCACTATCTAGAGCTAGTCCATCATAATGGTGATATGATACATCATCATAAAATCTTAATGATTGTTGATTAGTAAACTGCATACCACATTCTAATGAAGATAATATTACAGCATACTTACTATGTGTATGGATAATAGCATTAATATCCTTTCTAGCTTTATATGTTTCTAAATGAATATTAGCAGCTTGTGGCATTACTTTATAGCTATTATCTGAAACTATTTCTCCGTTAGGTGTTACTGTGACGATATTTTTCTTAGTAACTTTATCAAAGGTTACATTGTGTGGTGTAATAATTATATTTCCATTTGGAAGCCTTGCTGATATATATGTAGCGAGTAAGTCATCCCAACCATAATAATGTATTAAATGATGACAAACTGCCAATTTTTTCTGAATACTTTTTCTGTAGACATGTCTCAATAATTCACTTATAACTTGTTATTTTAAATTTTATCACTTAATTATAAATTTAATCTAGTTTTAAATTATTATATGTCTAAAGATTTATTTCTTCGATACAAAAATACTATCTTTGATATAAAATCTGTATGGCATATCTTTTGCTTTTGATATACCGATTCTTTGTGTCTGAACTATATCATTGTCATTGATTAAATCATTATTATATCTAAGATGAATAGGACTATTTATATCAAGTAAGTTAATACCATTATCTTTTAAAGTAATATTTAATGCCTGTGTTAATTTTGCTGGGCCTGAACATAAATCTGTTAGAATTATTTTTGATCTATTAATCTGCATTTGTTCAATTCTAGCTATTGGCTCAAGTGCTCTTATAAGTACAGCCTCACCAATCCCAAAATCTGATGTCACAACATTGATACAGTAATGCATTCCATAGGTAAAGTATACATAACTAGTCCCTGCTTGTGCATACATCATTGAATTCCTCTTTGTTTTATTGTTATATGAGTGACAAGCAGGGTCATTATACAAATATGCTTCGGTTTCAACTATTTTCCCTACTAATATTTTATTATTATATTTACTCACTAAAAAATGCCCTAGTAATTTTTTTGCAACATCAATAGTTTTAAGTTCAAGGATTGCTTCTAAATTATTCATGGTTCCAAATTAATAACTCTTTATTGGTTATAATTTTAGCAAAATTCAATAGATGTTATATTGATTAAGCTGCAAGGATTATATAGTATCTACTAAGATATTATTAACTAATAACGGTAATATATGTCTAAATTATTAGTTGTCATTGATATGCAAAAAGGTTTTGATTACCCTGAAGCTAGAGCTATAATTGTAAATCTCAATAAGTTTTATTCTTATTTCAATAATGTTAATTTTGCAATGTTCGAAAATAGAAAAAATTCTCTTTTTGAAACTCAATTAAAATGGGTTAATTTTCAAAATGAAGAAGATAGAAAGCTTATTGATAGTATAGAATTACCAGAAAATGTTCATTTTACCAATCATCATAACTATACGGTATACAATGATGAGCTTAAGGCCTTAATAAAAAAACTTAAACCGACAAAAATCTATCTTGCTGGATTGTTTTCAGATGTTTGTTTATTAAAAACAGCTATGGATATGTTTGATGATGGTATTGTTGCTTATGTTGTCAAAGATTTGAGTGCTTCACCACATGGTGATGTTACCAATCATATTGCTTTTGCAACTATGAAAATGATTATAGGAGCTGATCGTATAATATCTACTAGAGAGGTAGCTAATGGATAATATATATCAATGGATAGTATCATCATTTTATGATTATCAATCATATTTTGAGTTAGTTGCTGCTGCAACTGGCGTAGCTGGAGTATATTTTTCATATAAAAGAAATATTTTAGTATATATTGTCAGTTTTATATCATCAGCAATATATGTATGTTTGTTGTATGATTGGGAGCTTTTTGGTGATATGTTACTGAATTTTTATTATTTAGTAGCAAATGTTATCGGCTTTTTTGCTTGGGTAAAGCACTTTGAAGGCGATAGTAAGATACACGTTTATGTAACAAAAGCAGACAGTCATCAGAAAAAAAATTCTTTGTATATATTTATAATTACTTTTGCTATTACACCATTTATTTACGCACTACAAAAACAAACTTCTATTATAGATTTACCTATATACTCATTTATAGATGCGTTTGTTACAGCAATATCTTTTGCTGGGGTTTATTTGCTGATAAAAAGAGCTATAGAGAGTTGGTATTTGTGGGCCATAGCAGATATTATTTCGGTACCTTTATTCATTTATAAAGGTTATAATGTCACCGCTTTGCAATATGCAATATTCTTGATATTAGTTTATCTAGGTTATAAAGAGTGGCTGCGTGATTATAACCAAAATAAACATCATTCAATTTAATTCCATATAGTCTAGAATTATATTTATTATAATCAAGCAAGAAATCTAATATCTAAGTTGTAAGATGATTAAAACAAATATATTAGATCATTTAGTATTGACAGTCAACGATATTGTTAAAACTGTTGAGTTTTATACAAAAATTGGTATAAAAACAATTAATTTAAACAAAACCGCGTAGTATTAAAAATTTGGTGAGCAGAAAATTAAATTACATTTATTTAAGTAGTGAGTTTGAGCCTAAAGCGCAAAATGTAAAAGAAGATAGGTGCTAATTTATGCTTTATTGTAGATACTAATTTAGATGAGGTTATAAAAGAACCTAATAAACTAAATATAAATTTATAGAAGAAGAAATAGTAAATAGAACAGGAGCTATTGGAAAGAGAAGATCAATCTATGTTAGAGATCCTGATTTTAATTTAACCGAACTATAAAATTATTATTAGACATACTATAGAATTTTAGTTTGAGTTTTTATAAATTTTATCTAATTTTTATTTACTAAAAGACTATAAAAAAGTTAGATATGTATAATCAAAATAAACAACCACTAATAATATTAAAACTTAGTGTAATTTATTATAGTATATGCAGTATCATTATTCTAATTACTTCCAGAATATATAAATATGCATAACGAACCTCTAATTCCAATTTTTGTTTTTGTAATGCTAGGTATTCTGGTAGTTACAATTGTCTTAAAAAAATTAAAGCAACCATATGTAGTTGCATATTTGCTAACAGGGATATTACTAGGACCATATGGTTTAAAATTAATTCAAGATCAAGAAAATCTTGCGAGATTAGGTGAGATAGGGGTTATTTTATTATTATTCTTTGCAGGAATGGAGGTTTCGCCACGCAAGTTTGCTGAAAATTGGAAAGTTCCAACTATTGGGACAATACTGCAAATGCTTATAACAAGTCTAATTGTTTCGATAATTGGTCTAACGCTAGGATGGAGCCTTGCAAAAATATTACTTTTTGGTGCAGTTATTAGTTTAAGTAGTACTGCTGTAGTACTTAAATTATTAAATGATAGTGGCAGCATGAAAACTCGTTTAGGACAAAATGTCCTAGGGATTCTTCTAATCCAAGATTTAACAGTAGTACCGATGCTTATTCTTGTAAGACTAATAGGTGGAGAGCAACCATCAATTAGTCAGATAGTAATTCAGATTTTGGGAGGTATTCTTGTAATATCTATAGCAGCAATTATGGCGGTAAAAAAGAATATTAAAATATCTTTTATTTCTGTATTAGGAAAAGATGAGGAAATGAGAGTTTTTGCTGCTTTAGTAATTTGTTTTGGGATGGCAGCGCTTACTGAGTCATTAGAGCTATCATCAGCTCTTGGAGCTTTTGTTGGAGGAATGATTGTTTCTACTCTTGAAGAGACAGAGTGGGTTGGTCATAGTCTTTCAACCGTTAAGACGATATTTATGGCATTATTTTTTATTTCGGTAGGTATGTTGATCGATTTGAAATTATTTTGGGATCATGTATCTTTATTTGTTTCTCTTCTATTATTGACTTATTTATTAAATACAACTATTAATGCACTTATATTTAAAGCCTTAAGACAGAGAACTGAAGAGGCTTTGATAGGAGGTGCAATGTTATCACAAATTGGAGAATTCAGCTTTGTATTGATTTCTATGGGTTATGTTTCTGAAATTTTAAGTTCGACAATGTATCAGTATTGTATTACATTAATATCTTTATCATTATTATTTAGCCCATTATGGATTAGTGGAGTTAATCTTTACATTAAGAAATTTATCAAGAAGAGAGCTCAGAGCTAATTTCTTTGATAAGCTCTTGAATATATAGTTGTTCGATCTCTTTTTTATGTTCGACATAACAATAAAAACTAGCTTGCACATTTACAATATTCTCTTTATAGCTAAAGTTTTTACTTCAATATATAGTTTGAAATCATTAATGTTATAATTCTTGAATTTATTTTACTAATAACTGAGTTTTTTGAGAAATCACTACTAAAAAAATATTTATCAGCAATGATTCTTTTGATTAATTGTTCAAGCTTTTTAGCAATTTCGAGAGAATTTTTTTCTGCAGCTATAAGCCAGCACTTTATTCATATTTTCATCATTAGTAAAAGCTGTGATAATACTTGTATTACTATAGCATTAGGAAATTTTAAGAGTTTTCCAGTTATTCTTTTATCGCCATATTCAATAGTTCCATACATTCTAAAATAAAATAATTTTATCTCGGTAACATACCCATGATAATTTTGTACTTGGATATAGTCACCTTCAGAAAATAGGTCGCGCCAATTCATAATGATCTAGCCAAAAAGTTCATAACAGTTTCTTTATTAACTATTATCGACCAGCGGCAACTAAACTTAACATAGTAAGTAGGTTAGTGATTCCACCAAGCCATATTTTTATAAGAGCTAGGAAAAAACAATTATGCCAACATAAATTACCCACGATTTTATTTTTTGATCTGTTTAATGGATGTTACGCTCTTTTTTTAGTAAGTAAAAAGCCTAAGCTTGCTATTTATAGTTATCAATATCATGCTTAGTGATGAGTTTAGGGATATTACTATTTAGCTATGGCTATGACCCAACTCTGCTAGCAATGCTTATAGGTAGAATTCTTATAGTTATTGGATCCTCAGTGGCTTTATTGGTACATTAAAAGTAGCACTGATGTTTTATCTGAGAGAGTATTTCTAATTGCTGTTGGTTTTACATACTATAGGGGTAGTGGATATTTGGTTAGCTATTTTTGAGTTATCTTGTTATGCTGCATGGTTGGTAGTTGGCTTTAGTATTGATAGGATATTTTGGCATATTTTGGAGTGTTGTAATTATAGTAGTATTAAATTCTCCTACTACTAGTATTATTAACAGTAATAATTATAAGTTTAAATATCTAAGCTTTGCTCAAAGTTTTAAATTACTTTTAAATAAAAAACTTTGGCTTTTAGCTATATACGCTGGTCTAATGGTTGGTATAATAGTTAATTCTTTTTCTGAGTTATATGATGTTTTATTTTTAGAACAAGCTTATGGTTTATCACAGCATCTAGCAGCTAAAGTAAGTATGATGATGTTTATAGGTATAGCAGTTGGGTCCATCTCATGGTTTTATTGCTAGCTTATTTGGTGAAAAGGGTATGGATGCTAGTTTGTAATATTATTTATATGTAGCATTTTCAGTAGTGATAATTTTTACTGATTTTATTTCATTAGATAATTTATATATAATCTTTTTTGTGATTGGCTTTAGTGTATTGGGTATGCTTTTGGTATTTTCAGTGGTTGAGGAAATATTTCCACCACAGATTAAAGCAACCAGTTAATATGGTTATGCCTGTGTGGAGCTATTTTTCAATACCTAATCAGCTATATTAGTGTCTATATAAATGGTGGACCTTTGATTGGGGAGATAAATATTAATGTTTTTGATCGAGCTTTTATATATCTGATAATCCCACTTTTATTAAGCACTATTATAATCTTTGCTACTGTAGTAGAGAAATATAGAACTAGAGACATTAGTCTTAATAGTTTAAGTATATTCTAAGATCTATTAGATTATATCTAAAAATATAACCTCTTTTGTTGAGCGACAGAAAGTTTATTTAATCAAAAATACACTAATTAATACAACTAAAGCTATAAATCCTAGGAGGATACTTAAGCTGATTTGATAACCTGTGATTGTTGGATAAATTTTTGACCTTTTAATAAGTCTATTTTACACATTACACTTTGTATTTCAGCAATACCGACTTAATAATTTATTTGCCTCACCAGCTTCATAACAGATAAAAGGAATATCTAAATCTTGATGAATTCTACGAATACTAGATTGATTCATATTTACTGTGGTAATTACCAATGTTTGAAAAGCTCTAGCCATTTTTTATAGACTCTTCATCTTCACCGTTGAAATATACTTGTGGGAGTATTTTGTGATTTATGGCTCCTGTTTTAATTTGGATAGAGTAGTTTGCTTTTTTTATAATCTCTTGGGTTATTCTATAAGCGTAATGGTGCATATATGAACCATTCTCATCTCCTAGAAAAGCTTCTCTAAGGTATGGTTATACTTGATACTATGCACTAAATCAAAGACATTTAGTACAGGGATTGCTATGATTGTACCATTTAGTTGTTTAGGGTTAGTTTTTTCTAAAAGAGAGTTGATAATTTTCGATACTATTAAATTCATCACCATTAACCATGCCAAAAATCAATATATAACGACCTTCATTAACCCCATTAAGAATCTTTATTGGCAGATACATCGTCACACAAGAATATTGACTTGGTAATGGCTTAGCTAAAGTAGCCATTTCTCCCGGTTGAAAAGTATTGTCAAAAATTTTAAATTTCATAAATTTTCATATCAGATTTAAATTATTTGATTTAAAGGTAACGATAGTATAGCAAAGTGAAAATATTAATTCAAAAAGCGCCAAAGCCTGAGTATTGTCTACATAAACCCTAAAATAATTGTCGAAATACTCTATTTAGGCTTTTTAAAAATTGAAAAAACATTAGAATTAGTATTTTGTAGGGTATGTGAATTTTAAAGGTTAATGAAATGTCAGAAGATTTGATGATTTTTAGTGGTAATGCTTCTAAAAAGCTTGCTAGTGAAGTAGCTAAAGAGCTAGGTGCAACTCTTGGTAATGCAACAGTTGATAGGTTCAAAGATGGTGAAATACATGTTGTACTAAACGAGAATGTGCGTGGTAAGGATGTTTTTGTAATTCAATCAACTTGCCCACCAGCGGATAATCTGATGGAGCTTATTCTATTGATAGATGCGCTTAAAAGGTCATCTGCTGAGAGAGTAACAGCGGTTTTACCATATTTTGGTTATGCTAGACAAGATAGAAGATCAAAATCAGCAAGAGTACCAATATCTGCTAAAGTTGTAGCAAATCTTCTTCAAGCAGTTGGCTTAGATAGGATACTATCGGTAGATATCCATGCTGAGCAAATTCAAGGATTCTTTGATATACCGTTTGATAATGCTTTTGCAACTAAAATATTTCTAGAATATGTGCGTAAAAATCCAAAAAAATATCAAAATATTAAAATAGTATCACCTGATATGGGTGGCGTGGTAAGAGCTAGATCTGTAGCTAAAAACTTAGGTGTTGAGATTGCTGTAGTTGATAAAAGAAGACCTAAACCAAATGTTGCCGAGGTTATGAATATAATTGGTGAGGTTGATGGCAAACATTGTATACTAGTTGATGATATCATGGATACTGGTGGCACAATGTGTCAGGCAGCAAAAGCATTGATAGAGAAAGGTGGGGCTGCTAAAGTAACAGCATTTTGCGTGCATCCATTACTCTCTGGCGATGTAATTAAAAATATCGAAAATTCCGCAATTGATGAGCTTATTGTCACTGATTCTATACCTCTTAAGCCTCATGCTGAGGAGTGTAGCAAAATTAAAGTTATAACATTAGCGCCATTACTTGCTCAAATTGTTGAAAAAACTAACGGTGAGGAATCAGTTAGTGATATTTTCCGTACTGATGGTTTAGTCGATTAATTACTTGCATTAATAAATATAATTTACTACAATACAACAATTAATCTAGGGTCGCATAGATTAAGTTTATTTGTTTAAAAATTAATAAGGAATCTAACAATGGCAAATTTTGTTTTTAAAGCTGAAAAGAGAGAAGACTTAGGTACTGGTGCGAGCCGCCGTCTAAGAAGAGCTAGTAAAATTCCAGCTGTTATATATGGTGGTGACAAAGAAGCGGTATCTGTAGTACTTGATCATGATAAAGTTTTACATTCAACAGAAGACAAAGTGTTCTTTTCAAGTGAAATAACTTTAGATATCAATGGTAAGCAAGAGAAAGTAATCATCAAAGCATTACAAAGACACCCATATAAAGTTAAGCTTATCCATGCTGACTTTATGAGAGTATAATTATTTTATATTTATATTTATATTTATTTCCCTATATATTTTTCTATTAAAAAATGCTTGTGTTAAACTAGTAAATTAGTTGTAATTATATATTTATTAGATGAGTACTTATACTGTAGTTATTATTATATTTATACTTATTTGTACATCTGCTTTTTTCTCAAGCTCTGAGACGGCAATGATGTCATTAAATAAATATAAACTTAAGCATTTAGCTAAAAAAAATCATCGTGCTGCAAAAAGAAGTCTATGTTTAGTACACAATCCTGAGAGGTTATTGATTGCTATTCTTATTGGTAATACTTTTGCAAATATCTTTGCTGGAACTGTTATTTCATCATATTCTGAAGATCATTTTGGTGATATTGGACTGCTTATTGCAACTATTATCGTAACTATTTTAGTTTTGGTTTTTGGTGAGATAATCCCTAAATCTTTTGCAGCTATTTACCCACAAAGACTGACTTTTCCTTTTTCTTTACCATTAAAAATAATCATACTAATTTTATATCCAGCAGTAATATTTTTAAGTATGGTTTCAAAAGTAACATTAAAACTTTTTGGGGTCAAAATAGAGGCTGCTAATAATGAGTCTTTGGATAAAGAAGAGATTCAGACTGTTGTCAATGAATCAAATGCAAAACTTGGAGCTAAAAATAAAAATATGCTCTTGGGAGTTTTGGAGTTAGATAAAGTTTTAGTCCAAGAGGTAATGACTCCTTTAAATAGGATTGAATATATTGATTTAAGTAATTCAATCGATAAAATTTTAGCCAGAATTGCAAAGATGAGATCATTAAATATTATTTTGTGTGAGAATAATGTAAATAATGTTATTGGAGTTATTAGATTAAAAGAGATAACTAATTTATTAATCTCATTTAAAAAAGATCAGATATCCAAAGCAGCATTACGCACAATCTCCCAAGAAGCATATTTTATTCCTGAAACTGTCTCATTACAAACACAACTTATAAACTTTCAACAAAAAAGTAAGCACTTTGCAATTGTTGTTGATGAGTATGGCGATGTATGTGGCACAGTTACAATTGAAGATATTATGGAAGAGATAGTTGGCGAATTCTCTGATAGGTTTGATGTCAATAATAATATCCGTAAACTTGCAGATAATAGTTATCTGATAGGTGGTAGTGCTACTTTAAGAGAGATTAATCGTCATATAGGTATAGAATTTGAAAGTGAAGATGCTAAGACATTGTCTGGTTTTATAATTGAAGAGATAGAGGATTTACCATCTGGACCTTGTTGCATAAAATATAACAATACTCTATTAGAAATAATGAATATTAGAGATAATAAAATAGTCTCAATAAAGTTAACTAATATTTAGATTATTCCTTTTAGCGCGTAGATTTTTACAATTTATAGCGAGTTTAGCTGTTGTTATATTTATTATCTATTTTTAGATGTTTGTGCTTTGTTATTTTTAGAGAAGTATAACTATTGAGTAGAAATCATCATTTATAATATATACATCCATTCTATTACAATTAATATTTTGCATAAATTGACTTGGTTGAGTAAACCCAGTTTCTTAATAATATTGACCTTGATAAGTATATGGGCTAGTTTCCATTTGTTCAACACTCTGTTGAAAGTAGCCATGTATTAAATCATCCTTATTAATAGTATGTACCGCTTAGTTGATAGTTAGGTAGTATAAAACTAGTATTACAACCTATAATACAACTAAGCACTAATCAAATAAGGCCACTATGAGTTGTTTTATTAGCCATATGAAAGTGAATTAGACATTAAATCTAAAGTTAACTACATCACCATCTTTCATGATATATTCTTTACCTTCAAGGCGAGTTTTACCAGCTTCTTTAGCACCTTTTTCACCATTATATTTAATATAGTCATCGTATGCGATAACTTCAGCTCTGATAAAACCATGCTCAAAGTCAGTATGAATTACCCCAGCTGCTTGAGGTGCTGTTGCTCCTACAGGAATTGTCCATGCTCTGACTTCTTTAACACCTGCTGTTAGATAGGTGTGTAAGTTTAGTAAGGCATAACCAGCTTTAATAATTCTATCTAATCCAGTCTCAGATAGACCCATATCAGCCAAAAATTCTAGTTTTTCATCAGGCTCTAGCTGAGATATTTCTTGCTCCATAGCAGCACAAACAGGCACAACATTTAAGTTCTCTACTTTGGCATACTCTATAACTTTATCAAGAAGAGGATTGTTCTCAAAACCATTATCATTAACATTAGCAATATATAATACTGGTTTGCTAGTTAGTAGGGGAGTTTGTTTGAGCCATTTAGCTTCATCATCAGTTAACTCAAAAGTTTTTGCTGGCTTTTCTGATTCTAAATGATCTTTTAATTTAGTATAAAAATCTGCTTTAGCTAAGGTTTCTTTATCCCCTGATTTTTTCATTTTTGAGAATCTTTGTACAGCTTTATCACATGATTCTATATCAGCTAGAATTAGCTCCATATTGATAGTATTAATATCATCTATTGGGTCAACTCTACCGCTGACATGAATTATATTGTCATCTTCAAAACATCTTACAACATGAGCTATAGCATTTGTTTCACGAATATTTGCAAGGAACTTGTTACCTAAGCCTTCGCCTTTACTAGCTCCAGCTACAAGTCCAGCAATATCTATAAACTCCATCGTTGTCGGTATTATTCTTTCTGGATTAACAATTTTTGCTAATTCGTTAAGTCTTTGGTCTGGTACAGAAACGATCCCAACATTTGGATCAATTGTACAAAAAGGGTAGTTTTCTGCATCAATTCCTGCTTTTGTAAGAGCATTAAAAAGAGTTGATTTTCCAACATTTGGCAAACCCACAATACCACATTTAAATCCCATTATTCTATTCCTTATATATTATTTTGTATGTAGCTTCTGCATCACAGGCTCTAATTTGTAGTTTATTATATCATTTAAAAAACAGATACTATTATTAATAGCATCATCTATATCTTTTTTCTGAGCTATAGATGGGTTTGATAATACATAGTTAGCTACTTTTGATTGATGTCCTGGATGACCAATACCAATTCTAAGGCGTAGATAGTCATTAGTACCTAAGTGTTGGTTAATACTTCTTAGACCATTATGACCACCATGACCTCCGCCTTTTTTTAGACGAATTTCTCCAGAGTCTATATCTAGTTCATCATGTACTACAAGTATTTCTTCTGGCGCGATTTTATAAAAATTAGCGACTTTTGTTATAGCTAAACCACTGTTATTCATATATGTCGTAGGAAATACTAGTATCACATTATTGTAATCAATACTAACTTTAGCTATGTTACAATTAAGCTTAGGATTTGAGATAAAACTTTGTTTTTTATCTTGAGCTATTTTAGCAATAAACCATTCACCAACATTATGACGTGTATCTTGATATTCTTTGCCTATATTCCCTAGGCCAACAATCATTTTTATTTTAGGCATTTTTTGTAGTATTATTTAGTTGTAGTCTGTCTAGGGGTATTTTAGTTACTTCTTTAAGAATTTTACTATTTGGCTTAGCATTTTTCTGTAATTGGGTATAAAAATTGCCATTATGACAGCTCTATTATCATCAGGCCAAATAATAGCAATATCATTTGTTGTACCATATTGACAAGTGCCAGTTTTATCACCAACTTCCCATTTATTAGGTACTTCAGCAGCAATACGATTGTTACGAGTACTACTAGCTATAAGCCATTTTTTAAACCTTAAGCGATGTTTTATATCAAGTATAGCATTGCTAAAAGCAAGTTTATTAATATCTCTAGCCATAATTTTTGGTGTGGTTTTATTCTCGTTTGTTATTAGACTGACATGATTGACTTTAGGTTCTAAATTAGCAATTTTTGTCGTATGATCCGCAAGGGATAAAATAAACTTATTGAGATTTTTCAAACCACCTAGTTTTTCAATTAGAATATTTGTCGCAGTATTATCACCTTGCATAGATGCTTTACAAAGTTGTTTGAAAGTCATGGTTTGGTTGATGTGCTTTCTTGTAATAGGTGAGTAGCCAACAATTTGATTTTTAGAAATTTTTACCTTTTGATTCAGTAGTTTATTATCAGCCATACTTTGTTTAAGTATTGCACCAACTACAAGAAATTTATAGATACTACATATCGGAAAATAGAAACTAGCATTAACTGCAAAGTTACTCCAGTCATTTCTATTTATAATGTAGACACCAATTTTACCACCATGTTTTTTTCTATATTTTGAATATCATTGGTAACTTGGGTATCTATTTTGGTAGTAGCAAAGCTTAAAGCTACAACTAATATACTAATTATTAACGTAAATTTTTTCATAACTTAATTTAGAAGTTAGTTGAGGTTAAAAGTAAAAATTCATTAATTTTGTTGATATTAGCTTTTGCTGCTATAGTAGCATCTGTGAGTGGAAGCTTGTTACCACCTGAGATTTTTTTAAAGCTCCTTGAGGTGTTTTATAAACAATCGTAGGGAAACCTTCAATATCACTTGATAATCTTAAGTTACTTTCAGCTTTTTCATTTTGCTGTGTTAAGTTTTGGTCATATTTTTTTGTCTTATGATACTTAATCAACGCTTCAAGAGGGTCCTTTGAGTTAAAAATACTTCTAACAATCTCTAGACTATTGCGAAGTGCGCCTAAAGGAATCCAGCGTACTGCAAGTTCTCTTGAGTTAATCGCTGGTTGAGTTGCATCAAATAGACGATTACAATAACTACAATTAGGGTCTATAATAGCATAGAATTTATATGAAGCATCATCACTACCTTGCTGGATGTACGTAGCATATTTTTTAATATCTAGATAAAGATTATTTACTTGAGGTGAAGATGTGAAATAGTTTGCATAAATATTATTTAAACTAGTTAGCTTGTTTTGATTTCTATCCCAAGCTAAAAGTTCACCATTAATAATTACACCACCATCTTCACTAGTGAAAGTTACACTATGTTTGGTAGAGTCATTTTTATCTTGTAGAATATATGCTTGCAGATGGATACCTGTATAAAAAGTCTTTATAACTTTATATTATGGAAAGGCATGCTCAACAAGATATAAGCCTTGTTTGTTATCTGGTGAGATTTTGTTAAGGTTAGTAGTGCTAAAAATATACAGCACAACTAGTAGTATAACCACAAATAAAATTAGAATAGAGAAATTTTTTTGCATTAGTTATGACTAAAATTGAATTAGCATAACGTGATTATACCATATATAGATATTATCTTTAGTTAGTAGATAAAAAAATGTAGCCAAAATTATTGCAGGTCCAAAAGGTATGACATGAGTGCGTTTAGCAACAAGATTTATAGTAATAGCAATCACAATTCCAAATATACAACTTACAAAAATTGTATATAATAACATCGGGTAGCCAAACCAATCACCTACTGCTGCCAAAAGTTTAAAATCACCATGGCCAAAACCTTCTTTGCCTGTGAAAATTTTATACACCCAAAAAACTAACCACAGTGAAAGATAGCCAATTATAGCTCCCCACACAGATTGCTCTAGAGTAGTAAAAATATTATAGTAATTAAGTATTATGCCAAGCCATAGCAATGGTATTGTCAACGAGTCCGGAAGGATTTGGTGTTTAGCATCGATAAAGAATAGTGATATAAAAAAGCTACTTAAAGTTACTAGAGCTAAGCTCTGAATTGTAAAACCAAAATAATAGAAAATAGCTACAAATAAGCTAGCAGTGATAAATTCTAGTAGCAGATATTCAAAAGATATTTTTTCTTTACAGAAGAAGCATTTACCTTTGAGTAAAAACCAACCAATTATCGGAATATTATGACGATATTTTAGTTTATTATGGCATTTTGGGCATTTAGATGGTGTTAATAAACTAAAATTCTGTAAGGGTTGGTGCTTATCAAACCCAAGTATTTCTCGAGCAATAGCTTGTTCAGCAGCAAATAGTTTATTTGGTATCCTATATATCAAAACATTCAAAAAGCTACCAATAGTTGCACCAAATAGAAATATAAACGAGAAAATTATATAGATATCGTAGTACATATTATTTATGTTCTGGTACACATTGCTTATTTTTAGATTTAAGTTTATTGACACCATCAATAGCAGCAATACGATAAGCCTCAGCCATAGTAGGGTAGTTAAATGTGGTGTTCAAAAAGTATCTGATAGTATTATGCTTACCAGGCATTGACTTGATAGCTTGACCAATATGGATAATCTCAGATACTCTATGACCAAAGCAGTGAATGCCGAGGATCTCTAGAGTCTCTTTATGGAAAAGTATCTTTAGCATACCTGTTTCACTTCTTGAAATTTGTGCACGAGCTAGATCTTTAAAATAGGCTCTACCAACTTCATAAGGAATATTCTCAGTGGTTAATTGCTCTTCAGTTTTTCCAATGCAGCTAATCTCTGGGCGGGTATAGATACCTGTTGGGATATCCTCAACTAACTTGTCATTACAAGAGCCATCTATAATATGTGTAGCTGCAAATCTACCTTGGTTAAAAGCTGATGATGCAAGTGAAGGAAAACCTATAGCATCACCCACAGCATAGATATTCTCTTGAGTAGTTTGATAATTATCATTAACTTTGACAAGACCTCTTTGAGGGTCATACTCAACACTAATCTTATCTAGATTAAGACCATTTGTATTACCAGCGCGCCCAAGAGCGAATAAGACATAATCAGATTCGATAATTTTACCTGAGTTAAGTGTTGTGACTACTTTATCGCCTTTTGCTTTGATACTTTTATAAGTTTCATTGTGCATTAGGTTAATTTTCTGATTAACAGTGAAGTGATTTGTCAATGTTTCAATAATTTCATCATCAAGAAATGACATTAATTTATTTCTAGTGTTGATAAGATTTACTTGAATATCAAGTGTTCCAAGTATAGAGGCATATTCACAACCAATTACACCTGCACCATAAATAGTAATCGATTTAATATTTTTGTCTTTTAATTTTAGAAGCTTATCACTATCTAAAATTCTTGGATGAGTAAAGTCAATATCATTAGGTTGATATGGACGAGATCCTGTAGAGAGAATGAACTTTTTCGCAGTAATGATTCCAGTTGAGCCATTTTTGCGTGAGATTTTTATTTTATGCTTGTCGATAAAACTAGCAAAACCATAGAAAACATCAATTTCATTATTAACGAAACGGTTTTTCTTAATCTCTCTTTGTTTGATAACTATTTTATAAGCAGTATCAAGCATCTCTGGGAAATCGAAGCTTTTTTTATTATACCAAACTTCACGCGATAGCTGTCTTAGAGCCTTACTTGGAATTGTTCCCCAGTTATTACAACCACCACCAATAGCATCATCCTCGATGATAGCTACTTTTTGCCCGTTCCTAGTTGCTTTCATCGCAGCCCCTTCACCACCAGGACCACTGCCTATAATAATAATATCGTAATTATATTCCATGGTTTTACTCCACACCCTCTATTTTCTTTAAAAATCGGCAAACACATTGTCAAAATAATAACATAGTATAAGTTTATATTGACTAGTTTTAGACAAATTATTGATATTTTATGAGCATTTCAGCAATTTTCTTAGTAGGTGAGACGATTTGATCAACACCAATATTATTGCAATATTTATACTTCATATTTATCAAGCTTGATAGAAATTTTTGGTTGATTACTTATTTTAGTTATCTTGTTTAAGTACTTCTTTAATTGCTAGAAGTGTTAGAATCTTTTTCATTAAGTATAAAAATACTTTTTGCTTTAATGATATTCGCTTTGATAAGTGCATCATAGTCATGTTATTATGCGTCAATGAAATGTTTTTTTGTTCTTCATCGATATTTATAAATTTTTGCTGGTAATTTTTTCTAGATAACAATAAGATTATCAATATGAGAATTTAGATAGTCTTTGATTAGACATTTAGTAATTTTGGTACAGCCACAAATTATCATATGATCTTTTATATATGAAACTCCATTTTTTTGTTTAAATTTATCAGTAACTTTATTTATGGTACTACCAGTTAATACAGTAATAATCGTTGTAAATAAACCAATACTACAATCATAATTGATATTCTAAAGAGTTTTGCATCTTCTGTAATAATAGGATGAATATCGTCATACCCAACAGTACTAAAAGTTACGATAGTAAAGTAAACAGGATCAGAGATATTTTTGACAACATCAAATTCATCGCTTAAGTAATACAAGCCTAATACACTATAGATAACAGCTAACAAGAATGTAATAGCAACAACAAACTAGTAAAAGCTTAGGGTTTCGCTATTTTTTTATTAAAAGCTTTCCTAAAATAAAACAACAAGATAATTTCTATAGCATGTGTTAGAAAAGTTATCTTATAGGCTATATGTTTATCTTGAATATAATCACCAACCATACATATATAAACTGATAAATATAACTGCTGGAAACTAGAATTTTCTTTTGTGTTGATAGATATCTTTAGCGATTTTTATCATAAAATAGCCAAGTAAAGATATTATAACCTAACTCAAACCTGGAGTTATATTTCATGCTTATATTAAATATCAGAAGGTATCTCAACATGAATGTTTATCGAGAAGATTTTATTGATAATTGGTAGTATTGTAATGATACTATTTAATATCATTGTAATAGATATAAAAAGAGTAATACAGTTTGAATATTTTTCTCTAATAGTCATTGATAAATGATATTAAGGTAATCGCTTAGAATGCAAAGATTATAAATTATATACTAAAGAAAATATAGTTATTATTTATCTAGATATATGTAAGCTTTCTAATTTTGGGGATTATTAGATACATAATAAATGCCGATATAGCAGCTACTATCATTAGACCAGTAAATAGTGTTAAATAGTTAGAGTTTATTTCAATAGGGGTTGTTGCATTAATATCTAGTGAAGCTACTAATATTGATAGTAAGCTTGTAATAACTCCAGAAGTACTACCGGTAACAACTATACAAAATCTCATCATTAAACCTTGAAGTTTTGGTTTTGCAAGTTTATCAACCATAGCATAGCTTGTAGGACCTATAAGTAGCTCTCCTATAGATTGAAATACATAGCTTAATATGAACCAAATCGCAGCTGTATAGCCGCACATAATATACTAATAATTAGCAATGCAAAGCCAATTGATATAAAAATAAGATTAAAGCAGAATTGCATTGGGAATGAAAAGATAAGCACTTGTGTATAATTAATAGTATACTTGGAAGTAATATACCTCCAACAGCTATCAATACTGTATTTACATTTTTAAACCATTGTGTTTGGATTGTAAAATACAGCAAGTGTTTATCTATATATTTGCTTCAGCAAACACAGTTAGAGCCATTGGCGCAAGTTGATATGCCTGACCAAAAGACTAAACCAAAAGTTGCTAATAATTACATCAGCATAAACTTTATCCTTTTGTTCTTTGATATTTTGAGTGTTAGCAATTGGGATAAACATTAACAGTAGTAATATTTCTATTACAAGGGCAAATATAGTTTGTGTTAAGTGGATATTGTAGTGCAACAAAAAACAATAACACTGTGATAAAAATTATCGAAAATAGGAAGAAATTATTTTTGAGTAATATGCTGTTTTTGTTGAATTCTCTTAACTAAAGGGGTTATCAGCTCCTGTCTTCCAGCTTGTTGCTAAGAGTACAAAAGCAATAATGTTGATAATTCGTTATTATAAGAAATAGTGTATTATAACTTTTTTTAGCTTGGTATATTCCAGCAATTGTAAAACCGGTAAAAAAGCATATATTTATACCAGCATAATTTCAGAAAAATGCACTTTTTTATCACCATCATTATTTTCAAATTGCTGCGTTAAAATCGTATTTATACAAGGAACATTTAAATCGCAACCTGGTAAAAATAATACCAAAGCTATCTAAAATAAACACGCAAATATTTGTAACACCATTCCTAATAAAAATAACGCTCTATAACTTATTAAGCGACCATCAATATATCCAACTAAGATATGTAAACCATAATTAAAGGCAACAAATTCGCCCATAATAGCACTAGCTTTAGTAACGGTAAAGCCAAGTGCCTGAGTCATAAACAATACTAAGGTTGAATATAAAACAGCGAAACTAACAGTTGAAAAGAGCTATGTTATTAGCAAAAGTCTTGAAGCTTTTTAAACAAAGTAATACTCATAGACATTTTAATTTGATTAAGTAGTAAAAAGATTTTATCGTCACAAATTAAGAAAATACATATTAGAGACGTAAAAAAATATAAAATTTAGCTTAGTTTTTATAGGATATATTGGCTTAAATCTTTGTTTTTAACTAGGTTTCCTAGTTTTTCATTGACATAGTCTGTAGTTATATTGATATTTTTTTCTTCTAGTTCTGGCGCATCAAAAGAAATTTCCTCAAGAAGCCTTTCCATAACTGTGTGAAGTCTCCTAGCACCAATATTCTCAACTTCTTCATTAACTCTGTAAGCAATTTCAGCAATTTTTCTAATAGCATCCTCTTCAAAGCTTAAATCAACACCTTCAGTTTTCATCAAAGCGATATATTGCTTGAGAATAGAACAGTCAGGTTCTCTTAAGATTCTCACAAAATCTTCTATTTCTAGAGACTTTAGCTCAACCCTAATCGGTAATCTACCTTGAAGCTCTGGTATAAGATCAGAAGGCTTAGCAACATGAAATGCACCAGATGCAATAAACAGTATATGGTCTGTTTTGATCATGCCATATTTTGTTGATACTGTAGAACCTTCAACTAATGGTAATAAATCACGCTGTACGCCTTCGCGTGACACATCAGTCCCTGAGTTACTTGACTTTCTACATACCTTATCAATCTCATCTAAGAATACAATACCATTTTGTTCAACCGCTTCTAAAGCACGAGCTTTTATGTCTTCTTCATTAACTAGTTTTGCTGCTTCTTCATTCTGAACTAATTTAATCGCATCTTTGATACGCATTTTCTTATTTTTTTTCTTATCACTGCTTAAGCTAGAGAAAAGATCTTGTAGCTGACTCGTCATATCTTCCATACCTGGAGGTCCCATTACGCCAATAGTTTTTGGAGAAACAGCTACTTCAATCTCGATTTCTTTATCATCAAGTTCACCATTTTGGATTTTCTTTCTGAAGATTTCGCGAGTTTTATTTTCTTTTTTACTTGCAGCATCTTCTGCAGGTTCATTTGCAAAACCAACCTTTGATTCTGAAGCTCTTGCAGGCGGGATTAACACATCTAGAATTCTATCTTCGGCTAGTCTAACAGCTTTTTCTGTGACTTTGTCTTTAGCTTCCTCACGCTTCATTTTGACAGCGGTTTCAACTAAATCACGAATAATAGATTCGACATCCTTACCAACATAACCGACTTCTGTAAATTTAGTTGCTTCAACTTTGATAAACGGAGCATCTGCTAATTTTGCTAATCTACGTGCAATTTCAGTCTTACCTACACCAGTTGGACCAATCATAAGAATATTCTTAGGAGTTACTTCTTGACGCATTTCATTATCAAGTTGCATTCTGCGCCATCTGTTACGCAAAGCAATAGCAACTGCTTTTTTAGCATCATTTTGACCAATTATGTGTCTTTCTAGTTCATGTACAATTATTTTTGGAGTCATTATTTGTGTCATTGTATAACTATCCTTTTTTATTTTCTAAACTTTCTATCGTTAAGTTATGATTCGTATAAATACAAGTATCTGCAGCTATTGCAAGGCTCTTTCTGACAATTTCTTCAGCTGATAAATCAGTGTTTTCAACAAGTGCAGTTGCTGCAGAACGAGCATAAGTTGAGCCTGAACCAATTGAGATAATCTCATTTTTATCAGCAGCCATTACATCACCACCACCTGATATTAATAGTGAAAGCTTTTCATCAGCGACAATAACCATAGCTTCAAGTTTACTTAGCATTCTATCTAGACGCCATTCACGAACCATTTCAACAGCTGCTCTTTCAAGATTACCTTGATAGAATTCTAATTTTTGTTCAAATTTTTCAAATAATGTAAAGGCATCGGCTGTTGAGCCAGCAAACCCTGTAAGTACTTTACCATTATTTAATTTTCTAACTTTTACTATATTATCTTTTGCGACTGTATGTCCAAGAGTAGCCTGTCCATCACCACCAATTACTACTTTGTCACCTTTTCTAACACATAGAATAGTAGTTCCTTTGATTGTTTCCATAATTATTCCTTTATTAGGCATTATTAAAATAATCTATGTAATTTTATTAAATGGTATTGATATCAAATTTTACAAGTTTTTATTATGATTTTTTATATCTTTAAATATTAGATTAGATTTTATAACACAAAAACAACAACTTTTATGTTATATTTTAACTTGTTTTATTTATTAACTGAGTGTTTTAAGTATGAGTAATTTAAATTTTAAAGAAACTATTTCGTTAGCAGCATCTATATACAAGAGAGCTTTTAAGGTAACTTTTGCATTAGCCTTTATGCTTTCATTTATCTCTGAGTTTTGTTTTGTCTATTTGATGAACCATGGTATAGATAAGTTTATCCAAAGTAATGGTGAGGGTGATGTTTCTGAGTTGCCATCTGGTAATATTTTAGTAGCTATGTTTTTGATAATTATGATTGCGACAGTATTTGTTTATGCGATGATAATTACTTTACAAGGAATTATGGTTAAGCATGAGCTAAAAGTATCAGATGCGCTAAAAATTGCCTTACAAATATTTTATAAAAGAGTTTTTGTATTTATTGGCTCATTTTTACTTTCAATGATTATAATGACTATATTCACGATGTTTTTACAATATATAGGTATCTTTTTAGCAATATTGTTGTTTTTAACTGTAATGCCTGCAGTACTGTTAGCGCAGAAGGGTATTTTTGAATCATTTTCAGCTAATTTCTATGCAGTAAAAAATAATTTTTTCTATATGTTTAGAATTTCAATAACAATATTAGCATTTATGATTATCAAGTCATCATTAACATTTGGTCTAATATATGTGCTAAGAAGTTTAAATATCGAGATCAATTCATTAGAAATGTCTATTCAGAATATTGTTGTAACAGTAGTTGATGCTTTTATTTTACCTTTTGTTTTTGCTATCAGTGTTGCGGCATTTTTTGCGATAAATTCAAAATAAAACTTGCATAAAACTAAAAACTATATACAAATTTAATTTAGCTGAAGGTTTGAAATCACACATCTATAATTGGTTGATAGTTTATTGTTCTAAGATTTTTTTAAAGAAATTGAAATCATAACTATTTTCATAGCGAATATTCTTATTGGTAAGATTTGTATTTTTATAGACATTTTTGACTTCTGTGACAATCCCAGATTCAATTTTGATTTTGATTTCTTCACTAGTTTTTGTATAAGTTTTTGTAAAAGGTAAAGTTTTACCAAACCGCCAGTTCCAGTCTTTTAAGTTTTCAATTTCTTTGGTTATTAGCTCTTTATTTTCTAAAGTGGTTTCTTCATTAATCAAGCTTAACTCAATACTTCTGAAACCTTTGATAAAAGCTCTAGTGATATCTTGAGTTTGTATATCTGGTTTTAGTTGGTAAAGATTTATAACTTTGGAACGATAAGATTTAACTCCTTTGGTATCAAGCGACTTATCTATTGGCTGATGAAGGTAATCATAGAGTTTTTTGATATTAGCATTTATTAGTAATGTGCCATGATGAAAAGCTCGATCTTTTTTCTCTCTAAAAGCGCTACCTGATACTTTATAAGTATAGTTATGATGATCAACGACGATATCATTTCTTTGGTTAGCATAGACTTCGATACCTAACTTTTTAATAGTATTACAAACTAATTCTAGGTTAGCTTGGATATCATGATCTTTTTCAGGGGAAATAATCGTATAATTTAGATTACCAAAATCATGATAAACTGTACCACCACCACTTTGGCGTCTGACCATAGGGATATTATCTTGCTGCATTGCTGTGAGATTGCACTCAAGCCAAGGATTCTGAGCTCTACCTATGACAACACAAGGTGCATTTTGCCATAAAAATAGGATTTTTTTATTATTTAGCTTTTCTAAAAAAAGCCAGTTTTCAAATGCTAAATTAAAATAAATATCATTATTTTGAGAGATATATATATTCATCGGCTATTAAATATTTTTAGTTTGTAATAAGTATAAGGTTTTATTGATTCTATAAAAGAGTTTTGTGCTATAATTTCGCTTTACTGAATAAAATTTATTAATACAAAATATAATGTCGACTATACAGCAGACTTTAGAAATTATTAAAAGAGGGACTGATGAAGTCCTAATTGAAGAAGAATTAATCAAGAAACTTGAAAAAAATAGACCGTTGGTGATTAAGTTTGGCTGTGATCCAACAGCTCCAGATATTCATTTTGGGCATACTGTAGTTATTAATAAGCTAAAACAATTACAAGATTTAGGTCATGAGATTCATTTTTTGATTGGTGATTTTACGGCTCAAATAGGTGATCCTACTGGAAAAAATGCAATAAGACCACCACTAACAGCGGCAGAGGTTGCTACAAATGCTGAAACTTATACTAAGCAAGTGTTTAAGATCCTTGATAGAGGCAAAACAGTGATCCGTCGCAATGGTGATTGGTTTAATCAAATGTCTGCTAGTGACATGATTAAGCTTACTTCTAAATCAACAGTAGCAAGAATGCTTGAGAGAGATGATTTCTCAAAAAGATATAAAAATGGTCAATCGATATCAATCCGTGAATTCTTATACCCTCTAGTACAGGGTTATGATTCTGTAACTATGGATGCTGATCTTGAACTTGGTGGTACAGATCAAAAATTTAACCTGCTAATGGGTAGAGAACTACAAAAGCAACATGGTCAAGAACCTCAAGTTATAATTACAATGCCACTTCTAGAAGGTTTAGATGGTGTCAAAAAAATGTCTAAATCAAGCCAAAACTATATCGGTATTGAAGAACCAGCAAATGAAATCTTTGGTAAGATAATGTCAATTTCAGATGAACTTATGTGGCGCTATTATGAATTACTAAGTTTTAAATCTCTAGAAACTATCACTAAATTAAAACAAGATGTCGTAGCTGGTGCTAATCCGTGTAATATTAAGATAGAGCTCGCTAAAGAACTGATTGAGAGATTCCATTCTAAAGTTGATGCTGAGAGCGCTCATCAGGATTTTATTCAAAGATTCCAAAAAAATCAGATACCTGATGATATAAATATTGTAGAATTAAACCAAGAGTTTCCGATAGCGAACTTACTAAAAGAAGCAGGCTTAGTTGCAAGTACTTCTGAAGCTAATCGTATGATTCAGCAGGGTGCAGTAAAAATCGATGGTGAAAAGGTTAGTAATAGTAAGGCTATTTTTGCTAAAGGAACAAATAATGTTTTCCAAGTAGGAAAGCGTAAATTTACAAAAATTATTATAAAATAAGGGATTGTGTAAAATGGATAAGTTTTTATCAATATTTGTTGGTGTATTAATTATAGTAACTATTGTAACTATATTTATTCATCTTTTTCCAATAGCTATAAAAGTATGTGTTATCTCAGCGATTATTAGTGCAATAATTTATGTTGTACTTAAAATGATTGAGAAATTTAGTAATTAGATTGTTTAAATTTAATAATTAAAAATAAGTATTTTAAGTATCTCTCTAAATAAGGCAATTTTTTGTCGTTCAAAAAGTAGAGAATCTAAATCTTTATATCTCCTATAAAGTTTTTTTAAATAAATATTTAAGATAAGATATGAAAATAAAAACTTTAGAATACATGATCGCACTGTATGAAGCAGGTAGTTTCAAAGAGTCTTCTGAAAGATGATTTGTATCGCAAACAGATTTGAGTATGCAAATAAAAAACCTAGAAGATCAATATGGTTTCAAGATTTTTGAAAGGACAAAGAAAAAAGTCTATACAACAGAAATCGGAGCGAAAATTGTTAAACAAATCTACAATATTTTAGATACACATAAAAGTTTAGATAGGCTCATAACAAATTATCTAAATAAACAGAGAGTTCCTATATCTATAGGAGCTTTTCAACTTTATATCTCTATCTTATGCCTAAAATTGTTCCTAAACTTAAAAAAGATTATCCTAATTTTGAAATTTCTGCAGTAGAAAATGACACACATAAGTTAATTGATATGCTTTTATAAGGATCAGCTAGATTTTGCCTTTTTAGCGGAATCTATAGAAGATAGTAATCTTCATAATGAAAGATTTTATTTATCATCAAGTATTGATATAATCCAATATCACAGAAAAAATCAGTAATATTAAAAGAGCTCTCACAACAGAAACTAATATTACTAGACAGTGAAGAAGGTCTGAAAGGCTGGATCTTAGAAATTTGTAAGTCAAATAATATTGATTTTAATTTCACCAATGGATTTAGTTTATTCACAATAAGAGAAATGGTTAGAATTAATGAAGGTGTAGCGCTTGTACCAGAGCTTGCATGTATAAATATTCAAGGGTTTTCATATCTTTCTATAAAGGATATGGATTTTTATAAAAATATTTGTTTAGTCAGAAAAAAAGTAGTGTGTTAGAAGAATATTCAACTATAGTCAAAGCAGTAACAGAAATGATTAATTTAGGAAAATAGATTTTTCTTATAGTCTTTTGTTCAAACTAAATTTAATTATCATAAAGAGAATCTATGATAAACATAAGGTTAAAATATTTCACTTAGTGATTTATTTTTTTGTATTCTGTATAAGTTTCTATTTTTTGATATAGTTTGCAAATATGGGAAAAATAACTATTAACATAAAGAATATTTATGATATTACAGATATGCACAAAGCGTTTTAAAAGAGATTACTAAGAGTTTTTTAGATTATATTGATAGTGGCTCATATCAGCAACAAACAGTGTATGAGAATGAGCAAGCATTTAGAAAAATTAGAATAAATCAAAGTGTATTTAAAGATTGTAGTTACAGAAATCAAGCTACAGAGCTATTTAGTTTCAAATCTAGTGTGCCATTTGCAAGAGCTCATGTATTGTCTGATGAAATTGTTACCCCAAGAAGTGTGACTTGTTGTGGCTTTGCTGGAGATAAAAGTTTCACTTTTCCAGAACTTAATGCTTCTGCATTATCAGGTTTAAAAGAAGAAGTTAAAGATTGTGTCTGTGGGATTTCTAATAGTAGAACTCGTGAGATAGGTTTAAGTTATCATTCTGGATTAATTTACTACTCTGCATTTGATTTATTAGATAAGCATCCGGCAGTTAAATTAGGTTTAAGGAACAAATATGAATAATTTTATACTTTATAATCCTACATGCATATTTTTTGGTGAGGGTGAAATATCAAAGTTAAGAACTGTAATCGATAAAAAATCAAAAGTTTTGATAGTTTACGGTGGAGAGAGCTTCAAAAAATATGGAGTATATAAGCAAACTCTAGAGGCTTTAGCAGGATATAGTATTTTTAAGTTTGGGGTATTGAGCCAAATCTTAATTATAGTACCTGTATGAAAGTTGTTTCATATATTTATAAGAACATGGTATTGATTTTATCTTAGCTGTTGGTGGAGCATCTGTGATCGATGCTGTTAAGTTTATTATCAGCAGTAGTGTATTTTGATGGTGAGCCATAGGACGTACTAGCTAAAGCAGTTGAGGTAAACAAAACTATGTCTTTTGGCAGTATTTTAACAGTTGCTGCAACAGCTTTAGAAATGAATTGAGCATCAGTAATATCAAGAAGAAAAACTGGTGAAAAGATAGTATTTTTTTAGTGATAAGGTATTCCCTAAATTCTCTATCTTAGATCCAGTTGTAACTTACACTTTACCAAAAAACAAATATCAAAAGGTGTGTAGTTGATGTGTTTGTTCATATTATGGAGCAATATATGGCATTTCCACAGTATGTCGATTTGCAAGATGGCTTTGCTGAGACAATTTTAAAAAGTTTAATAAATAATGGACCTAAAGCTTTAGAGAATCTAGAAGATTATAATGTGTGCTCTATATAATGTTTTCAACAACTATGGATTAAATGGCTTAATTGGCTCAGGAGTTGTAAAAGATTGGGTAACTCATCAGATAGGACACTCTTTAAAAGCATATCATAACTTAGATCATGGTCAGACTTTAGCGATAGTTTATCCAAATGTACTTAAATATAAGAAAGCTGAAAAGCAGATGAATTAGTACAATATGCTGAAAGAGTTTTAGATATCGATAATAGTTTACCAAAAGAGCAAAAATAGATTTAGCCATAGCTAAAACAGAAAAATTTTTCAATATTATGCACAGCTTGCTACAAAATTAAAAGATTATAGTATTGCTCAAAAAGATATGATACTTTAGTTAATAATGTTGCTAAAAACTCAAATTTTACCACTAAGTGAAAGACAAGACATTTATTTTGATGATGTTAGAAAAATATTAGAAATTAGCTTATAAAATTAATCATTTCTCTTAAAGCCAATTATTTGTCTACGTTGTTTTTTTGTTGGTTTCTCTGGGCTTAGTAGATTGGCAGTTTTTCTAATAGTTGCTTTTTTTCTCTTTTTTTGATACTTTCAGGAGTTTCTGTATAGAGTTTTTGCGCTTCGGTAGCTGATTTTCTAATTTCGTCTAAAAAAGCTTCAACAACTATTGTTTTTTTGATATGAGCGTGTTGAATTTGATAGATATTACCAATATTTACAGTTTTATTTACTTTTGTTTTATACCCTTGAAAGTGTACTTCGCCACCTTCGATAGCTTTTATGCTAAAGCTCCAGTTTTGTAGAATCTAGCAGCCCACAACCATTTATCTAGTCTTACACTCATCTTTGTAAATATTGCTTAAAAGGTGGTTTTGATTATAACTAATAATATCTAGCGTTTTAACTAGTTTTAAAGTCTGTTATCCTAAAAGACAGTTTAATCTGTTTTAGAAAAGTAAAAAATGAATAAAACTATAAATTTACATAAAATGAAAACCTCTCTAGATACGGCAAATAATGCTGTATATGAGTTGGGGAATATTTATCTAAATGATTACATTGGTCAGCATCTGAAACTTGAGTTTCTTGATGAAATTAATTGTGTCGCCTGTGGAGCTAAAACTAAAAAAAGCTACTCACAAGGCTATTGTTTTATGTGTATGAGAAGATTACCAGAGTGTGATATCTGTATTGTTAAGCCAGAATTATGTCACTTTGCCGCAGGAACATGTAGAAACTCAAGCTGGGGTGAGCATAATTGTATGAAAATTCATATAGTATATTTAGCAAATACTGGTGATGTTAAGGTTGGTATTACTAAGCTTAAAAATATCCCCTCTCGTTGGATAGATCAGGGTGCTAGCCAAGCTCTACCAATATTTACTGTCGAAAATAGATTTATATCTGGCCTAGTTGAGGTTGCTATCAAAGAACATATATCAGATAAAACAAATTGGCGTAAAATGCTCCAAGGTGAGCCTAATAATATTGATTTTGTGAGTTTAAGAGATCAGCTTATTGAAAAGTCTAGGCAGAAAATAATAGAGATAAAAGCTAAATATGGTCAAAATAGTGTTAAGCTAGTAGAAGGTAAGGTACAAAATATAAATTATCCAATCCTTAAATATCCAACTAAACTAAAATCTTTCAATCTAGATAAAGATCGTATAATTGATGCAAAACTTATTGGTATCAAAGGGCAATATCTGATTTTTGATAGTGGTGTTATAAATATTCGTAAATTTAGTGGCTATAAGTGTAATTTATAGGTATAGATTTAGGTTATGTCAAAATTAGCTATTATCGGTGCTGGAGTAAGCGGTATTTTTAGTGCAAAACTCCTTTTAGATAAAGGTTTTGATGTGACTATTTTTGAGAAGACTGATAGCATTGCAGGTGTATGGTTATACCAAGCAAGGAGCTTTGTATAAAAGCTTAAAAACTAATTTACCTAAAGAAGTAATATCTTTGATAAGCAAAGTGTGTAGCTTATCAAGCAAAATAATCATTTATAGCTACGCTGAAGTTAAAGTTTATTTAGAAGAAAATGCAGATGCCTGGCAGATATATAAGCATCTACAGTTAAACTCTGAAGTTACTGCCCTAAAGCCATTAAATATAGTGTTAAAAAACCTTTGTGGTAAATTACATATATAAAAGAGCAACAAAAATATCAGCAAGAGTTTGAGTTTGTGGTAGTTTGTAATGGACGTTATAATATTGCTAAAATTCCTAATCAATGATATAACCGGTATTAATAAAGTTAGCAGCTATCTCGCATAGTAAAAGTTATAGAGCTGCGGGGTTAATCATGGTCAAAAAGTTTTATGTGTTGGCTACTCTTAATTAGGGATGGATATATTTTAAGAGTTGTTAGATAGTGTTAGAGATGTTATGTTGCTTTAAGAGATTTAGATAATAAAAAAGAACTAGACAACCTTCAAAGTTCTAAAAAAGCAATTAAATTCATATCATCACCACAAAAGCTTAGTGCTACTAAAGAAGGTTGTATAGTAACTACAACAAATTAAAATAGTATTAAAGTAGATGAAATTATATTTTGTACTGGCTATAGTTATGATTTGTGATTTTTATCACAAGATATAATTTCTACTGATAACAATATTGTAACACCACTATAACAACCAGATTTTACATCAAAAATATTTAAATCTTGCTTTTGTTGGCTTACCTTGGAAAACATTACCATTTCTTTTATCAGAATGCTAAATGATTTTCTTGGTAACTTGATGAAATAAACTTATCAAAAGTTGTCTCAAAAATGCAAACTAGTTAAACACAAATTACTAATTTTGACGAGACAAATTTAAAATATTTTCATATGCTTGGAGATCAGCAGTGGCTTGTAATCTAAATTTACTTGATCTTGTTGGGCTAAAAAGTAGTTATCATTAGCAGGGAATTGATTTGATTGGATAAGTATATCAAGATGTTCATGACTTAAAAGTAACATATCCATTTAATTATCGTCAAGCTTAACTTTGATAGATATACATATACGATATCTTTTGATCTTAAATAGTTTGTATCAGACTTGTAGGGCAAATTCTATATCTCTCTCTGATGCTGCATCATCTTTTCTATTTTTATATACACTCAGTATTTTTTGATTAGCCCTGTTTGGTAATGTTCTTTTGAGATTTGTCGTTTTTTCAGTTTTTGGATATCTTTAATTATTGATTTAATTGCAATTTTTCTACTAATTGTATAAGGCGATTGAGGGTATAGCTTAAATGCTAGCCAAAGCCCAATAGCGCCAACTATAATACTTATTCCGATAGTAAAAGATTTTGCTACTTCAAAATCCATATGATTGCTGGGCTGTATTATCGAGATAAAGCCTATACAAAATCCTAGACTGTGCATCTGATATTTAGAATGCGCTAAGGTAGCTATTCCTAATAATAAACCCCCGAGTAAAACTAATATCAGCAGCTCAAAGTAACCAACTACTTGTGATAATAGATTCAAAGTTATAAAGATACTAATAGGTATTGACAAAAATAGACCAATTACTACATTTTTTATAATATTAGCTGGATTTGGAGCTGCTATAGATATTTGTGATAATAGGCATGGAAATATCAACATCATTAGTAAACTTGAGTTACCATAATATGTATCCAAACTAAATATTCACACAGTAGTAGGCAGATTGTCCTAGAAATAGCAATAAAAGTAACAGCTGGATTTGTGTAATTTATGAAACTGTAGGATGATTCTTTATTATTACTCTTGTTAGAGGTAGAGAATAACTCTTGGTAGCTATGAAGTAAATTGTTTATTCTTTTAATAACTTTTTTATCAGATGGTTACTTGAACTACTAACTAAAGAGTACTGAGTTAGGTCAAGTTTATCTAGATTAGTTACTATATTTTCTAAGTCTTTTTTGATAGCTGAATCATCATCTTTTTTTGCTAGATGTTTGCTCAAAAAGTGAACAGCTTGGATTAGTTCAACTAGTTTATTTGAAAAAATAACATAGCCTGTTTTAGTTATATTTTCGTATTTTGCGGCGCTTAAATCATTATCAAGAGCAACAAGGCTATTAAGGATATTTTCTACTTTTATATTATATTTTTGATTATTGCTAAAGTCTTGAGTAGAAAACATTTCTTTAATGTAATTTATAGTTAAATCAAATCCTTTAGTTTCATGGTTTGTCAGTGTTTTTTCAACTCTCATTGGTAGAATATAATAGTTTACAAAACATGAGCATAAGCTACCGATTGCCATTTCTGTGACTCTAGAGTTCCAGTATGAAAAACACTTTCACTAGTTGTAGCCGCTGGATCAGCTATAGAGTAAAAAACAACTATATTACAAGTCTTATTCGCTATAGCTAGTGCATACATAAAATTTGGATGAGACATGTTAGCAGAGAAAAACATGGTTATAGCTATAAAAAGACATAAAGCCAATAAAGCTAATACAGGATATGGTAAGAAAAAATCAACTATCAAAAAACCAACACCTACCCCAATAATAGATGCACTGATTAGAACTACAGCTTTTTCAATTATAAAACCAGTTTCGGGTCGAGTTTGCAGAAATAGTGCTGCAAACATTGCCTATATTGGTTTATCTAAGTCTAGGCTCATTGATATACCAAGTGCTAATGTAATAGCTATACATCCTTTAACTGTATATAAAGCATTTTGTTTATTGAAGATTGCTGGCATGTCATTTATCAAATCTTTGATCATTTTATAATTACCGTTGCATTCATTCCTGATACAAGTTCTATATTGTTTAGTATTACATCTAAGGCAATATCAACAGGTATTCTTTTTGATAATCTTACCCGGTCATAGGTTTGTTGTACTTTGGGTAAAAGTTGGTTATTTACATCAGTATTATTATCAGCAACTGCTTTACCTATACTTACTACATGCCCATATAGTGGCGATCCACCACTCATAAGTTCTATTTTAGCTTTATCGCCTATTTTTTATATGTGGTAATTTAGTTTCTTCAAAATAGCCAGTAACATAAAATGAATCAGTTTTTACTAGAGACACCACAGGTTTAGATACTACTACATAATTACCTTGTCTTAGATCAATATTGTTAATAGTTCCATCAGCAGGAGTATAGATCTTTGTTCTATCTAAGTTAATCTTAGCTATTTCAACTTATGCTTTGGCTTTCTCAAGATATGCTTTTCTTAGTTTTTCTTGCATGGCATAATTATCTCGCTCTTCTCTACTTATTGAGTTATCTCTACCTAGCTTTATTCTTCTTAAATATTGCTTATTTGCAAGTTGCCATTCTATCATTGTATGCTTTAATTCTGCTTCTTTGCCTTCTAAAGTCGCAGTGTACCTTTGATCATCTATTGTAAAAATTAGTTGTCCTTTTTTTACTTTTTGGTTATCACTGACGTACATCTTGGTTACAAATCCGGATACATCAGGTGCTATTGTGACAATTTTTGCGCGGATTCTACCATCTCTTGTCCATGGTGAATAAAGATAATATCGCCACATCGCATAGAGTGAAAAAAGAGCTAATAAAACAATTACTATACTGACTATAGATTTAGTATTTTTGTTTGACATCTTAATCCCTAAGTATAAACATAACTAACCCAAGGTAACAGAGAAATAGGGCTAAGTTTAGCCAAGAAAGCTTTATGATTAGTATACTTGGATATAACTTTAGGAGTAATTAGGTTTGTCAACACGGTTAATACAATTACTATTGCAACAAATAATAGCAATGGTGAGAACAGTAAACCATCAAAAGTAAGTATTGGCATATTTGGCTCCTTAGTACTAAATAATTACTTAGTAATAATAACAATAAATTTTTTAATAACTATTACTAATTTAACTATTTTTATGATACACTGTATCGCAAAATGATACAATAATAGTTTGGTTATTTAATAGCAAAAAAGTTATTATTAAGCACAAAGTTGGTAAACTTAGAGAATTAGCGGGTTTTATATGAGCAAAGATAAAAAATCCAAATAATTACTAGAGCTGTAAATATACTAAAAAGTATAAGTAATGAGCCAGGTGGTATGAGCCTAGGTGATATTGCTAAACAGGTTGATTTACCACGCTCTACAGTACAAAGAATAGTTGCTGCTTTGGAAGCAGAATGCTTCACAAGAAGTGAGGGTGCTGGGAAAATCTTACTTGGATCAGAAGTATTTAGATTAGCTTCATTGTCATATGCAGATATTGCATCTTTGACACAAAGTTTATTGAGAAAGTTGAGTGAAAAACCCGTGAAACAGTGGTGTTAACACAATCAGATAGAGATGATCTTATTGTGGTACATCGTTTTATTGCTAATAGATAGTTACAAGTAATCCCAAGGATAGGAGTTCTTGAAAAGCCTATTTATAATACAGCTCCAGGTAGGGCATTACTAGTTTTGTATTCAGATGATGAAATTATTGAAATATTGGGTGAAGAAATTTCTGCTAATAAAGAGTTGTTTGCAAAATTGGCAAAGATAAGAGCTAGTGGCACAGAATTTGATTATGGTAAGACTATAGAGGGTATTGTCAGTATAGCAATAGCAATAAATACTTTCTTAGGAAGCTTTGGAGTTTCTATACTAATACCACAGTATCGTTATGATGAAAATAAAGATTTTTATATTAATGAACTCTTAAAAGTCAAAGCACAAATTTTAGCTGATATTGGTGTTAAAGGTTCTAAAATCTATTAGGCTATTTTAATCATTTAATATTAATTGTAAAAAAATAGCTTATTAAGGTTAAAGATTTGCATTTGAAAGTTGAAGCTTAATAAGTCTTTGGCATTAATTATATTTTTTCATTCAAATATTACCAACTTTCTAGAGTAACTTTCTAATTCTTTAGAGAATATTTTTATTTAAGATATTTATCAAGAAACTTAAATACAAGTTCCAAATTATTTTTGGTTTCAAATTTTTCTCCACCATGCTTAGCCCATTGATAATTGCTAATTCAACTTTGTCTTTTCCAATAACTTTAACTAATTTTTTTATAGAAATTTATACTTTGTTGGACAGGCACGACATTATCAACACTACCATGCTCTATAAGAAAAGGAGGAGTATCTTTGTTTATATATGTTTCTTGGGTCAGCCATTTTGACTTTTTGTGGGCTATTACCTATATTTACTACCAATATATAAGCTCGCAGATGAATCATCTTGTGAATGAATTGGCTTACCAAACCAGACTATCTAAATTCATCATTCATTTTACTAAAATCTGTAGGTCCAAACCAGTCAATACAATCCTGTATATTTACAAATATTCTTTGTTGCCTAAACTTAAATCATCTAGCTCGGTTATTTTGTTTCCAGATTAGCAGCAAGGGCTGCTAAATTAGCACAAGCAGAATCTCCCAAAAAAGCTATAGCATTTGTATTTAGATTGTATTTGTTAACATTTGCTTTAACAAATCTAATTGCTGCTTTGATACTAGTATTTAAGCTGGAAATTTTGCCTTATTAGCTAAGCGATAATTTACTGAAACTACAGTATAGCCATGTTTAATGCCTTCAAACATAGGTTTTAGTTGATAGTCCGCCTTATTTTCACCTAAGAATGCTCCACATGTATAGCTATTATAACATGATAGGGTTTAGCAAAATTTTACCATTAGGTAAATAAATATCTAGCTTTTGTACATCTGATATTGAAGCACAAGGTATATTTAGATATTTGTTTTTAACCAGTTAAGTTAGATCCACTGTTATCAGTAAGTATTTGATACTAATTATTAGCTTTATACTTTATATATTCCAGTTATTATCAATAGAATTATTATAAAAAGTTTTATTTTATTGTTATTTTAAAACATTTTTGAATTGCCTCACAAAAAATATTTATATATCATTTAAAATAGCTATATTACTATCAATAAATCAATATTTGTAATACTTATAGCTTTATATATAGTATAGAATAAATACTGATTTTTGATATATTTTTATTTAAAAATTGACAATTAAACGCTATATGAAAGAATTGGCAGATATTAAAAAATCATCTAGTAATTAGAATACAAATATATGTCAACTCATGATTGGAAAAAAGCACTCAAAGAATCTTTCTATTCACCTTTAGAATTATTAGAGTTTTTGCAGCTAGATAGTGATAAAGCTAAAGTTTCATTAAATATAACCAGGAAGTTTAAGATGATTGTGCCTAGGTCTTTTGTTGATAGAATGCAAAAAGGTAACATTAATGATCCGCTTTTAAAACAAGTTTTGTCGACTGTCGATGAGGAAGTGATAGATCAAACCTATAGCAGTGATCCGCTTGAGGAAAAAATTATAATAAAGTCCCAGGATTATTGCATAAGTATCACGGTAGGGTTTTATTAATTGGACAAACAAGTTGTGCGGTGCATTGTCGTTATTGTTTTCGCAAAGAGTTTAATTATAAAGATAATTCCCAGGTAGGAAAGATTGATTAAAAGCTTTTGAATATATAGCAAATGAAAGTATAGAGGAAGTTATATTAAGTGGGGGTGATCCTCTATTAAATAATGATGAGGTCTTAGAGTTTTTTATAGAAAATATTCAGCAAATACCTCATATCAAAAGGCTTAGAATTCACTCAAGAATACCTGTAGTACTACCAGAGCGGATAACTACTAAACTATTAAAGTCTCTCTCAGAGCATAGGCTAGATACGATACTAGTTATACATGTAAATCACCCGAATGAGTTAGATGATAATGTTAGCGAAGTTTTAAAAGAAATACATAAGTCCGGCATAATTATCTTAAATCAAAGTACTCTTTTAAAAGATATAAATGATGATGCTAATGTATTATATACTTTAAGTACAAAACTGATAAAAGCTAGGGTAATTCCATATTATATACATTCATTAGATACTGTCTCGGGAACTAAACATTATAATGTTGATAATGCTAAAGATATTATGAAAAAGCTTTCGGAAATTTCTTCAGGATTTATGGTTCCAGTATTAACCAAAGAAATCTCTGGCTATCCATCTAAGAAGTGGCTATCTTTTTATGAGTAAAATCTCAAAATTTACTATAAGTTTTAATACTTCTAGCAATAGCATAATCAATTAAATATAATAAATTCATATATTTTATTTTCTACTAAAAATTCAAGCAAATGACAAAAGCTTACTACTGATATAGTTTTTAAACAAGCTGAGCATTAGCTAAAGAACTTTTGAAATAGCAGCTGTTTAGCTTTTGTATTTATTATAAATTTTTTGTATTAATGTACCTTGGGTTTTACCTTGGGAAATTTGACTACATTTAAAAAATTAGTATTGAAAAATGTTTAGACATAAAAAAAACAGTATTTCTAAGGGTTTTTAAGATCGTGGAGAAAAAAGTGCTTCCTATAAAATTCAATTTTAGTCATTCAAGTCCAAAATAGTTTTCTAATATAGTAATAACAATACTTTAAGCTATAAAGTTAATTCTCAATAAGTATTGAAAAGTTCATAATAATTTTATACTTCTGGTTTAGTTAAAACATCTTCACCATTATCTATTTTTTTCTCTAAGCTCAGTACTTTTCTTTCTAGCTTCATTCAAAGTTAATAAGTGGATGTGATCCTAAGTCAAACCATTTTCGTTTTTCATTAATAGTGTATCTTAATTGCCATGTTTTATTACCGTATTTATCTACTTCTTAATATAGTCCTAAACTGTCAATTATTCTTTACTCTTTACCTGTATTTTATCTTTTTGATTTTAGTTTCTATCAACATAATATTGATGACTTCATAGTTTGTTTATCACAATCGAGAATAGCATTTGGATACCATTTATTCCTGAATCGCACTGTATGGGGCTGGATGGAGCTAGAATATATTCACATCTAAAAAACCTTTGTTTTACAGTGTTTAGCGAACTTTTGGAAATGAATGGAAACAAAAGTGGTACTCGCAACTGGATTCGAACCAGTGACCACTACCATGTCAAGGTAGTACTCTAACCAACTGAGCTATGCGAGTATGTAAGTAATATTATAATTTCATATGCTCTAAAAGCAATAGTATTTTTAGATAATTTGCTTAATTTCAGGTTCATATGATTAATTAAATAATTTACAATATACCTTAATATTTAAGTACCTACTATATTTTATGAACGTTACTAAATTTAAGAAGCTACTTGGTACTGGTTATTGGAGTGATTTTTATATTTATCCTTTAGCTGCTATGGTTTTTTTTATCTATGGTTCTAAATTACTTAATTTTAATCTAAAAATTATACCAATATGGTTTTTAGTTGGTATTGTTCTTGGTTCATTTATTGAATATTTTATTCATAGAGTTATTTTTCATCACTGTCCTGTATTTAAAGAACTACACCAATTACATCATGATAAACCTATTGAGCTTATAGGAAATCCTACTTATGTGTCTTTACAGGTATATATAATTTGTGTTTTTTTACCGTTATGTTTTATATTAAATCTAGCATATGCTAGTATTATCTTTAGTGCATTTTTATTAGACTTACTTTTTTATTTTATAATTCATCATACTACACATCATGTTAGATCTAAGAAAGGCTCAATATTAAATTGGTACAAAAAATATCATGTGATCCATCATAAGAATCCTAATGTGAATTTTTCGGTAGCTTTCCCGATCTGGGATATAGTCTTTCAGACTAAAGAAAAACAAAAAGATTAGCTTCTAATACTGATTGTTATTTATATCAATTAATATATCATGTTAAAACATTTTCTATACATTTATATTTTCTCATGCAAAAATTTACATTTTTCGTTAGCTGTGCCAAAGGTATCAAGCTACTACTCAAGATGAGATAGACATATTAGGTATATATTCACAAGAAAAACTTGCTGAAGTGAAATTTGAAGGCTCTATCGAAGACGCTTATAAGGTTTGTATATATTCTTATTTAGCTAGTCAAGTTATGCTAAAAGTAGCTACTGATAAGGTTACAAATCAACAAGATTTATATAACTTTATATCATCTATAAACTGGATGAATTACTTTGATGTTGATAAAACTTTTAAAATTATAATCTCTGGTAATCATTATGATTTTAACAATACAATGTTTGTCTCTCAAAGAAAACAAAGATTCTATTGTTGATCAGTTTAGAAATGTTACAAATCAGCGTCCTAATATAGATACAGAAAACCATGATAATGTCATTAAACTTCACTTAT
Source organism: Ornithodoros moubata (assembly GCA_029532675.1). Lineage (NCBI taxonomy): Eukaryota > Metazoa > Arthropoda > Arachnida > Ixodida > Argasidae > Ornithodoros > Ornithodoros moubata. Next base: position 226,179 of record JARGYV010095691.1, read on the forward strand.
ACAAACAGTTTGTAAATGTATTTTTATGCTTAAATATTGTTAGCTTACACAAACGCAATTATCGCCAATTTCAAGGCCAAGCTTCTTTGAAAAAATCATTAGCTGCTGCGATACTTATCAAAGTAAGGTAGCTAGAAGAGCTAAAAAACAGCAACCGATATTGATCGATCTAATGTGTGGTTCTGGGACTATTCTTATTGAAGCTGCTCTTATGGCAAAAAATATCGCTCTGGTGCTGCTTAATAAAAAATTTAAAATATTTAACTCAAAGTTTCATGATAAGGAGTTATGGTATAGTTTACTACAAATTGCTAAAGGCTCACAAAAAACTACTAATGCCCATTATCCAAGGCTATGATATTGATAACAACGTTTTAGATAAGGCACAAAGAAATATTTATCAAGCTGGTGTTGGGATATTGTAACTGTCAAACGCCAATACATTCGTGATCTTGAAAATGAGTTTGAGAGTGCAGGTTTGATAGTTACAAATCCGCTGTATGGTGAGCGATTATATGGTGATCAGCTTGATGAGCTTTTAGATATTTTTAACGGCTTTGGTGATAGGTTATTGCAAGATTTTTATGTTTGGAAAGTAGCAATTTTGACAAGCTTTGCAAAATCAATCAAAAAAATGAAACTACGTACTGCCAAGCAAAATAAATTTTATAATAGTGCGATTGAAACTATCCTTTATCAGTTTGAGATAAATGAACACACTAAGTTTAAACATGAAAGTCAGCTTGAGAAAAATATTTGTTTGGCTGAAGCAAGTGCACAGAAGTCTAATGAACATATAGATTTTGCAAATAAGCTCAAAAAGAATTTCAAAAGCTTAAAACCATGGTTAAAGCAAGCAGCTATTAAGTGCTATCGTTTGTATGGTGCTGATATTCCAACTTTTGCAGTTGTGGTTGATGTATATGGCGAGCATGTTTTTTTACAAAAGTACCATGCTAATGCAACTATAGATCAAAATATTGCTAAACAAAGATTTTATCAAGCTATATAGCAGATACATAAAACTCTTGATATTAAGTATGAAAATATCCATACACGAATACGCCAGCGCCAAAAGGGCAAAGAGCAGTATCAAAAAGAAAATGATAAAAATAAATTTCATATTATCAGCGAATTTGGTGCTAAGTTTTATATCAATTTTGATGATTATTTAGATACAGGTATTTTCTTAGATCACCATAAAATTAGACAACTAGTTGCAAAAGCTGCAAAAAACAAAATTTATTAAACTTGTTTATCTATACTTGCACAGCTAGTGTTCATGCTACTTCGAAAGGTGCTAAAACTACAAGTGTAGATATGTCTAATACTTATCTTGATTGGGGTAAGAATAATTTTACTCTAAACAATATCGATGCTAAAAAACATAACTTTATCCAAGCAGATTGTATGAGTTGGTTAAAAACTAATAAAGATAAATTCGAGGTGATATTTTTAGATCTACCAACTTTCTCAAGTTCTAAGCGCATGGATGGTATCTTAGACATTCAAAAAGATCATGAGTTGCTGATAAATTTAGCTATGGATTCGCTTAAGAAAGCTGTGTAATTTATTTCTCAAATAATTATAGACGGCTTTAAAATGTCACCACAGATATTAGAAAAATTTAATTGCGAAAATATTGATAAAATCTGTTTATCACGTGATTTCTTATCTAATAAAAATATCCATATTGTTGGGAAATTAAATATAAGTGATATTATCTCAAAATCTAGTATTTTAAAATCTGTAATATTTTAGCTAAGCTAGTCTATCTGTGATAAAATTTGCATAGCAATAAAAAATTTATAATTAATTAAAATGGGACGATTTCAACAAAACCTGATGTATGCGGTTATCTTAGTGATAATTTTTGCAGTCTACATGTATTTTTTTACTTCTAACAATGAAGCTGAAACAAAAGGGGTTTATCTACCTAAATACAGTGATGAATTTCCACCAACAGATCCAAGTCAAGTCAGAGTTTATAATTTACAATATCAAGGTGATACACAAGGAAATATTGGTCAAGTTAGAACCTCAACTCATGTCAGTAATGAAAAAGATTTTCAAAAACTTTGTGATAAAGATCTTAAAGAAGCTATAAAACTAGCAGCACAACATGGTGCCCATGAAATCAAATATATTTGTCTCTATCCAGAAGGGCAAATCAATGAGTTAAGTAGTGTTCAATTACGTGGATACGCTTTTAGAGATTAAGTAAATGAAAAAACTAAATATAATTTTTGCTGGAACCCCTGATATTTCAGCACAAGTTCTAAAGGATTTATATAAATCACAACATAATATCCAAGCTGTACTTACACAACCAGATAGACCAAAAGGTCGTGGTAAAAAAGTACAGTTCTCACCTGTCAAAGAAGGTGCACTAGCAAATGATACGCCAGTGTTTCAGCCGTTATCTTTTAAAAAAAATCCTGAAGTGCTAGAGCAAATTAAAGAGCTAAAACCAGATGTAATAGTTGTAATAGCTTATGGAATTATTGTTCCACAAGAGTTTTTAGATATACCAAAATATGGATGCTTAAATATTCATGTATCACTACTACCTAAATGGCGTGGAGCCGCACCTATTCAAAGAGCTATCCAAGCTGGAGATACAAAGACAGGTATCTGTATAATGCAAATGGATGCTGGGCTTGATATGGGAGATATTCTAAATACTTTAGAAATTGAAATACAAGATACAGATACTTCTCAAACATTGCATGATAAATTCGCTCAATTATCAATTAAGCCATTACTTGAAACACTAAAAAAGATTGAAACAATTAAACCACAACCACAACAAGGCGAGCCTAGTTATGCGCATAAGATTACCAAGCAAGAGGGGCTAATTGATTTTAACAAATCAGCGTGGCAAATTAGTTGTCATATTAGAGCATTTACCCCATGGCCCACAGCATTTTTTATATTAGATGAAAAATTAGTAAAAGTTGGTGATTTTGAGATACTTGACCAACATGTTGATAACAAACAAGCAGGTACAATTATAGATATTAGTAAAAATGGCTTTGATATTGCGACAAGTGACAAAATTATAAGATTTAAACAACTAAAATTTCCTAACAAAAAAATGCTTAATATTGTAGATATTTTAAATGGTAAAGATTTAGATAAATATATTGGATACAAATCAGGATAAAATAGTGAAAGTTGGATTTATAATAGATAATTTAAACTCTTTTAATATCTCAAAAAATAGCACTTATATGATGCTACAGGCAGCTCAAGATAAAGGTTGGGAGATTTATACCTTTTATCTTAATGATTTATCAATAATCAATGGTAAACCAAAAGGTGATGCACTTAGGATAAAAATTCATAAAACAAAACAATCTTGGTATGAGATTTTATTGCAACATCATGATTTTTCATTATTAAATTTAGATTGTATCTTTATGCGTAAAGATCCACCATTTAATATGGAATATATTTATGTAACTTACATGCTTGATTTAGCCAAAAGAAATGATGTTTTAGTGGTTAATAATCCTCAAGCGCTTAGAGATTTTAACGAAAAAATAGCTATTGCAAATTATCCTAAATTTGCGCCTCATACTTTGATCACCAGAAGCTATAAACAGATTAATGAGTTTTATACAAAGCATAAAGATATCATTGTAAAACCTCTAGATGGTATGGGCGGTAGCTCTATCTTTAGAATTAAAGAGGGTGATAAAAACAAAAATGTAATACTAGAAACACTTACACAGCATCAAAGCTGCTATATAATGGTTCAAGATTACCAAAAAGCTATCAAAGACGGTGATAAGAGAATTCTCATAGTTAATGGTGAACCAATTAAGTATCTCTTAGCTAGAGTTCCTAGTGATAGCGATAATCGTGGTAATCTTGCAGCTGGTGCTACAGCAGAGGTTAGAGAACTTCAAGATAACGACTATAAGATAGCCAAAAAGGTTGCCCAAAAGCTCAAAAAAGAAGGAGTGATGTTTGCTGGCATTGATGTGATTGGAGATAAATTAACCGAAGTTAATATTACTAGTCCAACGGGTATACAAGAGATATACAAAGCTACAAAAATAAATGCTGCTAATTTACTAATACAAGCAGTTGAGAAAAAAATAAATAAGATAAGATAGGAACACGAAAATGGAGAATAAATTAAACTCTCAAAGTTTATTCGCAGAGGCACAACAATATATACCAGGTGGAGTAAACTCTCCAGTTAGGGCGTTTAAAAGTGTCGGTCAAGACTTCCCAAGGTTTATAAAGTCTGCAAAAGGCGCTTATCTATATGATGTTGATTGGAATAAGTATATAGACTATATCGGATCATGGGGACCAATGATTCTAGGTCATGGAGATGATGATGTCTTAGCAGCAATACAGTGTCAACTTAAAAATGGTCTAAGCTATGGAGCACCTTGTAAGCAAGAAGTTGAGCTTGCTAAAAAGATAATTGAGCTAATGCCAAATATTGAGCAAGTAAGGTTTGTAAACTCTGGTACAGAGGCAACTATGAGTGCGATTAGAGTTGCAAGAGCATATACTAGTAGAAGCAAGATTATCAAATTTGAAGGATGCTATCATGGTCATGCTAATGAGTTTCTTGTAGCTGCTGGTTCTGGTGCGCTATCTTTGGGTCAATCAAATTTTCCAGGAGTGCCTGAAGATGTAGTCAAAGATACTTTAGTAGCTAGTTTTAATGATATTGAGTCTGTCCAAGCACTTTTTGAAAAATATAAAGATGAAATTGCTTGTATTATCGTTGAGCCTATAGCTGGTAATATGAATATGATTTTCCCACAAGATGATTTCTTAGCTAAGCTTAGAACTATTTGTGATGAAAATAATAGTTTACTTATATTTGATGAGGTTATGACTGGCTTTAGAGTGGCTTTAGGCGGTGTTCAGAGTATTTATAATGTTAGACCAGATTTGACAACTTTGGGTAAAGTGATTGGTGGCGGTATGCCAGTAGGTGCTTTTGGTGGGCGTAAAGAGATTATGCAAAAAGTTTCTCCAGCTGGACCAGTATACCAAGCAGGTACACTGTCTGGAAACCCTATTGCAATGGCAGCAGGAATCAAAACTTTAGAAAAAATCTCACAACAAGGTTTCTTTGATGGACTAGGAGCTAAAGCACAAAAGTTAGTTGATGGTTTAAATGAGGCAGCTAAAGCCTATGATTTTAACTTTCATGCAAAATGTTTAGGTGGAATGTTTGGTTTATTTTTCTGTAGTAATAAAGTCGCAGTAAATACATTTGTAGATTTAGGCAAAACAAATCTTAAGATATTTAATCAATTCTTTGCATATATGCTTGATAATGGTGTATATCTATCACCATCAGCTTATGAAGCAGGTTTTATCTCGATAGCTCATAGTGACGAAGATATCCAAAAAACTATTTTTCTTGCTAAATACTTCTTTCGAGAGAATCATGACTAAATAATACTATGAATAATAAAATTAAAGATATTTTATTTGTTATAACTGTTGTTATAGTTGCTTTTTGTTTGTATCATGTGCCAAATTTTTACGCTCCTGATGAAACTAGATACTCTGAAGTAGCAAGAGAAATGCTAGCAAACCATAATTTTATAGTTCCTTATATTGATGGCATGATATTTTTTCATAAACCGCCATTAGTATATTGGCTTACCTATATATTTATGAGTATTTTGGAATACTTTGGGAGCAAGATTAGTAAATTTAGTATTACTAGGTATATTTTTAATATTTACCTATATCACCGGAAGAAAAATATTAGAATGTCGTCAAACTGCATTATTATCTTAAGGAATTTTTCTCCAAACAAGCTCTTAAAAGTCGTAAACAAAATTCAGATAAATGGTTTTTAGTTATTTGGGCAGATGATAAAATTAATTCACAATAATTTTTCTGTGGTCCAAAAGATTTTATGCTTTCTATACATGAAAAACTATTTAAAAACTCGATTAATGAAAAAGATATCTACTTTGAATTTTTTGGCCAGAAAGTATATTAAAGCTTTAAACTTTAACAGGTAGTTTTCCTATCAATTTTTTATTATCAAAAATATTTTCTAATGCAGCTTGGATATTAACTTTTAGTGATGTCTTTGTATAATTGGTTTGATCCATAGAGGTTGCTCCATATATGCAAATATAATTTTTTATATTATCAATATAGTTGATATCATAAGGAGCAAGTGCTGCGATATTTATAGTTTGCTTTGGCTTTATAGAAGTTAGATGACTATATTTATAATCATACTCACGCAAATTTGCTGAAACTAGTAAAATTACATCAGCATTTTTAATGCTATTTTCAATATTTTCATTATTAATATTTTCGCAGATAATATTAGCATTTGAGTTATTATTTATTACTACTTTTTGTAATTCATTACAAAAGTCTGCTAAACGTTGATTGTCTGTATCGATAATTAAGATATTTTGTAGCTCGCTAAGTTTACATGGAATAATTCCTGAATTTCTAACTACAGTTGTACTTTGTTTAGCTATATCTAAAGCTATTTTTTGATGTTCACAAGAGTTAACTATTTGATCGGCTAGTTTAAGCTGCTCATTTTCTGATACTTTAAATATCAAATTTTGCTCAAGTTTATGTTGTTTTTTAAATCTGATAATATTGTCATAAGCCTTATCAACTGCTATAGCAAATTTGACATTTTTAGCATACTCTTTTTCTAGCTCGCTAAAAAGATCTTCTAATTTATAAATATCTTTTTCTGACCATACCCGAATTGGCATAAGTACAATATCTACACCAGCCAATATTACTAATTTTGTTGCTTCAATAGTGCCAAAATGTTTAGCAATAGCATGCATATCCATAGCATCTGATATTACTAGCCCATCAAACCCTATTTGTTGTTTTAGAAGTTCTGTAATTATTTTATAAGATAGCGTAGCTGGCACATAAATATTTTCACCAGTTGATATTGATTTGTACTGAGTGTCATCTATGACTGGTACACTTATATGTGCGGTCATAACCATACTACAGATATTAGTAAGTTTTCTAAAAGGTAATAACTCTGTAGTTTCTAAACCATTAAGACCCTTAGCTAAGATTACATTACCTAAATGACTATCTATCGAGGTATCACCGTGACCAGGGAAATGTTTAACACAATCTATAATTTTAGCATCATGGTAACCAGCTATAGCATTTCTCGCATACTCAGTGACTACTTCTGAATTATCAGAGTATGATCTTATGCCAATAATTGGATTATTTTTGTTTGAATTAACATCGACAGTAGGTGCAAAGTTGATATTTATACCCAAGGAATATAATTCATCTCCAATTAACTTAGCCATGGTGTAAGAATTATTAGGATTATTGGTCGCTGCTAATGCCATATTACCGCAACCACTAGTGCCTTGTTGAAGACGATTTACTCGACCACCTTCTTGATCAGTAGCGAAAAATAGAGATGTAGAATTGTTTGCTTGTAACTCTCTCAATAAAGAGATGGTTTGTTGGTTATCTTGGATATTTTCTCTAAAAAGAATAAATCCACCTAAATTATAATCTTTAAAAATTCTATTGATTGTTTGATTTGCTTTTATAAATGGAATAGGTTGTTTAGTTGAATCTTCATTCCAATAGCGAAAATCCATCATAATTAGTTGACCTAATTTTTTTCTAATATTTGAGTTTGTAGACATCTATAGTTTTAAAATAGAATTAACATGAGAGTAATATAGCACAGAAGAGTTAGCTTTGTTTACATTCCCAGCCATGACTAACTAAAATTTTCTGACCTTTTAAAGTATTTATTTTAAATTCTGCTAAGAAGATAGCAATATCAGCAATATCTTGAACTGTTGTAAACTCCCTATCAACAGTACCCCCAAGCATAATATTTCTTACAACTTCTTCTTCAGAAATATTTAGCTCTTTAGCTCGCTTTGGAATTTGCTTTTCTACTAGTGGAGTTAATACAAAGCCTGAACAAATTAGGTTTGATGAAATATTATGTTCCACACCTTCTTTGGCAAGCGTTCGGACAAAACCTAGTTGAGCGTGTTTTGCAGCAACATAAGCCACCTTATTTTTTGATGCTAAACCGAATGAACAGAACCGATAACAATAGCTCTTCTACCAGTTTTTAGCTCAATCATATGTCTCATAGCTGCTTGAGTTACTAATAAAGTACCTGTTATATGGATATCAAACAATTTTCTCCATGCTGAAACACTAAAGTCAACAATAGGTGAGATTATCTGAATAACTGCGTTATTAATAATTGTATCAATACGACCAAATTTTTTGACAGTTTCATCACTCCTGATTTTATTTGCTCTTCATTTATGACATCCATTTGTACAGCTAGGGTTTCTACAGAATATTTAGCTGTTAAATCTCTTGCCACAGCTTGTGATTTGTCTAAGTCTTAATATGCAATTACAACTTTTGCACCTTGATTTGTAAACTCTATGGCCATTCCTAAACCAAGACCAGAAGAAGTAGCATCTGTAATTAAGGTAACTTTCCTTGAAATATTTTATTTAAGATAATCAAATACTACTTCACCGAAACTAAGAGTCACATCTGCGATAAAATGAGAGCCTTTGGCAATTTCTATAACTAGTAAATAATGCAGTGCAGCTTGAACATGATTTAATACTACTTATAAATCAACAGGATCAGTCCAAGCACTTTTAACTGTTATATCTTTGATATGGTATATTTGACAAGTTGACAGATACTTACATCTTTACTATTAACGTGTATTGTTTTAAGTAAAAAGTTTGGTGTTTCTTCTAAAGCTTTTTTAATAGCTTGTTTATCAAGCTCTTGATATTTATATTCCATAGTACCAAATGCAACATCTACACTATTATATTTGACTGTGCCTAATAATGTATCAGAATCTACAGTTATAGTAGGGTGAGCATATTTTTTTGGAAAATCCCAAATATCACGACCTGTGGCAATAGATGGTAAATTGTCTAACAGCATTATATGCGAGTGAATATAAGCTTTTTTACCTCCATATCCAACCTCAATAAGTTGTCCAGCTTCATTAAAGCAGCTAAAACCATTATTATATTTTTTGTTAAAAAAGAACTATCTAGAATAGCATAAATTTTGTTTATGTATTATAGTGATAATTAAGGCTACTAGCTATTCTAAAGTGTGATGTACACATGGCTGATTAGCAGCTTTAGATTATGTTGTTAATTTAGTAAATTTTAAGGTGAATTGTATGAAAAAATACCTGATAGTATCTGTTGTAATATTTTAAGGCCTATAATTCATGATCTACAAAAGATCTAAATTTGTCACTTTCTCAAGCTGGGATTTTGCCTTTTACATTCTTTATAGCATATATTATTTCAATACCTGCTTGATTATATGTTAGAAAATATGGCCCTAAGAAAATAGATTCTATTTGCTTTTTTATTAGACTCACTTGGCTCTATCTTATTTTGCCTTAAGGTTAGTTATCTTACTTATATTATAAGTTTATTTACAGTTGATACAGCTGAGGCGATATTACAAGTAGCTTTTGGCCTTTATTAAGAGTTGCTGGTAGAGAGGAGAATTATTCATTTTTTCAGTACTACAACAAGTATTCTTTGGTGGAGTATAATTTGTTAGTCCATTTGTTTTGTCTTATTTAGTAATGAATCTTCCTTATTATGGTGATAGTAATTACCTTATTATTTATGTTAGTTGGGTTGCAATATATTGGTTTAATGCAATAGTGATGTTTTTATTGGTATTATTTATTAGCTTAATTAAGTTTCCAAAAGTTGAGTTAAAAGAAGATGAAAAGCATGAAGGTTTCTCTATGGTATTAAGTCTTTTAAAAAAATAAAGTTGTATCTAATATATTTTTAGCGATATTTGCATATGTTGGTCAAGAACAAGGAGTTAATGCTTGGATTTCTAAGTTATTGAATGACTATCATAGTTTCAATACCGAAATGGTGGGTAATACTACCGTAGTGCCATTTTGGATTATACAGTGTGTAGAGGTGGTATTCTAGATATAGTTTTATTAAAGTTATATAATGTCAAAAGTATTTTAAAAATATTTATAATTTTACAGTTAATATCTTTATCTTTAGCATTGTTTGGATCAGGTACTATGGCTTTAGTATTCTTCCCTGCTTGTGGTTTTCTGACATCAATCATGTATGGTGATGTTTTCTCGTTGGGCATGAATTCTTTAGAGTTTGATCATGGAACAGTATCTGGAATATTTTGTACCGGAATAATTGGTGGAGCTATAGTGCTATTAATCTTAGGTAATATAGGAGATATTTTAGGTTTAAAAGTTGATATGTATTTTGTTCATCTAACTATAATATATATCTTATACGTTGTGATGACAGCAAATAAGTTAGTTGATAATAAAATAATAAAATTAAAAGATTTATTTACTAAATAAGCGAAATAACATGATTAAAAAACTCAAGTCAAGAATAAGATAATAATAGGTGTCGATATTGATGGTACTAAAGTAAATGCTGGCGGAGTACAAGGTGATCTATTAGATTCTTTTTTGAGTAAAATCCATGTATATACAGAACATAATGCCCAATTAGTTATAGATGTAATCAAACAAACAATAGCAAAAGTTTTTACATCAGAAATTGAAGGTATTAGGATTGGAATTCCTGGTGTAGCAGATCGAGAAAAAGGTATAGTATACGATGTTCAAAATATCAAATCATGGTAAGAAATTCCTTTAAAAGAAATACTAGAAAAAGAGTTTAAAGTGCTGGTTTTTATAGATAATGATGCAAATTGTTTTGCTATTGGACAAAGACTGTATGGCAAAGATAAACAATATGAAAATTTTGTCGGTATTACAATAGGTACTAGTATTGGTGGAGGAATTATAAATAAAGGCTCTTTGTTCAGAGACTCTAATTGTGGTGCAGGAGAATTTGGGATGTTGCCATATTTAGACGGAATTTTAGAGGATTATTGTAGTGGACAGTTTTTTATAAAGAAAATTGGTATTAAAAGTGAAGAGATTCTTAATATAGCAAAGAATAACGATGAAGATGCCATCGAAATCTATAAACAATTTGGTAAACATCTAGGAGTAGTAATAAAGTCTATAATGTACACTATAGATCCCAAAGTTATATAATAGCTGGGTCAGTAATATCAGCAAGAGAATATTTTGAAGCAACAATGTAGGATGAGATTAAAACATTTGCCTTTACTCAGTCAGCTAAAAAAAATTAAAATAGAGGGGTCAGAACTGAAGGAGATTTCCAAGTTTTTATTGCTGCTGCTGTTTATTTAGATAGATTTAGCAATTTATAAATATTGTTAAAAGAGTAAGATTAAATGAATAAAACTCAGCGACAAATATTAAACTTTTTAAATGATAAAAAAATATGTAAGTGGTAAGTATTGCCCAAAAGTTAGGTATATCTAGAGCAGCTATTTCAAAAAATATCAAAACACTTAAAGCCAACTATTAAATAATAGTATCATCTAACTCAAGAGTTGGTTATCTATTAGAAGAAAGATTAGATCTAATAAAAGTAGATGATTTAGCCAAGGCTTTTAAAAACATAAAGTATTTTTGCTCTGTAGATTCAACATCAAAATACGCAATTGAGAACCAAAATAATTTTTGTGATAATACGATTTTTATCTCAGAATTTCAAACAGATGGTTTTGGACGTTTTAATCGAAAGTGGATTTCACCATTTGGTAAGAATATTTACTGTACTTTACTTGAGGTGGTTGAACTAGATATATTAAAGTTAAATGGATTATCTTTGGTTGTTGCGATGAGTATAGCTAAAATATTAAAAAGACTTGATTTAAATGCTAAATTAAAATGGCCAAATGATATTTTTATCAATGATAAAAAAATAGCTGGAGTGATTATAAATATCTCAGCAGAGGTAAATGATAGAGCTAAATTATTTATAGGTTTTGGTATAAATGTCAATATGCAACATAATCAAGAAATTTCTAAAAACTGGACTTCAATAAAGCTAGAATCTCAAAAACATGCTAATAGGACTAATTTACTCATACAACTAATAAAAGCTATCAAAAAAGATTTAACTATCTTTACTCAAGAGGGTTTTTGTTATTTTAAAGAAGAGTTTGAAAATAAAGGTTAGCCGATAAAAACTTTGATAATTGTAAATATCTAGGTTTGTCTCAGCATGGAGAGATAATTGTTGAGAATCAACAAGGAAGTCACTCATTTTCGTCAGGAGATATCAGCATATTAGCTAATTCTATAAAATTTAAATAGTCAGTATTTTGTGCTATTTTTACACTACACTTATGCTTTGATAATTCTTCTATGGTTTTTATTTGCTCATCGATAAATTCAATGTTCTTGGTACTACAATTAGCTATCCAAGCTGCTAGTCTGATATTGTGTCTATTAAGCTCATTAATTGTCAGTAGAGTATGATTAATACAACCAACTTTGATAGCTGATACAAGTATTACTGGTATTTGAAGTGCCTTTATCAAATCAAGTTGAGTTAGTTGATTTGAATATGGAGTTAGTAGCCCACCAGTAGCCTCAATAAGGATAATATCTAGATCGTTATTATATTTATCCTCAATAAACTGCTTAAGTTTAGCAATAGAAATATCTGTCCCCATTTTTGCTGCGATTATGTGAGGAGCAACAGCTTGTTCAAATGATATGAAGTTTATTTTTTGTGCTGAAAATTTATTATCATAAGCTTTTAAGATATTTTCTACATCTTCACAAAGGTTCGAAAATTGACTTTTACCAGATGCTACAGGTTTTAAACAAAGTGATTTGATATGCTGTGACTCATAGGCTTTGATAAGCTTAGTTGCGATGTAAGTTTTGCCTACTTCTGTACCTGTACCAATAATAAAAAATTTTTTCATAAATTACTACTCCTTAAAACAGATAAATATCCCAACATGATAACTAAGGTTAAACTGATTTGGACTTAAGCAGAGTTTTTTTATACTTTTATAATTCTGCTTATTTTTGTCACCGATATAAGTATTAACACCAGTAGATTTTAAATGTTTGGCTAACTCGCCAAAATTGTTAAAATTAATATCTAAATATAAATCTTGCTGATACAAACATTTTAGTTTAGCATTTTTGATAAAATCTAAAATATCATTAATATTGTGCATTTTGTTTATTCTCAAAATATCTTTTATTTGATGGAAGTTATTATCAAGAACAGTACTAAATGCGAGAATGGCACGATTGTTTAATTTGCTTGAGATATTTTTAATCAGTAGCTTAAGATTTTGGCTCCATTGAAATGACATATTTGAAAAGACTAAGTCATAATTATCACTAATCAGCTCTAAATCTTTATCAAAATTAAGCTTAAAAGTATTTATGTTATCGATATTAGTTGAACTTTTAGGTAATACGATATCACAAACATCAATTTTATTAGCGCAAAAAATTTTACTTAATTCTAATGGTTCAGAAAAATCACGCACGCCCAAATTTAGAATTGTATCGGTATGGTTATAATTAACTAACTTTGAGTGCTTAATTGTTTGTGCTAAAAGTAACTGGCGAACCTGATTTTGGGTCGTAGAATTTTTAGAGTATTCGCAAGCTTTTGAAAAGTTACTTTTAACTTGATCGTATATATTCATGATGAACCTCTTTTGAGATAATTTCTAAAGCTTGTTGAATCTCATCAAAAGTATTACTACTATGAAGTGAAAATCTTAATATTGCTTGATTTTTAGGAACAGTAGGGTATCTAAAACAAGATACTACTATTTTCTTTTGATAGAGTTTATTTTTTAGCTGTATTACTAAATTAGCATCATTTATAGATATGCTTCTAATAGCAGAGAAATCTTTAGATACTAGTTTAAGATTTTTTGCATCACATAATTCGTTAAAAAATTTGACATTCTGGTAGAGTTTAGTTCTATTAACATCAGCATTAGCTAGATTTTCTAATTGTAAAATCGCTGCTTTTAATATTAGTGGTGGTAGTGCCGTGGTATAAATATAGTTACGAGCAAATTGGATTAGATAGTCAGCGATTGTCTGAGTAGTACAGACTACAGCACCAACTCCACCAAATGCTTTACCTAAAGGAAAAACACTAATAGGGCAGTTTTTATAACTTAATTGATATTTATTAATAGCACCTCTACCATTTTTACCTAAAACACCAAAGCTATGTGCTTCATCAACTATTAGTTTATCAGTAGTAATTTTTATTAGTTTATCTAATTGAGTAATTGTCCCTGAGGTACTAAAAACTCCCTCTGTAGTTACAAAACTTTTATCATCATAAATATCTTTTAACTGATTTAATTGCTGATGTTGATATCTTTTAAGTTTTGCTTGTGAAAGTTTGATACCATCAATAATAGAAGCATGGATATATTTATCTGCAAATATTGTGTCATATTTACTAAACAATGTTGAATAGATAGCTAAGTTTGCCATAAAACCTGAGCTAAAAAATATAGCTCTAGGATAGTTAACAAAATTTGCAAACTCTTGCTCAAATTGTTGGGTCTCATTGGTATAGCCACAGACGATATTAGATCCTTTACTACCGAAACCATATTTATCAAATCCAGTGATTATTGCTTCTTTTAGATTATTAGCTGTAGATAAGTTAAGGTAATCACTAGTTGTAAAATCTATAATAGAGTCATCTTTTATAAAAGTAGTTAACTCTCTTAATAAATTATCTTTTTGATATTGGATATATTTATCTTGTAAATTTAGCATAATTCAGTATTAGATTCTAAGCCAAGTTTAGTTAATAAAAAGTTATCAGAATTAACAGTAGCATTATTTTCTGTTAGTAGTTTATTGCCATAAAATATTGAGTTGATACCAGCAAGAAAGCATAGAGTTTGAGTTTCCATAGACATATTTTCTCTACCGGCTGATAATCTTAAGCGTGCTTGTGGAAAAAGTATCCTTGTAGTTGCGATGAATCTTACTAATTCAAAGCTGTCAATTTGAGCTTCAGTGTATCTATCTCCTAGAGGAGTTCCTCTGACAGGTATTAAGGTATTTATAGGAATACTTTTAGGTGGTGAAGGTAGTTGTAATAACTCTAGCAATAAATTAAATCTATCATCTAAAGATTCACCCATGCCTAAAATACCACCACAACAGACATTTATATCAGCGTTGGCAATATTTCTTATAGTTTCAATTCTTTCATCAAATTTGCGTGTGGTAATTATTTCAGGATAAAAATCTCTTGAAGTATCAAGGTTATGATTATAATAATCTAGTCCTGCTTGCTTTAGCTTGGTTGCCTCATCAGCGTTGATACTTCCGAGAGTTACACATGTTTCTAAACCAAGTTTCTTTACTTCGCTAATAATATCTGCAATCTTATCAAAATCTTTTTTAGGAACATTTTTCCAAGCTGCACCCATACAAAATCTTTTTGAACCACTATTTTTAGCTTGTCTTGCTTCAGCTAGAATAGTTTCAATATCAAGCAGACTATGCTTCTCAACATTAGTATTATAATGACCACTTTGAGGGCAATATTTACAATCTTCAGGACATGCACCAGTTTTTATACTCTTTAATGAACAAAGTTCTATATCATTACCAAAATTTTTATTATGGGTTTCTAGAGCTTTTAGAATAAGTTCTGTTAATGGTCTAGTATAAATTTCTTTGATTTGTTGTAAACTCATTTTTATTTTTTAGGTGTATTTTGTAATTGTAAAGTATTCTATAACTTCTATACAATTTATGTCAACTTTAAACTAGCAAATAGGTTTACAATGAAATATAGTACAAATATTTGGCACCCATGCACACAAATGAAAGACTTTGAAAAAGTCCCACCATTACACATTGATAAAACCGAAGGTAGTTATTTATATACTCAAGATGGTCATAAAATTTTTGATGCTATATCTAGCTGGTGGTGTAAATCATTAGGGCACCGACATCCATATATCATAGATAATTTAAAGCAGCAGCTTGATAAATTTGAGCATACCATCTTTGCTAATACAACTAATGATGAAGTTGAGCATTTTAGTAAAAGAATATGCAAATTAACAGCGATGGATAAAACTTTATATGCTGCTGATGGTTCATCTGCAGTTGAAATTGCTCTAAAGATGGCTATACATCTAAGACAGTTGCGTCATCAATCAGATAAAATAAATTTTGTATCCATTGAAAACTCATATCATGGTGAGACTTTAGCAACTATGAGTGTCAGTGATTGTGGTTTATATTCTGAACCATATAAGGCGTTATTATTTGATAGTTTTAAACTAAAAAATATTCCTTATGTTACTGGCAAGAGTGATCCTTTATGGTTAAATGCTGAGAATCATTGGTTAAAATCAAAAAAATATCTTGAGCAGCATAAGGAGTCTATAAATGCTCTAATAGTTGAGCCAATCTGTCAAGGTGCAGGTGGTATGCTGTTGTATAGTAAAGATTATCTAAACAAGTTATGTAATTGGTGCAGAGATAATGATATCTACATTATTTTTGATGAGATAATGACTGGAGTAGGGCGATTGGGTAAATTATTTGCTTTAGATTATTTGGATATTAGTCCTGATTTTTTATGTATTTCAAAAGGCATAACATCTGGGGTGATACCTTTTAGTATTACTCTAACAAAAAATAACTACTATGATATGTTTTATAACGATAAAGTATCAGAGGCATTTTTACATTCGCATACTCATAGTGGTAATGTCTTAGGCGTAGTCGCAGCAAATAGCGTTTTAGACATATTTGCACAACAAAATATTTTAGCTAATGTTACAAAATTAGAATCGTATATGTTGGCAGCATTTTTAGAAATAAATAGTCAAATTAATATTTTCAAGAATATTCGTAATCTTGGTGGAATAATTGCCGCTGATTTGGATGTCACAAAAGATAGATTTGGCTTTGATGTCTATAGAGAAGCTATACGGTTAGGAGCATTACTTAGACTGTTAGGTAATACAATCTATTGGTTACCTCCACTTAATAGTACATTAGAAGATATTGATTCACTTAAGCAAATTACCAAACAAGCTATTATAAATGCTTTTAAAAAATTTTAGTAAAAATTATTTCTGTTTATTATTAAAGTATTCTCTATCAGCTATATATATTGTTTTATTTGCTTTAGCATAAATATTATTATCAGCATCTTCATAACAAACTGGTAAGCTAATCACAGATTTGTTTTTTGTTACCACATCTTGCTTTATCTTAGTGATAGTTTGTTGAGATAATAGAAATCTTGCATAGACATGATCGGTAATGGGCTTAAGATAGTCAATATTTGCTGATAAATCCCAGACAACATAATCATCACCAAGAATATTACATAATTGTAATGGGTAGATTGGATCTAATGAAGAATATATTGCTCCACCAAAGCCGGTACCATGATAGTTTTTGGTATTATTTGTCAGATTAAACTTTAGATGTACTTCAAGAAAGTCATCTGATACAAAAACTATCTCACCACCAGTTGCTACAAAAGCAGGTAGTCGATTAAATCTTTTAACAAATTGTTCTGATCTTTCGCCAGCTTTTTTATCTGTTTTAAAAATTGGAGTCATAATCTTAATAGTATTATTATCTTTGATTGATAAATTTAATTACCTTATCTAAAGCTATTTTAGGGTTTTCAAGTGGAGTTATGCCTAGTATACCCATAAAACCATGGAACATTTCATCATCGTAATGAGTTTCTACTAGAGTTCCTTGCTGCTTGAGTTTTTTCTCATAAGCATAGATACCATCTATTAAGATATCATGAGTAGCTGCTATAATTAATGTATCTGGTTGTTTAGTTGCTTGATAAAATAGCGGTGAGACACTTGGCTGTTTAAGTTTTTTAGGTTTTGATAAGATTCCATCCCCTAAATAAGCCTTAAGAAACATTTCACACCATTCCATAGTTAAGTGATACTTATATTCATCAAACTTTTTATTACTATCATACTTAGTATACATATCAACAGCAGGGTAGACTAAAATTTGAGCTTTAGGTATATTCTCTTGGCGTTCATGACAGATTATACTTGCAAGATTGCCTCCAGCACTATCACCCATAACAAAAATATTTTCAAATGCTATATTAAACTTGCTATTATTTTGATATAACCAGTCATAAGCATATAAAACATGTTCAACTGCTGCTGGATATTTTTGTTCAGGAGCTAAACCATATTCTAGCGAGAAGATATTTAAATTACCTTGATCACATAGATATCTACACACATGATCATAAGTATTTATTGAACCTAAACACCACCCACCACCATGGATAAAAAGTATAGCTTTATCACTAGCTTTCCTAGGTTGATAATGCCTCAAGATAATATTATTCTCTAGTTTGATATCTTCTTCTATAATATCAGGGCGCTGTAAACGCTTAATCTGTTTGATAGAAAGATTAGTAAAAATTTCACGCTGCTTTATTAAATCAAGCTTTTTGATTCTTCTGATTTCAGGGGTATCTAATAATGCTGCTAAACTTGGATGATATGGCATTGTATTTCCTTATTAAATTTTATGTACTCTTATAATTTCAATACCTAATTTCTCTAACTTTCGCGAAAGCTCTCTTGTAGCACGATCTAAGGTTGCTAGATTACTATCTTTGGTTAAACCTAAAACTGATGGTTTGCGTGAGTGACCAACTAATGCTTTTAGGTCTAGTCTTTGTTTGATTTTAATTATATTTTCTAATAAGTAATTAGCAGTATCTGATTTTTTACCAAAACCAAAGCCAACATCAAAGAAAGTATTTTCTTTTGTCACACCGTGTTTTAGAAGTACAAGTTTTTTTTGCTCTATATATTCGCAAACATTATTTATAGCATTATCTTTGTCTAAATACTGATTTTTATCTGTGATACATAAATTATGAGTTATGACATATTTTTTGTTATATTTTGCAATTAATTGGGCTTTTTGCTCAATATCGTTACATTCAACATCATTTATCATCCAGATAATATCATTATGTTTAGCGAGAATCTGTTGCATTACAGCTAGCTTGCGTGTATCAATGCTAACTAATGGTTTATAAATCAAATTTGCAAGTTGTGATTTGAGATATTCTAAAAATTTATCTAATTTGTTAAATTCTTCTTCAATCGTTATAGGCTTAGCATCAGGTTTAGTCGATTCAGCACCTATATCAATAATCTCAGCACCATTTTTTATAAGCTCATCAAGGTTTGATTTACGCTGGCTATCATCAAAATCACCATCTGAAAAAGATTGATTTGACAGATTAACGATACCTATACGCATTGTATTTGCAAGAGTTTGTTTAAGTTTTACTATCTCCCTTAGTTCTTTTAATCTTATATTAAGGTCCCATTCGACATATTTAGGGTGATGCCAGCCTTTAGATAATTCTAATAAAGGTGCTAAAGCAAAATTCCGATTAATTAATTCTTTATGTGGAATTGTAAGCTCATCTGTCTCTAGGATTAAATCTTCAGCAGCGAGAATATCCAAATCAATCACCCGAGGTGACCATATAGGAGCACTTAGATTTCTACCTATTTTTGTTTCTATATCTTTTAAGATTACTAAAAGCTCATTAGGCTTTAGCGAAGAGCTAATTTTCACAGCTGTATTTAAAAATCTGATATCCCATTCTTTTGGGGCATGTTCTTTAAGAACAGCTTTACTACTATATAAGCTTGCTTTTCTTATAACTCTTATATTTTGCTGCGATTCTAGGGCAGCTATCGCAAGATGAATATTTTCGATAGTAAAACCAATATTTGTTCCAATTCCTATAATATATTGCACACTAGTTCCTAATTACAAAACAAGCTGACCCTATCTGGGATACTGGGGGCTTTTTGATAAGTTTCAAGTATTTGATAGTTATATTACTGTAGTTTTTTTCAATAAATAGATAAATTTGTTTAGCTAAGTACTCTATAAGATTACAGCTAATATCATCACAAAATTGTTGGATATTATTTCTTAAAGTATAGTAACAAATAGTTTCGTCAAGATTATCACTATCACTAGCACTATAAACTTGGTTAAATTCTAGCTCTAGATCAAAATTAATCATTTGTTTATGAGCTCTTTCTTGTTCAGAGCAGCCTAAACTTACATATATTTCCACATCACTTAAAAATAAAGATTGTTTCATTTTGTAGATAAAATTACAGTTAAATTTTTGTATTTAAGATATTATATCAGCAAATATATAATTAATTGCTATAAAAATGAATCAGCTTAGCGAGTTTTTAGCAAATATTAAAAATTATGGCAAAAATAAATATATTTTCTTTGAAAATAGAAAATATAAATATGTTGAAATTCTGCAAAAATCATATAGTCTAGCTAGATTTTTGGAATCTTTTGGTTATAGAAAAATATATTCAAATCTCAAAAATTCACCATTATCAGTTAGCCTATACATAGCTAGTTGGATAGCCGATATAGATCTTTTTGTACCGATCAACCCAAGATTAGTCGATAATGAACTAGCAGCAATAGTAGAGGATGATAGTTTATTTATAACCGATAAACTTTGTGACTTACAAGTTAAGACATTATACATAAAGAATGAGTTAGCTTTTTTTGATAAACTTGCTCAAAAAGAAGATTTTACAATACATGCTAAAGCTTTGATAGCACATGTAAGCTCAGGTACTACGGGCTCTTATCAAAAGCATCTTCATAATATCGAGCAAACTATTGCATATGCTAAAAATAGAGTCCATGATTTAGGCCTTAAATTAGGTGATCATCTTCTAGTAGTATTATCAATAAATCATGCTTTTGCTTTTTCGTATCAAATTTTACCAGCATTAGCAATGGGATTAGATATAACAATTATCCGTGAGTTTGATGCTAAATTAGTAGCAAAGATTATTAACCAAAATAGTGTCACAGCTTTAGCATTATTACCGACGATGTATCACTTTCTAATAGCTCAAGATATTAATAGTAACAATAACTTGCACTATCTAGGTGTTGCTGGTGATGCGGCTAGTACAAGCTTAGCAACAGCTGTAAAAGACAAATTAGGCTTACCATTGCTAAATGGTATAGGTATGACAGAAGTCTTTGGTTATGGTCAAAATATCTCAGCTAGCACTACTACTAACATAGTTAAAATCTTTTCAGACACCCAAGTAAGAATAGCTAAGTTTGCAAATACTAATTACGGTAAGATTTTTATCAAAAATAATATGTTACCTTTAAATAATCAAATCCAGTGGTTAGAAACAGGAGATATCGGTAGTTTTGATAACCAAAGATATGAGCTTAGACTTTATGGTCGTTATAAAGATATAATTATTAAAGGAGGCTCAAATATTTCGCCATTTGAGTTAGAAACTATAATTTTGAAAATAGCTGGTATCAATGATTGTATTGTCACCTCTAAGCAAGATAAAATATGGGGAGAAACAATTTGGGCTTATCTAGTCGCATCAAAGCAGTATTGTTTAGATTTTATAAATAGTCAACTAAGTAAATATCTAGCTGAATATAAAAAATTAGATGGGATTGTATATATTGATAAAATTCCATTAACAGTAACAGGTAAAATTGATAGAAAGAAATTAAAAGGAATGATTAATTATGAGTAGTTATAAATTACCACAATTTACAATCTTTGAAGATACATTGAGCAAGCAGCAAAATTATTATTTCTATAATCCTATTGCGCAGATTATAGCTAATGATAAAGAATCACTAGAATTAGCTTTTTATAAGTTAGAAAAATTTCAACAACAGCGACTATTTTTGGTTGGTTACATAAGCTATGAAGCTAGCTATTATCTTAATGATAACCTGAGACATTTACGTAATACTACTACTGCTGGTAAGTTACTTCATTTTGTTGCATTTAGAGACTATTGTAATGATATACCTATTTATCTAAACTCAAATAAAAACATAGATTTAATGATAGATAGTCTTAGTTTTGTAGATTATCAAAAAAGTTTTGCAGAAGTTCAGCACGCACTTATCAATGGTGAAAGTTATCAAATTAATTTAACTAAAAATATTTCAGCTACCACAAAGCTTACTAGTCAAGAACTATATAATAAACTTAAACAACAACAATCAGTTAAATATGCAGCATATCTACCATTTTTAAACCCAGATATTATATCAATCTCACCAGAACTTTTTTTTAAAAAAAATGCTGATAATTTATTTGTCAAGCCGATGAAAGGCACAGCTAAACTTACAGGTAATGATTTAGAGGATTTAAAAATATATCAAGAATTATCATCATGTGATAAAAATAGAGCGGAAAACCTAATAATTGTAGATCTTCTGCGTAATGATTTATCAGCTATAGCAAAAACTTATAGTGTTAAAGTAGATAAACTATTCTTAATAGAGAAATATAAAAACTTATTACAAATGACCACTCAAATTTCCGCAAAAGTAGATAAACAAATATCTTTTAGAAAAATTTTAGATGGATTATTTCCATGCGGTTCAATCACAGGAGCACCCAAAAAAAGAACTATTGAACTAATCAAACAAATAGAAAAAGATAAAAGGGGAGTTTATACCGGGAGCATTGGTTATATTATGCCAAATAATGATATGTGCTTTAATGTAGCTATTCGCACTATACAAAAATATCAGGATAATTTACAAATTGGTGTTGGTGGTGGTATCACTGTATATTCAGATGTGCAATCAGAATGGCAAGAAATGAATATTAAAATAAATTTTATTCGCCAAATATACCAACCAGATTTTGGTTTAATTGAAAGTCTTTACTATCGTAACAAATTTAGAGATTTAGAGTTGCATCTAGAGAGGATTGAGAATTCTGCTAGACAATTATTTTTTGATATTGATATTCAAAAGATTAGAGATCAACTATATGATTATGTAGAGCAATTAGCTAGAGATAAAGAATATAAAATCCGTGTTGAATATCGTTATGATAGATCTATAATTATTGAACATACTCAAATTGATACCACTAAGCAACAGCTTATTAAGCTAGTAGTTTGCCCTAAGAAAATAAATTCAGCTAATAAATTATTCCAGCATAAAACCACGCATAACTCGACACGAGGTTTTTATATTCAAATGCATCAAAAATATATTAATCAAGACAAGAATTGTGAGCTTATCTATCTAAATGAAAAAGATAATATTACTGAAACTAGATTTCACAATATAATTATTGAGAAAAATAATAAACTCTACACTCCAAAACTAAAAGATGGTGTCTTAGCAGGTATCACAAGAAAATCTTTAATTCAACAAGGTAAACTTGAAGCTAAAAGCCTGACTTTAAATGATTTGAAAACTGCTGATAAAATATATCTTATTAATAGTGTTCGAGGTTTGATACCCTCATATTTGGAGATTTAAGATGGTTTTATATATCGATCACTATGATTCATTTAGTAATACGATTGTTGATTATATAACTTATCTTGGCTATCAAGCATCTGTGGTAAAAACTGATGCGCAAATAAAAAATCTTGAGCAATACAAGCATATCATAATTGGACCAGGACCAGGTCATCCAGATAAGCTTAAAGACATATACCTAATTATTGAATATTGTCAACAAAATAATCTACCTTTGTTAGGTATTTGTTTAGGACATCAACTTATTGCTCAGTATTTTGGTGCAAAAGTCATAAAAGCTAAGCAAATATATCATGGAAAACTCTCTGAGATTAAGCAACTTCACTCATCAATATTATATAAAGATCAACCAGCAAAATTTACTGTAACACGCTATCATTCATTAATCGTTGATGATATTAGAAAACCTTTGATTGCTTTAGCTTCAACTGATGATGAGATCATGGCTTTTGCTCATCAAAGTGCAAAGATTTTTGGGGTGCAGTATCATCCAGAGGCATATTTAACTGAGTATGGTTTAGTAACATTAAAGAACTTTTTGAGTCTTTGAAAGACTATTGATTTAATCGATAAAAGCTTTATAGAACAAGCAGGTTGGCTGAGCCTATCGAAGTCTTTGTTTGACTAGTTTTCAGAGTTGCATTTCGATAAGCTTAATGCTCTTACACCATTAAATCAACAGTTTTTTGATTAGAGCTTAATATATTAGCAATAATTAATAAAACTAAAAACAAGTAATAAGCTATTTTGTAGCTCATAAAAGTACCAAAATTATAATGACTAAAGTCTCTTGGATATAAGCAATAAGCAGCTAAAGGATTGATAATACTATTTAAGATGTATTCGATTAGAAATAACAGTTAAAATATACTGACAAGATAACTTTCTTACGTTTATTTACAGTATAAAAAACTATACCTGTAAGGAGCCAAAACTATTATTCCGATTAAAACTACAATCATAGAAAACATCACTGGGATATCAATACCATATTTATCAACTATAATTCCAAAAGGTATTTTCATCACTAACATCGCAATACTGTATATAATAGATATGGCAAAAAAGCTATATCAATATATAGAATAGCCGTATTGATTTATTAAAGGAACAGAAAATGCTAAAAGTTATGTATTTATCATGCGAGTGTACATGTAAAATACCACTGCACTTAACCATATTAAGATTAGAAAGATTTTTTGACAACATGATAAGCCTATCTCTAGAGTGGTATTGGATATTTTCTTCTGACTTTTTCAATATCAGCTAAGACTTAATCAGATAAATTTAGATTAATAGCATCAATATTAGTTTTAACTGCTCCATAGTTGTCGCACCAATTATACTAGATAGAGCTCATATATGCTTTTCTGATTGTGAAAGCTATTGCAATTTGACAAACATCTAAATTATGTTTCTTAGCAACTTCTAAGTATTCTACTACAGCTTTGTCAACTGTGGCATTTTGTCTAGTAGCAAATCGAGCTTTTTGCTCAGGAGATCCCATCACTTCATCAGACATTCTGCTACCAGCTGGAATATTGCCATTTAAGTCTTTACCACTTAAGATCCCATTTATAAAGGCGATCATGCTAGATAAGAGATTTTTTCTAAAGCACATGTTTTCATTACATCAGATTCATCTCTTCTTCTGAGTAAATTATACTTATTTTGCAAGATCTAAAGAGATATTTGGAAATTCACTTGTATAGCAGATTAATATAGCTATCTTAGCACTTTTATAGTTTAATAATAAAATATTCTTATCAAATTTAGTATAACCAACATTCCTCTCTTCAGGAGTTAAATAAACTTTGTCATTTTCTATTACTTGGCCATTAGGTAACCTACTAAAACAGTATTAGAGATTTTATATTTTAAAACATTTGATAATCCTGGCTTGTTTATATATTTAAGTAATTTTTAGAAAATATACTATATAAATATAAAAAAATAATCTTGAAAATTATTCAGTTTGAGATTTAATGCTTAAATACTCTGATTTTGTTTGATACATTCTTGAACCATTTTTTATCAACTTAGGAAATGCTTGTACATCTTTATTTTCTACAGCTTTATTCATAGATGTGTGAGTATCTTTGATAGATTGCCACTAATATCAACCCATTGATTAGGATTATTTGTATTTTGAGTCAAAGTTCTTTTTATAAAGCCGTTTGATCTTTGCAGATCTTGTGTTACTTTATCTGATGCTTGCAATACTTCTTGAGTAGTAGTATTTTTAGTAGTTTCAAACGAGACTATTTCTAAAATAGGCTGAGAGTTATTTTCTCTTTTGCGCTTGAAGTATTTTAAAATACAAATAAAAACCCTATTGCCATACTAAAAATAATTATAATTTTTAAAAAGATATCTTGAAAAAACACAACTTTCCTTTAACATTAGTTAAATGATTTTTAACATTATATCTCTTTGTTGAATCTTATAACAGCTCTTTTTGAATAAAATTTTCGTATCAGGTACAATCAGTTATAAGTATATTAACTAGCAATTTTATAATTACAATGATGATAGATAAATTCTTATAATTCCTAAATACTCATGAATTATATTTTGGGTTACATAGAAACTTATAAGCATCTGGGAGTATTTTTATATTTGGGACAAACTTTGATGAAGCTATACTAATCGTATTTATAGCAAATTTATCAAAAATTATTTTTGCTTTTTTATAATGAATTCCACCAGTAACTAAACAGTAAGTATTTTTATCATTTGTTAAGATTTTCTTAATAAATAAAACATTCTGATAGGTATTTTTAGAATTTTTCTCGAGAATGATTTTTGATTTTGGTATACCTAACTTATATAACACCGTAGCATAAATTGAGCTTCTGATAGTTTTTCATCAAAGGAGCTCCTCCACTTATAATGATTTGTTGTGGATATTTGTTATACAATTCTGCAACTTTAAATATACGATCATAGGCACTTAAAGCTGGCCCTAATTCACCAAAAGCTTGATTTATACCAGCTCCTAAGAGAATAATCCCTTTGGTATTAGCGCAAGCTTTAATATCTGTAGATTCTGATTTAAGTGGTAGCGCTAAAATGGTTCCTAAGATTCCATTACCTATAAGATAATAGATAACCGTTAGAGCTACAATAAAATACCTCAAATAGCCTTTTGAAAATATACAAGCAATAATCAAGGCGATTAAAAATAAACATCCAATATCTAATAAACTACTCATCTTAACATCATTTCTATTTAGCAAAAACACCACCAACCATTTGTGTATATGTTTGAGAATCTTGATTATTCACTCCTCTAAATGAAACACAAGTATGTTTAGCTTCAATCTTCACACTAACATTGTCTGTCGCTAAAATAAACTTTAAAGTTTCAAATATTTGTGTGGTCATTCGCTCTTGAATCTGCGGGCGTCTGGCAAAGAAATCACAAATACTATTAATATGACACAGACCAATAATATTGTTATCTTTAGGAATAAAAGAAACCTCAGCAGTACCCTCAAACGGTACAAAATGATGCTCACAAAATGACATAATAGTTATATTTTTTTGAGTTAGAACTCCAGTATAGTTAAATTCATTTTCATATAAAGCACAGGCAGGGAAATTAGCATAATCAAGGCCATTAAATATTTCTTGAGAAAACATTCTTGCTACTCTAAAAGGAGTTTTCTCAAATTCATGTGTGTGTAAACCAAGAGCATCTAAGATTTGTCGATATGCTTTGGCTATTGTGGCTATTTTGCTATCATTATCAAGATTAAATTCTCTGGGTTGCTCTAGACCTAGTTTGATAAGGTGTTGCTGGACATTTTTACCTAATTTAGAGCAATATCTACCTTTCATTATCAAATTTATCGTGCTGTAACTAAATTATTAGACTGTATTATATTATTTAATAAATCATCTTTATAGAGTAAATGCCAGTTATTAGTGTTAATATAGCTAGGTTTATAATATATAGGAAACAAAATATTCATGCAATTTTTAGATTTAGGTTTAAATCCTTCAATATGCAGCACTTTAGTAAAAAAGGTTATACAACTCTCCAACAGCAATCCAAGTAAAAGCTATTCCTACTATTTTGCAGGGTAGTGATGTTATCAGCAACACAAACAGGAATAGGAAAAACCATAGCTTTCACGGTACCAATTATTCATAAACTTTTACCTAAAAAAATCCAAATACTAATGTTCTCGGCAACATTTTCATCAGCGATAAAAAATTTAGTCAATGAGTTTCTTAATAACCCACAATTTATCTCGGTAGATGCTGTAAGTACAGCTGTTAAAAAAATAACCCAAAAAATCTATATCTAGATAAATCTAACAAAATAAATGCTTTGATTGCTCTAATTAGGCAACAAAACTTGCATCAAGTACTAGTTTTATCGTGCACTAAAAATGGGGAAAATAAAATTTCAGAAAAGTTAAATAATGCTAGTATTAGCAGTAGTGTTATTAATGGTAACAAAAGTCAAACCGCACGTATCCAAAGCCTTAGCAGATTTTAAAGCTAAACAAATAAATGTTTTAGTTGCTACAGATGTTGCTGCGCGCGGAATAGATATTGCTGAACTCTCATGTGTGATAAATCTTGACTTACCAAATGTCGCTGAAGATTATGTACATATAGAATAGGTAGGTCAGCTAGAGCAGGACAAGATGGTTTAGTAATTTTTCTAGTTAGTGCTTATGAAGTAGCATCATTATCAAATATTGATATCTAATAGGACATTTGTTAACTAGCGAAGAGTTTGAAGGCTTTGAGGCTCAAAGAATAATAGTAATAAAAAGCCTTCTAATCCAATAAACGTTTTGCAAAAAAATTAGACAAAAAAATCATCAAAATAAAAGTGTTAGAAAACCAAAAGCTAAAGATTAACGATCTGTTGTAATCGGTATAATAGTTTCTTCATGCATACCATGAGTACCTTCTGATACAAAATGTACTTTGGTACTCTCCATAATAGTATTTAGCCAACCGCGAGAATCCACATAATACCAGCAATTACAGCAACAAAAATACCTATAGTTAAAAAGACATGACCATAAACAAACAGTTATTCCTTCAACCTTTGTAATACAGTTCCTTCTGCTGGCGATGTCAACGCACCAACATAACCACAAATTGGCCTCAGCAACCATCATAGTTAAAGCCAACATCCCCAAGGCAAAATCACTCATTTTACGCGGGAATAATTCTGCAACCAGATACAATCCCATCAGTAGTAGTAAATTGTGGGAAGTATAGTACTAAAATGCTAGTGCACATAAAGTCATGCCAAAATAAAATTTTGTCACATGTGTACCAGGTATTTTCTTATAAACAACTGATAATAACGGTGATATTAAAACAATCATTAAAGGATTCATAACCTGCTATTGTTCACCATGTACAGTCATTCCCAAGAAATGAGGGTTTACATTATATAACCGCGAAAAAGTTTAGTAATGTCGGCATTTGTTGATACAGCACAAAAAATATAATACCTTGAATAATCAAAATCAAAGCTACAATCATTCTCTTTCTTTCATGCTATGCTTGCTTGAACATTTGTATAAAGAAATATATCAATGCAAGTATTGCTATCACAACAACTATTCGAGTATATAGTTTAGTATCTTAATGATATTTCCAATTATGAAAATTTTGATAATAGCATCTAAAATTACAACAAAAACCTTGATCCAAGACATTTTTTGCTTACCAGCTTTAGTTGCGATCTTTTAAAATTTTGGATAAAAACTATATAGCTTATCAGACCAAGCAACATCCAAAATGCTGAGCATAAAAATAACCTATTTAGCAGCTATTATAGAAGTAATAAGCATTGAAACAAAAGAGCCAATATTAAAAGCTATATAGTATAAAGTCATTGCGCCATCAAGAGCAGGATAACATTTTTCAAATAACTTTGATATTAAAGAATGAGGGACTAGCTTTAAACAAGCCTCCACCAATCGCAACTCCAGCTAGTGAATACATAACTAAGTTTTTTCTGTACTACCTATGTATTGTGCAATGACTGTACCAAAACTAAGTGATAAATATGATAAAAATAAAATCCCCGCACCAATAAATATCGTACGCTTAGTACCAAGATAGTTATCGCCAATCTAACTACCAATTAGTGGACCACCATACAGTAATACCGAAAAGAACCAAATATTAACATTGCTTCAGCATCACTAAAACCTAATTTTCTAGCAAAATAAATAGCTAATGTAGCTTACAAGCCATAATAACCAAATCTTTCCCATAATTCTAATGTCAATAACACTCAAAAAGGGGTAATATTATTTTTATTTTATAAATTTTGATCTTTAATGACTATCTAAAAACTACAGCAGTCCCATAGCAGAAGACTTCGGTACTCCCAACTAGTGTTTTATCCACTAAGACTACTTGAGGGATAGCAAATCGCGACTATTGCATTAGCTACCTAACTCTTTAGCTTTATTTATCATCTCTTGTTCAGCATGTAATATAGCTTCTTTGCAAACATTTGTAAAGGAAGTATTTTTACTACCTAATTATATTTTTCAAGCCACCCAAAATACCTTGTGTGATAGTAGGTGTTCTTACAATTATTCCAGTAACTAAACCTTTATATTTTATAATTTCTCTTTTACCAAGAGTATCTGCTATGGTTAATATCATAAATTTTCCTAAAATTTTTATGGGTAAACTTAAAAGGTCATTCTGAACTTGTTTAAGGCCTCAATAAATTTATATCTAAAGTGATATGCTAAAATAAATTCAGCACGACAATTATAATTATGGTAGGTGAATTAGCTATTTTCTAAATCAAAGTTACAAGTTCTTCAGCACTAGTAGGGTGAATAGCTATAGTATCATCAAAGTCACGCTTAGTAGCACCCATATTGATAGCTACTGCAAAACCTTGTAGCATCTCATCAACATTTAGACCAATCATATGACAGCCAACAACTTTTTCATTTTCACCAGTTACAACTAGTTTCATTACAGTAGGCATTCTATGACCAGAAATAGCACAATACAAAGCTATAAAGCGAGATTTGTAAACTTTTATATTTTGATCACCATACTTTTCTCTAGCATCTTTTTCAGATAAGCCGACAGTACCAATAGCAGGGTGAGAAAATATAACAGTTGGGATATACTCAAGTTTTGGTTTTAGGTTTGTTTCACCATTAAAAAGTCTACGCGCAAGTCTACGCCCACAAGCAATAGCAACAGGTGTTAGCTGAGCGCCTCCAGAAGCATCACCTAGAGAATATACACCTTTGACATTTGTCTCTTGCCATTCATTAGCAGGTATTACCCCTTTATCTGTAATATTGATATCGGTATTCTCTATACCTAAGTTGTGGGTGTTTGGTGCACGACCTGTAGCCCAAATTAATGTATCAATATTCTCTATAACTTGGCTTGTATTTGTTGAAATTTTTAAAGTATTACCAGTTTTCTCAACTTTAGTAATATTTGTATGGTTGAGTAACTTTAGATTAGTCATAGCCATACATTCAACTAGAGTATCACTAATATCATTATCAAAATCCATTAATGGCTTATCTCTGCGCACCATGATAGTTGTATCTGTACCATGAGCGTTCAAGACACCAGCAATCTCAACACCTATATAGCCGCCACCAACAATTAGCGCTTTTCTAGGTATTTCATCAAGCTCAAAAAACTCATCAGACGTGATACCTAGTTCAGCACCTTCGATGTTTTTTGGAACAATAGGGTAAGCACCTGGCGATATGAAAATATTATCAGCTGTTAGTTCTATACCATCATCTAGTACGATAGTTTTATTATCTTTAAATTTACCCCAATTATTAAAGTGAGTGATATTCCATTTATCTAATAATCTGTCATAAAAACTATGGATATTACTAATATATTTAGCTCTTTTTTCTTTTAAAGTTGTCCAGCTAAAGCCCTTAACCTCAATATCAAAGCCATAGCCTGCGGCATCATGTTTTAGAACCTCTGCAAGATTTGCACCATACCACATAGCTTTTTTGGGTACACATCCTCTATTTACACAAGTACCACCAAGCTCACGCTTTTCGATAATCGCAACTTTTTTGTCAAATTTAGCAGCCTGTACAGCAGATGCTATACCTCCAGAACCGCCACCTAAACTTATTATATCAAAGTAATTATTATTCATTATATTTTCTTACTTTAAAATTATGCTTACAATTTTCCGTATTTAATTTGTAAATATTTAGAGTTTTAGTTACTTGTCCATTTTCATCTACTTCACCAAAGCCTATTGCTTTGATTTTAAAGCTAGTAGGTTTTAATTTTGTGATTTTGATAATCTCGTTAAAATCCTTATTAAAACTCTCTCTTACTTGATCAGTTTGTAAATTTACCGCGAGAATACTTAGATGAGGATTAAATTCAGCAAAGGTATTTGGCGAACCATATTTTTCAAAAGATTTTAATTTATCTGGATAAAATTTTACCCAACTCGGGACAGGGTAGTCTTTATTTCTATATTTAGCTAAATCTTTTACAACTGTATTTGATAATTGTTGAAGTGTTTGCGAGTTTTGAATATCTAACATTACAAAACCACTTTTTCTAGCACTAAAACCTGTTGTTTTTATATAGAAAGGTTTAGTATTTTTAGCAATTTGTGCTAATTCATTTTGTATATCTGTAATATATTTAGTCTCAAA
Source organism: Ornithodoros moubata (assembly GCA_029532675.1). Classification (NCBI taxonomy): domain Eukaryota; kingdom Metazoa; phylum Arthropoda; class Arachnida; order Ixodida; family Argasidae; genus Ornithodoros; species Ornithodoros moubata. The sequence continues at coordinate 258,189 of JARGYV010095691.1, forward strand.
ACTTGTCAGGTAGAGTGTTAGATGCACAGGATGGTTTTTTATAAAAGGTGTAGTTTTATATTTCTCCAGTACATTAGTTTCTGCTAAGAAGTCATCGAATTCTTTTATATATTTATCGGCTGTGTTTGCTGGAATTAGATAGATATTATATCGCTTGAAATCAGTAGCAAAACTACCTAATGCCACAAAGAACAGTGAAAATGCTAGTAATAATTTATAAAAAAATTTTTTATAATTCATATTGTATTCCTTAGATAATTATAAGTTATTTTAAATGACTCTATTATATCAGTTTTAGAAGACGGTATCAATTGTAATAATATCCTGTTGTCAAAAGATAATAATCTCTATGGCATTCTGCCAAGAAGGGTATTTATTTGGATTAGTTTTATATCTTGTTTCTATTCAATTTTGATGAGCTTGTTTATCACTACAGATTATTTGAATATTTATAACTTTAGTATTTATATCTGTAAGCTAAGTCCATAAACTTCGAGATTCATCAATAGGATTACAATAATCTATGACTACATTATTACCAAGCTCAAGATTTTATTTTGCTTGATTAATAGACTATCTCATAATTTTGTTTAGTTAGCTCTTGAGAATAAGCTTTTTTGAGATAATATTCTACAGTGTCTATTCTATAGTAGATAGTATTAGGTATGGTTTTGGCTAATTGTTTAGCTAAAGTTGTTTTGCCTACTCCTAGTAGACCTGAAAATATGTAAGCATCTACCATGTTAATTATTTTTTATTACTTTCTCATTTATGTATTTTAATATATTACTTAATAAATCAACCTCTTCTTTTAAAGACTTATTTATCTCATTTAAGAATTTAATAAGTTGTTTATGAGTTGACCTATGCATTAATTCGATATTTTCCTTTTTAAAGAAAAAATCATTATTATCATTAATAGCTACATTTATAAGAACTTAATGTTATTACAAGTTTTAATAGACTTACTTAACAATTCTTTCTTATTTATATTAATCATTTAAATAGTTTTAATAAACCATCTATATTTCTTTTCATAATCATTGCTTTTTCTCTAATCTGAGTTAAAGCTATTTCATTATTAATTTTTGTATTTTTTTGTCTTTATATGTCAGGAATGTATAAGAAATCCAAGCATCTAATCCGGCAGAAACTAGAAATGTCATAAAAGTTACTAATATTGAATCCAATTAAAGCTACTTGGTTGTACCATCTCTATAAACATCTAAACCTCATAATCATAACTAATAATCAAAGGAGCATGATCTGAAAACCAAATTTCTTTATAAATATAATCAGATTCAGGTATTACCTTGTCTTTTAAAGTAGGCGTTGAGATATGATAATCAATTCTCCAACCAACATTATTTGCACGAGATTGACCACGATTTGACCACCATGTATATTGTAGAGGTTCTTGATTAATAACTCTAAAAGTATCAACCCAACCTAAATCATCAAAGATATGATCTAACCAAGCTTGCTCTTCTGGTAGTACCCCTGATGTTTTACCATAGTTAGATTTCCAGTTTTTGATATCTATCTCTTTATGTACAATATTAAAATCACCACAAACTATGAAATTTCTACCAGATTCTATTTGTTCTTTGAGTATTTCTTTGTATTTTTCAAGAAACTGCATTTTATATTCTTGACGGACATCGCCACTTGAGCCACTTGGTAAATATAAGCTCGCGATACTAAAGTTTTCATAATCAAACTGAATATAACGCCCCTCATCATCAGCCCAATCTAGACCAAGTTCTTTGATAACTTTTAGAGGCTTTTTTTTGGCATAAATAGCAGTACCACTGTAGCCTTTTTTGACAGCATCTTTAAAATCATAATAGTAGCCAATAGGGAAGTGCTCTTTGTTTTTTTCTAATTGGTGAAATTGAGCTTTTGTCTCTTGAATACACAGAAAATCAATATCTTGAATTTTGAACCACTCCCAAAAACCTTTACGTGCAGCTGCACGAATACCATTAGCATTAAAAGTCATTACTTTTATCATTGAATTATTTTTGATTTTAAAATTATTAGAATCATTTTAGCATTTTAGCGCTAACTGTGTAATAACAATTACTTATCCGATTAATAATTTTTTTTGATAGTAAATATTTTTTAAACAATTATTATCTTGGTATAAATTATCACACCGCGAAAGATTTATTTCACTAATTTATGTCTAATTATATTTCAAAACAAAAAATTAAAGTAAGTCAATCATCAACATGAGATGATATTTATGTAGAGAAGATAACTATCAAAAGCTCTGATTCATCAGCACATGGCGTATATATGCAAGCAAGTATGCACACTTCAGAAAACTACAAGGTAATACTGTAATGATAGAGCTTTTAGAGTATTTCAAAAAGTTTCAGCCTAAAGGATATGTTTACCTGATTCCTAAATGTAACCCAATTGGTAAAGATGCGTTTATAGGTGCAGTGCATCAAGATAGATTTGACTCTTCAACAGGTGATAATTTTAATAGATATTATTTTTATCCTAAAATCGATTATACAACTTTTGTCAAAGAGTATATTAATTCAACTACAGCATAATATAAATAAGCTTTTGAAAATCTACTACAACAACACGCTAAATAAAGAACTAGCAAATGAGTGGGAACTACCTAAAGCAAAAGATTAAATTTGCTTATGCAAAAAGAAGCTCAAAAGGTGGATTATGTTCTAGATTTACACATAGATACAGATGCTATTACATATTTATATACAGCAGATTTTGCAAAAACACATGCTGAAAAGTTCGGTTATAAACATATGCTAATTATCAATAATGATAAAGCTGATGGTGCTCTAGATGAAGCTATATTTTGCCCAAGAGTGAAAAAACAAGGTCGCTGAATAAGTCCTCAAAGAAGGTTATACACTTGAGTTAGGTTTAGAGAGGAGTATATTAATTTCATTGATGCTAAGATGCAAAGCCAAGGGATTTAAAATTATTTTAAGTATAAGAATATTATCGATTCACCATTTGACACTGATTTATTACATACAGATATAAGACATATTAAGCAGTAGAAGGTAGCCAAAGCTAGTGAGATAATAGGGACAATATATTCAAACTTCATCAATGCAGAAAAAAACATTATCAATGCCATTTTTGGTGGTGTTGTAATCAGTGTTCATAATACTGGTGCAATATGCTAAGGTAGCCAACGGTTATATAAGATTTAAACTCTAGGAACAAACAAATAAATGAAAAAAACTTATAATTAATGATAAGAAAGACTTTGGTCATTCAAAAGGTGCACTTAATCAATATTTAGCTCGATATATCACAGAGTCATCTGTTCAATAAAAGTTTTAGTATCAAAACGACAATTATCGACAACGGCTATAATATTGATGATGAGATCAAAATGGCTTTGGATTGATGCAAGTGATATACCAAATGGCAGGCTGGTGGATGGGACCTACCTTGGATAGTTAAAGAGTATATTGACGAAGTTTTTACCTCAGGTCATGGAGTTTTATATGCTAATGATGGTAGATCTTAAAATGATTCTAATAAGAAGTATGGTTCAGATGGGGTTTATTAAAAGATAAAATACATGCTGTCATTAACTTGAAATGCTCCATTAGAAGTTTTTGTTGAAAAGACCAATTATTCGAGGGGGTTGGTGTTGATGGAGTATATTTGCATTTCATAAGGTTCATTAGTTTATCTGATGTCAACACTACCAACATTTATCTGTAATGATGTTATGACAAATCCTCTCATTGACGAGTTTAAATTATAAAAATCATTTAGATACAGTTTTTAACTAATGATTAATAGTTCTAAAAAAATCTTAACATCAAAATAAACCATTTTTTTAGAACTATTAAAACTATTTTTGCTATATGAATTTTAATAAAAATATTGGTTATTTATTCTTAAAACTAGAATCAAGTTTAGGTAATTAATAAGATAAACAGTAATAAATTTAAATATATAATATATATGATGGCACAATATTTGCAGATGGATATGGCAACATGTGGCATTTCCCAGATGATTATTGGTCTTCCCAAAAAGTTTTAGATATTGCGTTTATTAATGTTTCAATATTTCTTTAGTTCTTGCCTTTTTTCATCAGGTTCACTCAATAGTAGTTTTGTTAATTCCACAAATTTTGAGAGGAATTGGATTGTAAATATACTAATACAAAGTAGACTACTAAGAAATTATACTATTAATAGAACTTAATAGAAGAGCTATAAAGAATAAATTACTAAATCATATTTGGTGACTTTGAGGATATAAAATTAAAACTCGCAAAGTGGATATGAATTTATAACTAATATATTTCCTAATTCTTATAAAATTGGCTTTAGCTAGCTCATAAAAGTTGTAATACTAACAAATTATAAAATTTTCTTGGGTTGTTTAAATTTTAAATTTAAATAGATTTCAAAACGATTATTAATAGGATGAAATATAAGTTCAAGAAATTAAAGAAAAAAATATAAGTAAATTAATTTTATTTATAATACTAACAATAATAGGAATAATGTTTCTAAACTTGGTTCATGCAAAACTTGTTGTTTTTGGTGCTATGCTGATCACAAACAATCCAGTTATCAGTATAAAAATGATCTTGCAGATATGAATAAAAATATTATACTTATTTGTAACAATAAAGATGAAAATCCAGATTTTGTCTTAGATATAAAAGATAAATTTAAACCTGAAGCTGTAAAAAAATATAAAAGAATTCTATCAACAAGACATCGTCTTCCCAGATAAATTCAGTTATTACAAATATTGTATTTAAACAGTTGCCAGGCAGTGCATTTTCTCCCAATATGATCATTAATGTAGTTTCTTAAGTAACAATGGTGATATTCCAACTGTTTCCTCAAATGTTCCAATAGGATTTCTAGAATCAAATCGACAGCTTCCTCCTAATCTAAATAAGATAAATAGTTCTTGGGTTAGTTATTATGAAGAAACAAAAAACTAAAACTTTAAACATTATTTTAGAGAAAATAATCCAAATGTAAGAAGTAAGGTTAGCATAGTAACTCAAAATGATATAACAAGCATAGATTTACAAACTGTATCTGAGTATTTTTTTATGAGCTGTTATGTTTAAATCATCACTGTGAAATAAGTATTAATAATTATAATAATATATACATTTTTTAAAATTTTGGACAAAAAAAGAGGAACCCAGTAGCTCAAATAGATTTAGTAATATCGAAATTATTAAATGTTAATCTTAACCTTAATCACCATAAAATGAAATGGAAAAATTAGTAAAGTTAAGAGCTTAGGCGATTGATAATAGCCTGTATCAAAGAATAAGGCAACAAACAATATTTTATAGTAAAGAGAATTGTGACTCTTCTTTAACTTGTTGTTTATTTTGAGAATCACGTCTTACTTGGACAGCTTCAGCTAGCATTTCTAGCATATTAAGAGTTTCTTCAAAGTCAACGCATTTATCTGTAACACTTTGTCCATAAGTAAAAGGTTTGTTATTGATATCTTGATTGCCAGCAACAAGATTACTCTCAATCATTACCCCAAAAATATCATTACTCTGCTTTATCTGCTCACAAATATCTGCTAATACGGTAATTTGCTTAGTATGGTCTTTTTGACTATTACCATGATTACAGTCAATCATTACCTTAGTATTAATATGAGCTTTTTTAAGTTTAGCAATACAGTCATCAACATGCTCTTTACTAAAGTTAGGTCCAGAAGCACCACCACGAAGAATTACATGACCATTTTGGTTACCTTTAGTTGCAAATATCGCTGTTGAACCAGATTTTGTCGCACTTAAAAAATGATGCGGATAAATAGCAGATTTAACTGCATCTACAGCTGCTTGGATATCACCATTAGTAGCATTTTTGAAACCAATCGATGCAGAAAGACCAGAAGCTAATTCTCTATGTACTTGGCTTTCAACAGTTCTAGCACCAATTGCTCCCCAAGTGATTAGCTCAGCAAAGTATTGAGGGGTGATCACATCTAGAAACTCAGTTGCACACGGCAGTCTAATACTAGTCAAATCTGATAATAAATTACGCGCAAGACGCAAACCTTTGTTTATATTATATGAATTATCAAGGTCAGGATCATTAATAAATCCTTTCCAACCAATCGTTGTGCGTGGTTTTTCAAAATATACTCTCATTATAATAAGTATATCTTTGTTAAATTTCTTAGCTTGCTCTTTTAGCTTAGTAGCATACTCAATTGCAGCAACAGGGTCATGAATAGAACAAGGTCCTACAACAACAGCGACTCTATTATCATTTCCATGGATAATATCAGCTATTTCTTTCCGAGATTTTCTTACAGTTTCAAAGGAAGTCCTTAAAAGAGGTATATCTTGGATTAGAACTTCTGCAGGAATCAATACTTTTTCTTTTTTTATATTTATATTAGAAACTTTATTAAAGTTTTTATCACCTATCACTAATTTAGATATCCTTATATTTATATATACTTATTTTCTTTTACCAAAAAGACCTGGCATATTCGCCATACCTTGCATAGCAGACATGCGTTTCATTAAGTTTGCTATACCACCTTTTTTACCAATAACGCTTTTCATCATTTTTTTCATTTGCGTATGTTGCTGAAGCAGTTTATTAAGATCTTGAATTGTAGTTCCAGATCCTTTAATAATTCTCTGTTTTCTACTATGTTTGATAAGCTCTGGTTTTTTACGCTCAATTGGAGTCATAGAATCTATCATAGCCTCAATCTTCTTGAACATATCATCACCAACATTACCTGGTAGATTTGCTGGTATATTTGGTAGTTTAGACATAATTGAACCTACACCACCCATTTTTTTCATTTGTTGGATTTGTGCTTTGAAATCTTCTAAATCAAAGCTCTTACCACTTTTAAGCTTTTTAGTTAGCTGTTCAGCAGATTTCTTTTCTGTTTTTTGCTCTATACTTTCTATCAAGCTAAGAACATCACCCATACCTAGAATCTTAGAAGCAATTCTATCAGGATGGAATGGCTCTAAAGCATCAGTCTTCTCACCAGTACCTAAGAACTTAATTGGTTTATTGGTGATCTCTCTGATTGATAAAGCAGCACCACCTCTAGCATCTCCATCAGTTTTTGTCAAAATCACACCAGTTAACTCTAAAGCGTCATTAAATGCTTTGGCTGTTACTGCAGCATCTTGCCCTGTCATACTATCAACAGTAAAAAATGTCTCGATTGGATTAGCAATTTTGTGGATTTGCTTAATCTCATCCATCATGTCATTATCGATATGCAATCTACCTGCAGTATCGATGATAAGCACATCTATAAGTTTAGTTGTTGCTGTTTTCATCACAGCTGTTACAATATCCTGAGACTGTTGTGAAGCATTTGATTCAAAAAACTCAACATTTAAACTATTTGCTAAAGTTCTTAGCTGATCGATAGCAGCAGGGCGATAGACATCGGTACTGACTACCATAACTTTTTTCTTGTGTTGCTCTTTTAGGTATTTAGCTAGCTTAGCTGTAGATGTTGTTTTACCAGCACCTTGTAAACCAGCCATTAATATAACAGCAGGTGGCTGAGTTTTTAGGTTTATTGGTACTTCCTCTTCACCTAGTGCTTTTTCAATTTCTTTTTTGACAAAAAAAATAAAAGTCTGATCTGGGGTAAGACTTTTTTTGACTTCTTCACCAATAGCTTTTTCTTTGATGTTAGCTATAAACTTTTTGACTACTGGTAAGGCAACATCAGCTTCTAAAAGTGACACTCTAATATCACGCAGCACCGATTGGATATTCTCCTCTGTTAGAGAGGTTTGACCTTTTATCTTTTTAAAAGACGATTGTAATTTATCTGATAAACTAGTAAACATATCGCTATAAGTTTCTAACTCTTAGGAATACATTATTTATAGTAAACAGAATATTAACATTTTTAAAAAAATATACTATCTAACAAACGATACTTATGGCTATTATTATAAATAATACTATACAGACTAATATATAAGTGTAATTTTTATCTCTTATAAAAAATATTAGCTCAAGAAAAATTCTTAATAATGGGGAAATTATTATCAACAAAATGCCAATACTTATAATATTTTTTGTAGTATCGTAATTTCCTAAAAAGGCATTTAGTGCGCCAATAGCTATAAACAAAATAGCTATAAATAAATTTAATTTCAAGACTTTATAAATAACATCATCCTTAATCATACTAACCCCTTAATAATCATTTGTATTGCTGATATAAATACAACCACAAAAAAAGTTAATCTAATAGCTTTAGTTGGGATATGTGGCATTAATTTTGAACCAATTGTCGCACCTAATAAAGTACCTAATGCTACAGCTGCTGTGATAGAGCTGTCTATATATCCAGCAAAGTAGTAAGTTGAAGTTGCATTAAATACAGTGATACCCATGATGAAGTTACTTGTCGAGGTACTGACTCTAAAAGGTATTTTCATAATTTTATCCATAGCTACAACTTTAAATATCCCAGCACCAATACCAAGTAAACCACCAATAAAACCAGCACCAGCCATAAAAATAAAACCAAGGATAGGGTGGTTAACATTATAATCTTGCTTTTGCCCACCTATAATAACACTATCATTAAGCTGTAGTTTATTAGCTATAAAAAATTGCTTTAGTGGTTTAGTTTCAGCGTTTGATTTTTTCTTAATGAAACTTAAAATTGCAACCACAATAAGTATGCCACCAAAAATTAAAAATAATACTTTAGCTCTAAGCATCAAAGCCAGCTTAGCTCCAAATATAGCTCCTACAGCTGTTGCTAATGCTAAAAATAAACCTAATTTATCTTTGGTTAATCCATGTGACTTTAATGAAACTAAAGATGTTGCTGTAGATGTACATATAATAGTTACTAGTGATGCACCTATGGCATAGTAAAGAGGTACTCCAAGCACTGTTGTTAGCAATGGGGTAATTACTAAGCCACCACCTAAGCCAATGACAGCACCAATACCACCGCCTAAAACAGCAACAATAAAAATTATTAATTCAAAGAATAAGTAGTTTTCCATGCCTAAATTTTCGAGTACTGAGTCCTGATAGCGAGATTATAGCCTTTTTAACAACTTATTTATTCAAAAAATTTGTGTTTTTACTTAAATGCTTTTAAAATTTGTGTAACTATTGAAAACGTAATTAATTAACTGAAGAAGAGAGGCCATATGGCGAAAGAAGATTGTATAGAAATGGAAGGTGTTGTTTTAGAAGCACTTCCAAACACAATGTTTAGAGTTGAACTTGAAAATGGACATATGGTAACAGCTCACATCTCAGGTAAGATGAGAAAAAACTATATTCGTATATTAACTGGTGATAAAGTTGTAGTTGAGATTACTCCTTATGATTTAACTAAAGGTCGTATTAAGTTTCGCAGCAAATAATAATCTTCAAAACTCTTAATATTTATTATTCCTAAAGAATTATATTTTCTAAGATTAATAAAGCAGGTGTTATTATTTTAGGCATAAGCCCAATAGTTATAGCTAGTAGCAATACTTTATTACCATAATTTATTTCTAATTACAGGGAGACAAAAATCCATAGCAGTATTAGCTACATAGCCAACTAACTCAACGGAAAGGTATCTCTTTAATAATGGGATCATGACAATAATCTAATATCTCAAGTAAGAAATCTATCAAGAAGGTAATCATTCCACAATATTCACTAAGAAAATCAGTATTTAACACTACCGATAATGAATATACTAGCCTAAACCAGAACTTATCAATAATACTCTGCTTGAGGTGATATTAGTCATAAAGCTTATAAATATCGCTGAACTAATTTATAATCCAACAACTATAATGAATATAAACAACGCTTCTTTATTCTTAAATAAATCTTTGAGTGAAATATTTTCTTAGTTTGAGTAAAACTCCTATTGTAACATTATTGCTAACAATAATAAAAAATACTATATGATCAATAATATTTGTGATATTAATATTAATAGTTTCACTTACTATATATATCCTACAATTATATAGATTAGATATTTACTTACCTTAAGAATAGTTATAAAGATATTATCTTGATTATATTGCAAAATTATTGATACTTAGTTAGCTTTTATCATTTTGTTATAGCTACAATAAATAAAAATTCCAACTATATTTGTAATAAATATAGTTGCAGTATAACCAAGACTTATACTTATAACCTCTAGAACAATAGTGTTTATATGGGTAAATATACTGAAGTAACCTGATAGAAATATTATTAATATAACTATTAAATCAAGGAAGTAATTTATTAGCCTTACAACCTTGAGAGATTTTTGAGATTAAAAGCATAATAACCTGTAATTAGAGCAAGGAGAAGTATCAATGATTCATACATTTTAATAATTTTTAAATTTGATTTTTCTATAAAATAGAAAAAACACTACAGGTATGATTGATAATACAAAACATACAGACAATATTTGAATAAATTCTAATGGATTATATAAATTATCTGGAGGGACAAAGCCAATAATTACACACAAAATAGTGCCTATAATACCTAAAAGACAAACAACAGCCATACCAATTTTTCCGCCATGGATATGAAAATCATCTGTATTTCTTACTATTTGATTGTTTATTAACTTTAGTTTTAAAGCAGCAAAAAACATCATTAGATACATCAAAGAATATATTTGTGTGCTAAGAGCTGTAAGAAGCCAGTAATAAGCTTGAACCGAAGGCACCAACTCTAACAGCAGACATATTATAGTCATAATTATAGCTTGAAGTATTAGTATACCACTTGGTGCATCATATTTATTTGTTTTATATAACATATCTGGTAAAAAATGGTCGTCAGCTGCTTGGAGTAATCCTCTTGCTGGTGAAATCATCCAGTTAATCATTGACCCTATTGACCCAACAAAAACCATTAAGCCTAAGAAATAGTAGAAAAACATTGGAATTCCTAAATCCTTTAAATAAACTTTAAAAGTTTTGATAGTACCATTAACAACATCAATTTGTGATTGTGGAAATATAATCGCAACAGCTAAAGCACCTAGAACCATTGTAAAGATTATAAATATTACTGAAATTAAAAGTGCTAGGGGAAATGTCTTTTTAGGATTTATAACTTTTCTAATATGCACAGTTGCTAACTCAAGCCCCAAGAAAGAAGCTATGATAGCTGTTAATCCCATCCATGATTCTGTAGATGTGAAACTAGGAATTAGATTATCTAGATGAAAATGGATATTTAGGTTATAACTATTAATCAACCAAATTAATGCAAATAGTACCATTAATAACATAGGGATTACCATACCAAAAAAAGTACAAGTACTAGCAAAAATTGCTGATACTCTCAGACCTTTAAGATTAAGAATTGTCAAAGACCAAAAAACGACAGTTATAAATGTAATTGTAAACTTTATATTCTGCGCAAAATCAGGATTAAATAAGTATGCAATTGTTCCTGCGAGGAACGTTAGGATACTTGGAAACCAGATAAGAGTATTTATCCATTGAAACCACACAGCTAGCATTGCGACATTAGGACCAAAAGCTTTTTTAACCCAACCATATACTCCTTCTTCACCCTTGGCAGTATACGTTGCAGTCATCTCTGCAGATACTAATGTAACTGGTGCTAAAAATAAAAAAACAGCTACGGCAAAAAAGAAGAATATGTATGTTCCTGAAGTAGCTGTGGAGGGAAGGTTTCTAATATTATCAATAGTTCCCGTCATTAATAATACTAGCAAGATTAAACCAATTTTTTCTTTTGCTGATGAGTTTACTGTCATAATTATACATTTACGGACACTTTAAATTATATAATAACTCAAGGATATCTAAATTGGCAATCATTTATGCAATATACAATGGCATTACTTGAAAAAGTTTCTCTAAGGTTTGTAATGCGTTTTTATTATCGACTTTGATGATTAATCTATCTTGATCTTGTATTAGTAAATTATCGGCATAAAACCTTGGGATATTATCAACTTTCATTATCGCAAGGATTTCTAGACCTTGAGGTAATTTAAAGTCACCGATCTTTTTACCTATAACAGTAGACACGTTCTCTTGACCATGTACTTTGAGCTCGACAAGCATTTCTTCACTATCTTCAATCTCGTACATTTTTAGCATATCAACCTGAGTTAAAAATGCCTTAATTGTTGTATATGAGAAATTATGTGGCGAAATAGAAATATCAATAAGTTTTAGATCTCTAGTAATATCATAGTATTCAGCACTATTAACTGTAGCGATAGTTTTCTTAGCCCCAAGTTTTTTTGCCAAAATTGATGACATAATATTTATCTCATCAGAATTTGTCAAAGCAAAAAAACATATTTGCTTCATCAATACCTTCAGCAATTAATAAATTATTATTAACAGGGTTATAATGTAAAATTGTTGAGTTAGATAACTCATTCAAAGCAAACTCGCATTTTTGAGCACTTGGATCTATCATTTTAATAATATATCCTTTATTCTCCAAAGATTTAGCTAAAGTGATACTTGCATAATTTATACCTGCTATAAATATCTTTCTGATGTTTGCTTTTTTGGGTTGAAATATTGATAGTATTTGTGATGAATATGCTTTTTCTGAAAGATACATAACTCTATCACCAGGATTAACTAAGACACCAGTATAATCAATATCTAATTTTTGACCACTTCTATATACAGAGATAATATCAACTTTAATATCACCTAGACCTAAATATATATCTTTAATTGCAAGACCTACAAGAGGAGAATCTGATGACACTTCAACACCTATAATCTGAACACGCTTATCAAAAAAACTTGATATAAAATATGCTCCAGATAAGAAAATTAATTGTTCTAATCTTTTTGTAGTTTCAAAAAATGACTTTATAACCAAATCGATATTATTCAGCAGTTTAGGGAATCTATTATACTCAGTATCGCGAATTCGTGCGATTTTATAAGGTGTTTTATATAACTTGTAAGCCATATCACATACAGCTATATTTGTAGTATCATTTGATGTCACAGCTATTATCATATCAGTATCTTTAAAATTAGCTTCTATCATAATATTTGGTTTTGTAACATCACCAATAATTGTTTGCACATCAAATGCTGATGAAATAAAGCCAAGTTTTTCTTCATCTAAGTCAATAACAGAAACTTGATGGTCCAAACTTAGTCTTTGAGTTAAATATACGCCTAATTGCCCAGCTCCTAAAATAGCTATTCTCATAATTAACTGTTATAATATTTAATGAATAGTGTGTAAGTTTGAACATACTAATATAAGGCAGGAAAATAATCAAATTTTTAATTTACATTTAGCCTTATAAATATTATTATACAAACATATGATACTAAATTAGTATAGATTAAAGGTAATTATGCTTAAGGTAAGTAAATTACTCGATTACGGTTTACTAGTAGTTGTTACAATAGCACAGAATGATTTTAATCCATATAGTGCTGCAAAGATTGCTGAATCTACGGGACTAAATATCCCGACAGTAAGAAAGCTACTAAATCAACTCTCTTTGACAAATATTGTAAACTCAAAGCGAGGTATCGAAGGAGGCTACACACTAGTTAAAGATCCAAGAGATATTACTGTTTTAGATATTGTTAAGTGTGTAGAAAAAGATGTAAATCTAACAGAATGTTGTGATTTGCAAAAAAAATGTAGCTTAGTAGGAAACTGTATAGTTAGTGGTTATTGGAGAGTTTTAAACAGTCAACTACTTGATTTACTATCAAAAACATCAATTTATGATATTGTCAACAACAAAGACAAGAGTTAAAAGAAAATGAGTGAAGATTTAGATAAAATCATTGAGCAAGACTATGAGCATGGTTTTGTTACTAATATTGAAGCAGAAACAATTGAAGCCGGTCTAAATGAGGATGTGATTCGTCTAATATCAACAAGAAAAAATGAGCCTGAGTTTTTATTAGAATGGCGCCTAAAAGCTTATAACAAATGGCTAGAAATGAAGTCGCCTAAGTGGGCTGATTTAAATTATCATCCTATAGATTTTCAGGCTATTAGCTATTACTCGTCTCCTAAGTCGCTAAAAGATCACCCAAAAAGCTTAGATGAGGTTGACCCAGAAATTATTGAAACTTATAAAAAACTTGGTATACCTTTGCATGAGCAAGAAATGTTAGCAGGTGTGAGAAATATTGCTGTAGACGCGGTATTTGATTCAGTATCTGTTGTAACAACATTCAAAGAAAAGTTAGCTGAAGCAGGAGTAATATTTTGCCCAATATCAGAAGCAGTGCAAAAATACCCTGAACTTATACAAAAATATCTTGGCTCAGTAGTTCCTCAAGGTGATAATTTTTTTGCAGCTCTTAATTCAGCAGTATTTAGTGATGGTTCATTTGTATATATTCCTAAAGGTGTAACTTGCCCAATGGAATTATCAACATACTTTAGAATTAATGCTATGAATACTGGACAGTTTGAAAGGACTTTGATTATTGCTGATGAGAATAGCTATGTAAGTTACTTGGAAGGCTGTACTGCTCCAATGCGTGATGAAAATCAACTTCATGCCGCAGTTGTTGAGTTAGTAGCACTAGATGGTGCTGAAATTAAATACTCGACAGTACAAAACTGGTATCCAGGTGATAAAGATGGTAAAGGTGGAATTTATAATTTTGTAACAAAAAGAGGTATCTGTTACAAAAATTCAAAAATTTCATGGACACAGGTTGAAACAGGCTCTGCTATCACGTGGAAATATCCTTCTGTAGTTTTACGTGGAGATAACTCAATTGGTGAATTCTATTCTGTAGCACTAACTCGTCATGCTCAACAAGCTGATACAGGTACAAAAATGATTCATCTTGGTAAAAACACTAAAAGTACCATCATTTCGAAAGGTATATCTGCAGGCAAGGCATCACAAGCATATAGAGGTTTAGTAAGAATTTCACCGAATGCTGCTAACGCAAGAAACTTCTCACAATGTGACTCTTTACTGATTGGTCATAATTGTGGGGCACATACTTACCCATATATAGAAAATAAAAGTAATTCCTCACAGATAGAGCATGAGGCTACAACCTCTAAGATTTCTGATGATCAGCTTTTTTATTGCAAACAAAGAGGTCTATCAGAAGAGGATGCAATTGCTATGATTGTAAATGGTTTCTGTAAAGAAGTATTTAATAGACTTCCTCTTGAGTTCGCTGTAGAAGCTCAGAAACTTATGGAAGTTAGTCTAAAAGGTGCAGTTGGTTAAGCTATAAGTTATATAATTTGATAAAAGGTTTTAAAAATGTTATTAAAAATTAAAGATTTACATGTAAGTGTTGGTGAGCAAAAAAAACAAATATTAAAAGGATTAAACTTAACAGTTGAAAAAGGTGAAGTTCATGCAATTATGGGACCGAATGGCGCTGGTAAGAGCACTTTAAGTAATGCTTTAGTGGGTAAAGATGGTTATGAAATTACTCAAGGTTCTGTCACATTTGATGGTAAAGATTTAAATGACTTAAGTATCTCAGAAAGGGCTGCAGCTGGTATCTTTTTAAGTTTACAGTATCCAATTGAAATTCCTGGAATTAGTAATGTCCAATTCCTTAAAACTGCTGTAAATAGCGTTAGAAAGCAAAATGGCAAAGATGAGATTGATGTGATTTCTTTTATGAAAAAACTAAAAGAAAATATGCAGATATTAAAAATTGATCAAAAATATATGTCACGCGGTGTCAATGAAGGCTTCTCTGGTGGTGAGAAGAAGCGTAATGAGATGCTACAACTTATGATGCTTGAACCAAAATTGGCCATATTAGATGAAACTGATTCTGGCTTGGATATCGATGCTCTACAAGTAGTATCACAAGGTGCAAATAGTATGAGATCTGTGAATAGAAGTTTTTTAGTAATTACTCATTATCAAAGACTTTTAGACCATATTCAACCAGACTTTGTCCATGTTTTAGTAGATGGCAAAATAGTTAAGACTGGTGGCAAAGAGCTTGCTCTTGAATTAGAAGAGAAAGGTTATTCTTGGTTAAACAGCTAAAGGTTGCTAAAAATGTTAATAAATAACAAATTTCTACCTACAACTAAACAAGAAAGCTGGAAGTATACAAATATTGCTTCTATTTATGACAAAAATAATATCAAAGAATTACTAAAAGAATCGCTTCAGTCAAAAGACTATCTTGAAGGCTTTAAGTTTGATACACAAGAGAATGTTGTAATAATACTTGATGGTGTGTTAGCTATTGATTATAACAAAAAATTAAAGCATATTAGTGCCTTAGAATTACACAAAGACAATAGAAATATGTCTAGACTAGCGATAGAGAATTCTAAACACTTTGGTATTAATATAGCTAAAGATACTAAAGATCGCTTAAGCCTAATCTTCATAAATACTGATATGGCTAAGAATAAATTGACAAATATATCACTAAAGCTTGATGTCAATATGTTTGCTAGTCTAAATTTAGATATTAACTTTGTAAACCTTACTGAAAATTCTGCAATAAATTTATTTTTAGATATAAATATTGCTGAAGCTGCAAAAGTCAATTTTACCAACAATGCTAATAATCCAAATAATACTAAGTTAATCACAACAGCAAACTATTTAATAAATTTAGATAGAGCTGCTGAGTTTAATGGATTTAATCTTCTTAATAAATATGCTCTATTAAGAAGTGATTTTGTAGTTAATCTCAATAAGCCTCATTCAAGATTTGATGTCAGAGGACTATACTTGGTAAATGATAATGCTATTGCTAACACTTGTTTTTTAGTTAATCACAATGCCTCATATACTTTTAGTAGTGTCAACTTCCGTGGTGTTGCTAATGGTAATGCTAAGATTTGGTTTAATGCTAAAGCGATAGTTAATAAAGGTATTGAGCAAATACAAGTATATCAAAATAATAAAAACATACAATTAAGCAATAAAGCTGAGATAAACACTAAGCCAGAGTTAGAGATTTTTGCTGATGATGTAGTCTGTACTCATGGTGCTACGATAGGGCAGCTAGATAAAGATGCTTTATTCTATTTACAATCTAGGGGACTAGAGCTTCATTATGCCCAACATTTGCTGCTAGAAAGCTTTGTTAAATTTCAGCTGACAGCCGATGATTTTCCTTTTGAAAATGAAATTAAAGAAGATATAATTGAGTCTTTATATGATATCCTCCATACTATTATTTATTAGTATTAATAACTAATAATAAATTCTTATTTATTTTTCTTATATGATAAATTAGAGCTATATTTAACTTAGTTTTTGAATAAATCTTATGAAAGAAGTTTTGATGTACTAACCAACAGCTTTTGATGTTGTTTATGCTATAAATCCATAGATGCAAGTTAATAATAAACCTAATAAAACTTTAGTGTTAAAACAATGGCAAAATCTTTATGACACTTATCAAAAACTTGGTGCAAAAATCAATTTAATTAAACAGGGTGAAAATGTCCCAGATATGGTCTTTACAGCAAACGCTTGAAGTTGTACGATAAAACACTTTTATAGCAAGTAATTTTTCATCCTATAGAAAGAAAGCCTGAAGAATTATTATTCCAAAAATGGTTTAACGATAATGGCTATCAGGTTGAAACTCTCGATTACTACAATATTGGAGAAGGAGATGTTCTAGAATATTAATAATAAGCTCTATTGTGGTTAATGGATACCGCAGTAGTTTAAATGCAACTCAACAATTAGCTAAATTAGTTGATGTTGAAGCCAATAGAATTAAAAATTGTGGATTCTTTCTTATTATGATCTTGATTTAACATTTTGTCCTTTAGGTGATAGAGCTGTGATACACTATCCAAAAGCATATGCTCAATAAAGCCAAGAAATCCTAAAACAACTTACAAATGCTATTGAACTGACTTATGAGCAGGTTGCTAATCAATTTGCAAATAGTAGTAAGCCTTTTTGCAATGACGTCATTTGCTATAGCATGTAGCAATGATTGTCCTGATCATAATACAATCAAATATTCTACTTAGGCTAAAACTACAGTTAAAAATGATAGTATACTTGTTCAGGTTACAAGCTATGCAACAACAACACTTAAAAAATAGTGTAGAAAAACAAATTTCAGATAATGGTAATTAATTAGAATATTACAAAGTAAATCTTAATAAGCTGCAAACAGCATTTGAGAACCAAGATAAATCTTCAGGTACAAGACTAGTTGTCGATGTATTATTAGATTACAATCCTCCTGTTAAAGATATACAAGTAGCAAAACAAAAACTAATGATTAAACTTTTTAATGATACTAAAGATTATCTTGCTAACTTTAATAAACAAACTAATAGTAATTATACTATCCAATCTATACAATATATTGATGTAGATGGTTATCAGCCTAGGAATAATTTAATGTTAATGAAAACAGCTTATAACGATGATGTAAGCTCAAATAGCTATAATACTATAGCTATATCTCAAGACATTAATATCAAAGCTAATGTTACATTTATGGAGAAATAAGCTATGACATTGAATAATGTTATAAAAACAGATGAAGCTAATTTTGAAAAACTTATCAATAATACAAACAAGGCTGTTTTAGTTGATTTTTACGCTGATTGGTGTGGACCATGTAAGACATTAGGTCCGATTCTTGATCAACTTTCAAAAGACTATCAAAATGCTATGATTGTTAAAGTAAATGTTGATGACAATCAAAATTTAGCTGCTAAATTTGCTATTAGAAGTATCCCGACCTTGATTATTTTTAAAAATGGTAAGCAAGTTGAGACCCTAATGGGCGTCCATACTGGCTCTCAATTAGAGCAAAAGCTAAAAGTATATGAGTAAAAAGTTCGAATCTCAAGGTTTATGCCAATGGTATTTTAAGACGCTTTTTGAAATACCAGTTAAACCAAATAAATTTCCTCAAGAATTTGCTATAATAACAGCTTATAATCCACTTAATCAAAAATTAACCAAGCAAGAAAACATTTTTAGAAATATTCTCTTAAAACACCAATTAACTAGAAAATATAACTGGGTGTATCAAATCAACGGTTTTGATAAAAGTACTCAACACAAAGAAAATGGTTTTATGTTTAATGCTAAATCTTTAGATAGCGCTTGTGAACTTGGTCAAGAATATTCTCAAGATGCTATTTATTATGTCATTGGTGATATTCTCTATGTTTGTAAGTGTGAACCAGCTAAAAGTAAGCTTATCGAAGTAGGTGAGTTTTTAGCTAGGATTTGCTGATACAAAATTAACAATTCTTTTTAACTCAGCAACATAATCAAGAAAAAGCTCTTTTCCTTTATCTGTGATTTTATAAGTTGTCATCGGTTTACCAGATTTAAAAGATTTTTTATTTATAATATAACCATTTTTAACAAAGACTTTCATATGTGTACTCATATGACCATCAGTTAATTCTAATAAAGTTTTTATATCTTTAAATGTAGCACTGTCCACCGAATATAAATAAGTAATTATTTTTGTTCTAATTGGTTGATGCAATATATCATTCAGCATATTTTACCTATTTTTTTTCAGTATTTTACCCATAAATATATAAGTTATACCTAAATATATCAGCATAAGTTGCCAATAAATGTCACTGTAATTCTTAACAAAGAATATCAATATAATACCAATTAGAATATAACTTGTGGAGATTTTTCTGATAATCTCTAATGAAAATCTTCCAAATAGGTTATATACACAAGACCTAAGGATATATATACGAAGGCAAACACTAAGTTACCATATTTATATATAGAGATAGTACTATTATAGTTGTAAATATGGTTTTTAGAATGACATCATGTATCTCATTTTGGAAAAATGGTTTTATTAAAAGTAATATAGAAATTGGTATATTTATAAACATAGTATTTTATATTATTCTTTTTAAGTTAGTTTTTATAATAACTAAAAGTACTAAAAAACATCGTTATCACCCTTCTGTTAACTCTTATGTTAAAAAAGCAATAGAGATATTTATTAAGTATTGAATGATAGGAATAAGTAAAAACACTACACCAGCAACAATTAGCTTTTGCCGTCAAAAATATATTATATATTTAAATTTTGATAATCGCTAATTACTTTTTACTCCATAGGTATTTTATAAAAAAGTACTATTAAATTAATAGTTTTTCAAGTTTTTATTTTACAATGTTTTTATCTTTATAATAGATCTTATTATAAAATAGAAAATACCAAAATCAATATAAAAATATACGAAAATGCGTTGCTCAAGATCAACAAAACATTCCTAATACAACACATGAGTTAAAGGCAATACTTAAATACTTAAATCAGGTATCAAAGGAAATCCTCATGCCTTAAAGCGGAGATTTTTAATTTGTGATGCTGTAAGAGATTTCTGAAGAAAATATTAAATTACTCAATGAAAATCAAAATGAGTCGATTATACCATATAGAGTATAGTATTAATCAGCATATATAAAGAGAAGCATCTTATGTATTTTATAGTTATATAGTTAATATCTAAAAACTTAATATATTCTAATCTGCTGTATAACCGATTTTAAAATAAAATAAGTATATGGGAAAATCTTAAGTTTAGAATAAACGTTAAAACAATGTTGTGGCATAGCAGTAATCATGCAAATAGACAAGGACTGTGCAAAAGTTTTGATTCCGCAAAAAATATTAATGAAAATTCTAAACATGCTGATATTAAGTTAACTTATAAACCATTTAAGGAAATAACCTTAAGGAATTTTTTGGACAATAATATAAAAGATGAGTATTTATCCTCACCAATACTTGCCTTAATTGCTAATATTTCAAGTAGCAATGCCTGTGTGTACATAAAGGATATAAATTCTAAATACGTTTTTTTAGTAAAAATTTTCAAAACTTAGTAGGTAGCGATTCATACCTAGAGATTGGTAAAAGTGACTATGATTTATAGGACAATAGATTAGCAACTGTGCATTTAGAAAAGATGATTTAGTTGTCTTAAAAAACAAGGAACCACACATATCGAAGTATCTAATACCTAAAGGTAAAGAGCTAGTATGGATAAAAACAGAAAAAATTCCAATCCTTGACAAACAAAATAATCCTATCGGTATACTTTGTATTGCTGAAGATTTATCACACAAAAAGATAATAAGACCTAAAGAAAAGAATCAATTACAAAAACTCCGATTAGAACAAATCAGAGAAACCCTGCATCTATGGTCTTAGAGGTAATTGAGGAAATACATAAGAAATAATTATAAGAACCAAGTAAATCTCTATGATGAATATTCATTTATCAGAAATTCATTTATCAAAAAATTATCTCGCGAATTAACAACGAAAGATGAGCAACATCTTTTCAGCCATATAAATTTAGAAAATCAATTAAAAGAAACTTTATCAATATTCATTGAGAACAGAGAATTGATAATTATTGGCACTGGGAAAGTTAATTACAAATATTATATATTTAATAATTTGTCTATGCTTCATTGAGCTATACAAAAACAAATCTCTCAGAGAAAAAATTATGATCAATATCGATGGTAACACAATTAGGCTGATGATAAACAAGACAGGTGAAAGGTATAGATGTTGCACAGATGATAACCACTCTGACCACAAATTTATAACAAATTATCTCACTTCTGATATAATAAAACTACTCAAATTAGATTTAGAAATTTTTACTATAGATGGGTTAGTTTCAGTAGTAAATGTGATAATAGATATCAAGGCATTGCCTATACTGACTAGCCATCTACAAATATTGTCTAAATCGACACAGTTAACCATAGCCGTATAGCACAGTTAGATATAAAATAATTGTGAACAAATTCAATATCATCACAAAAACCAATAATTATACAAATATCTTTTGTACTTATAATTATAGCTTCTTTTATAATTTTAATATTATTCATTTTTTCACAAGAAAAGTTGGTCAATAATTAGCTAAACAAATAACACTAACGAGAAGATTCATAGTGTGCTTGGCTATGGACACAATTAATCTGTATATGGACATATTATTGATTTTTTAGCAGTAGTTACCGCTGCGAATTACATCAGCAGGGTAGTTATAAGAGTATACCAAAACTAAATATACAAAAAGCTAAGTTTAAAGCACCACTTATATATTGGTATATTGGTATGACAATCTGGAACCTGCATTTTCAATACTTTCAGTATGTATGTAGAAATTGATTTATAAAATCAAGAACTTTTGCTATAAGAATTTTTTATAAATGACAAAAGTGATATTTTTCAATGTTGAGAGTATTTTTTGCTATTTTGCAAGACTATTTTTTCTCTTTTTCAATAGTTCTTATCTTAGGCAAGCTCATTATATTTTATGAGCCAGATACTTTAATCTGTTTTGTGAATCTTATACTACAAAAGTCATTAAAATCAATGGTTTGAAAAGTATTCAACTTTTTTCACAAATATATAAACATTCGCATAATAAATATTATGTTAAATTATTTGAATGTGTGAAAGATAAGTTTCTTCTTGTGAATAACCCCCTGTTACTGTTTGATTTCAGTTAAGTGTTTATAATACATTCTTCAAAAGTTTCATTTTTTCAAGCTTATCACCAAGAAATTTTTAATAGTTACTTATATGTCTGAAATTTTTGTCTTAGGCTTATGTAGACTTTAGCTTTATGTTCATCTAAAATTATCGCCACTGCGGCATTTTAATTTGTGCCATTTTTGTAAAAAGTAAATTAGTACTAAGAAATACATTATGTACCAAAATCATAAAAGTGAAATTTTATTAGCAACACCGCTTATAAAAGATGATACATTATTTACCAAATCAGTAATTTATTTGTGTCAAAATGACCGCTATGGCGCTATGGGTTTGATAATAAACAAACCTCTTACAGATACATTAAGAGATGTTTTTGAAGAGCTGCATATACCTCATAGTAATACTTTCGAAGAAATTTTAGAATACCCTCTTTATATGGGCGGGCCGATAAGCCCACATAAAATTATGGTATTGCATACTACTAATGGTCGCAACTATAGTTCAACGATAAAATTAGATGAGGGTTTAGCGATAACAGCTTCGATGGATATTTTAGAAGATCTTGCCAACAATATTTTGCCCGAGTATTTCTTGCCAGTTGTTGGTTATAGTTGCTGGACTGCCAATCAGCTTACAGATGAAATTAAATCAAATGATTGGATAGTAACTAATAAGCTTAGTAAGAAAATTTTGTTCAATCATGAAAACAAGGTAAAATGGCAAAATCATTTAGAACATGCTGGCTATACTTTACAAAGTCTTAATGCATTATTTAATAGAAATACAGGTAACTGCTAATGTTTCAGTCATTGATAGCTATCGATTATGGTAAAGCGCGTATCGGCTTAGCTAGTGGTCAAATGATTACAAAAACTGCAACACCGATAAGTACTGTTGAAGCTTATAACGGAGTACCTAACTGGATTGAGCTTGATAAAATTATCAAATGCTGGAACCCTTCAGATATTATTATTGGTTTACCATTAGATACCCAAGATTTTGAAACTGATATTACTAAAGCTGCTAAAGATTTTGCTAAAGAAGTACAGCAAAGATATCAAAGAAAAGTTCACCTTATTAATGAAGCTTACTCAACTCGAGAAGCTATATGGCGTCTAGAAGAAGTCAAAAGTAAAAAAGTTTCTCATATAAAAGTAGATGCTCTAGCAGCCTGTGTGATCTTAGAAACATGGATGTCTGAAAATTAATTTATAATATATTTAATAAGACTGTAATTATTTGCTTATTAAAATTCATGATCTGAGAATGTTAAGGCTTTTTATTGAACTATACAAAAAAAGCTGTCCTATTTCTCCATATTTCTTAGGTATTTAGGTATATTTTATACTTATAAGATTGGTGTTAAGCAAGATTTGGATTTAGCAATAAAATATTTTGATGTTTTTCTTGATAAAATTATGATAAACCATCACGCCACTATCATGGCTAATCTAAAGGGCAAATGAAAAAACTAATCAATATTTACTTTATCTGCTGAACTTGGCAATGCTGAAGCTATGTTCTTTTTAGGAAAATCTTATATGGCCAATATAATCAGCAATAGGAACTAATCCGCAAAAAATTTTTTTCTGGCTTAATAAAGATGATCAAAGTGGTAATATAGAAGCGATGAAATTGATATATGATAATGATTTGTATTCAAAATTTAAGAGTTAATTACAATGTGTGATAAAAAAATTAGTTATCGAACTTTTCAAAAATCTTTTATAAGCTTTGAAGATAGTCAAACTTAAAAGTATAAACTACTAATCTTTAAAGATTAGTTTGATAAGTCATTTAAAAGGTTATTGCTAGTGCTAAGCTAGAAAAGCAGTTTTAAGAAGACGAACATCTAGATATTTATCATATTTTCACTTAAAATTATTAGTATATTTTATTCAACTATAATCTAAATCTAGGTCTTAATTTCAAATGAATGAATATAATTTTAGCGATATAGAAAAATCGGCACAAGATTATTGGCGTAAAAATGCTTCTTTTAAAGCTGTAAAAGATAAAAATAAACAAAAATTTTACTGTCTTTCGATGTTGCCATATCCTAGTGGTACGCTACATATGGGACATGTACGTAATTATACGATTGGCGATGTAATTGCAAGATATCAAAAAATGCAAGGCAAAAATGTCCTTCATCCTATGGGTTGGGATGCTTTTGGTCTACCTGCGGAGAATGCTGCAATTAAGAATAAAAAATCACCATACGAATGGACAAAAAGTAATATTGCTCACATGAAATCACAACTTGACTCTTTAGGCTTTAGTTTTGACTGGTCAAGAGAAGTCACAACTTGTGATCAAGATTATTATAAATGGGAGCAATGGTTTTTTATTCAGCTATACAAAAAAGGCTTAGCATATCGTAAAAACTCAGTTGTTAACTGGGATCCAGTTGATCAAACAGTTTTAGCAAATGAGCAAGTTATTGATGGTACAGGTTGGCGTTCTGGTGCTTTAGTTGAGAAAAAAGAAATTCCTCAGTGGTTCCTAAAAATTACTAATTATGCTGATGTACTTTTACAAGGTATCACTAAATTAGAGGACTGGCCAGAAGCCGTTAAAACCATGCAAACTAACTGGATTGGTAAATCCAAAGGTTTAACAATTAAGTTCAAAATTAAAGAATCTAACCAATATCTTGAAGTGTTTACAACTCGTCCTGATACACTAATGGGTGTAAGCTATCTTGGTATTGCACCTGAACACCCTCTTGCTCTTGAAGAAGCTAAAAATAATCCAGAGCTAGCAGTATTTATAGATGAATGTAAGAAATCATCAATAATCGAAGCAGACTTAGCAACTCAAGAGAAAAAAGGATTTAAGACATCAATTAAAGTAATTCATCCTATTTCTGGTGAAACTGTAGATGTTTGGGTAGTTAATTTTGTGCTTATGGGATATGGCTCTGGTGCTGTTATGTCTGTACCAGCGCATGATCAAATAGATTGGAAATTTGCACAAAAATATAATATACCATTAAAACAAGTCATACAGCCTAATGGTAAAAACCTACAAATTGGTTTACAAAAATCTGCTTTTATTGAAAAAGGTATACTAATAAACTCAGGAGAATTTGATGGTCTAAACTTCAAAAATGCTTATCAAGCTATAAAGAAATACCTTATAAAGCAAAATAAAGGTTATGAAACTACTAATTTTAGAATTCATGATTGGGGTATTTCACGCCAAAGATATTGGGGTTGTCCTATTCCTATGATTCACTGTTATAGTTGTGGCATAATACCTGAAAAAGAAGACAACTTACCAGTAAGATTACCTACTGATGTAACCTTAATAGAAGCAGGCTCACCACTTAAGGATATTCCAGAGTTTCTGAATGTAGCTTGCCCAGAATGTGGTAAACCAGCAAAACGTGAGACTGATACATTTGATACATTTTTTGAATCATCTTGGTATTATGCAAGATATACTTGCCCTACTGCTAACCAAATGCTTGACCAAGAAGCTAATTATTGGCTACCAGTAGATAAATATATTGGTGGTATTGAGCATGCTATCATGCACTTACTATATGCTAGATTCTTTCATAAATTAATGCGTGATCAAGGATTACTTAGCTCGGATGAACCTTTTAAGAATCTCCTTACACAAGGAATGGTGCTAAAAGATGGTGCTAAAATGTCTAAGTCTAAAGGTAATACTGTAGATCCTCAAGAGCTTATTGATAAATATGGTGCTGATACTGTAAGATTGTTTAGTATGTTTGCGGCACCTCCTGAGCAATCACTTGAATGGTCGGAAACAGGAGTTGAAGGAGCAAATAAATTTCTACGCAAAGTATTTAATTATGCTGAATTAAATAAAGATATATTTGCTAAAAACATAACTCTAAAGCATCAAAAACTGACAAAACAAGATAAAAAAGTACGCTTTGAAATACACTCTAATCTAAAGCAGGCAATTTTTGATTTTGATAAGAATCAGTTTAATACTATAGTATCTGCTTGTATGAAAATTTTAAATTCCCTTAATAAGTATGATAACCTTTCTCAAAGTGTCAAGGTTGAGGGATTTAGTATTTTACTAAGAGTTCTAGCACCATTTACGCCACATTTGTGCCATCATCTATGGCAACAGCTAAATTTAGGAGAAGATATACTTCATACTAGTTTCCCAACGGTTGATAATAATGCTCTAGAGAAAGATGAATTTCTTTTAGTAGTGCAGATTAATGGTAAATTAAAAGCTAAGCTAGAATTAGATGCTTCATTATCTCCAAATCAAGTTGAAGAAGTAGTGTTAGCTGATGAATATGTTAAATCATTTATAGATAATAAACAAGTTGTTAAAGTAATTTATGTCTCACAAAAACTTATCAATATTGTAATTAAATAAGGTAAATATGATGAAAATAAAATATATTTATACTATATTTTTGTTTATTGCAACAGTCATATTAGCTAACTGTGGTTTTCATCCACGTGGAGTTTTGGCTGGTGGTAATGCAGGTAACTTTGATAGCTTATGGCACTAATTTTATATTCAAAGTAATGGATATCATAGTCTAATAAATGAACTAAGATATAATTTGATAGCTTATAAAGCGATTGTTATTAAAAATGAGGAATTGGCTGATTATATACTTAATATACAACAGGTAAATCAAAGATCTCAATTAACAAGTATTGTTGGAGGTGCATCTAATAATACTTGTTAATTAATTTATACAATAACTTACAATTTAGTAAGACCTAAGATAAAGACTCCTGTCATACCTAATACTACTATTAATTAACAAATGTTTTGGCAGTCTAACTCAAGTACACAGTTAGCTCAAAATAATGAATCAACTAGGATATATACTTATCTCCAATCAAATTTGGTTACAAAGATGATTTTACAGATAGCAGAGCTTTTACCAAGTAAGAATATACTCTCTAGCGATAATTCTGTACAATAAACCTAGAGCCTATTTTTTTATTTCAAAACAGAATATTTAACTTAAAGGTAATGCAAAACACAATGTCAATTCTAAAAAATACTATTTGGATATTTATTAATAATCATAGACTAGCTATTACATTAAGCTGTTCTACTATTATTATAATAGTACTATTAGCATCATTAATTATTAATAAATTATTCAGCAAATACATTTTAATAGCTAAAAAATTCATTATTAGGTAAGTATCTGGCTCCAATACAATTTTTTTTATCAAGCTATCACATATTGGCTCCAAGTATATCCTTATATATTATGCTAAGTTTTGCTGCTGATTATGAGTATCTTTGGACACAGCATTTAGTTACTATATATAATGCAGTTATTAGCACAAATTTATATAACTATTACTATAATTTCATTTTTGGTGTGTTTTATAAATGCCGTTTTTGACTATTTTCAAAATCTTGTTTACTTTAAGAATCATTCATTACAGCTATGCTCTCAGGTTATAAAAATTATCTTATACATAATAGGCTTTTTATTCTAGTAATATCATTGTTATTAAATAAATCACTTGTTGCATTTCTAATAGGATTAGGATATTACCTGCGGTTCTAACTAATGTTGGTATTTAAAGACACTATCTTAGGCTTTGTAACTAATGTTCAGTTTGCCGTGCTTGATTTAGTAAGAGTTGGAGAGACTGGATTACTATCCCATCTGCTAATATTGATGGTACTACAATGAATGTATCTATCAACATAGTTAAAATACGCAATTTTGATAAAATAATATCAATAATACCAAACTTATACACTAACTACTCTCTACCCAGAGTGTCAAAAACTGGCGTGGCGTGGTAGAAATTGGTGATCGTCGTTATTTAAGCTCTTAATAAATTATATCGGTATAATAAAATTCTGTGATTAACAACTTCTAGAAAAATTAAGTAAAGAAGTTCTTTTAGTAGATTTTATCACGGCTAAAGCTGATGAAAAGCTTACAAATATTAGTTTATTTCTTGCCTATATTGAAAATTACCTACACAATCATCCAAAAATACATCTCAACATCTAGGCTTGACGTTTTTGATTAGAGAACTTCAGCCTATACTCAATTTGGCTTACCTGTTGAGTTATATATATTTATAAATGATATCAACTGGGTCAACTATGAGAAAATTCAAGCTGATATTTTTGACTATGTATTTGCTAGTTTACATATGGTTGATTATTCTAAAAGCTTTCTAAGCTATTACTGATAGAATTAATAATCAGTTTTAAAAAAGTTTAGCACTTAGGTAAGGTAACACCAACTTGACCTTGGTATTTACCTCCTTTGTCAGCATAAGAAGTTTCACACTCCTCATCAGATTGGAAGAATAACATTTGAGCCACACCTTCATTTGCATAAATTTTAGCCGGTAATGGTGTAGTATTTGAAAACTCTAATGTCACATAACCTTCCCATTCTGGCTCAAGAGGAGTCACATTTACTATGATTCCACATCTTGCATAAGTAGATTTACCTAAACAGACTACTAAAATATCTCTTGGGATTTTAAACTTCTCAACTGTACGCGCTAAAGTAAAAGAGTTGGGGGAATTATACAAACATCACCTTTGAATCGACAAAATTTTTATCATTAAAATCTTTAGGATCAACTATTGAAGAGTTTATATTTGTAAATATTTTAAACTCATCTGCACAGCGCACATCATAGCCATAACTTGAAGTTCCATAAGAAACAATTTTTTGGTTATTGATAACTTTTACTTGACCTGCCTCAAAAGGTTCTATCATGTTATGCTCTTGAGACATTTTTTTATCCATTTATCTGATTTTATCGTCACGGTTTTGGTCTCTTAATTTTCTATATTTAACACCAATAGAATCTAAACTACTTGCTTTAGGTAATTTCTCAATTTCATTTAAGGTATTTTCAGCTAAAGTGATATAACTTATATTGATACTATCATCCTTGTCTAAACTGACATAAGGTTTACCGTTATCAGCATTCTCACGAATATCTTTATGCAGCGGTAAATTGCCTAAAAACTCAATATTATTTTTGCTACATAAAAGATGAGTGCCATCCTTGCCAAAAATATGTTCACTGTTACCACATTTAGGGCAAATATAATAACTCATATTTTCTACTACACCTAAAGTTTTGATATCAACTTTTTGAAACATTGCTATAGCCCTTTTTGCATCAATTAATGATAAATCTTGGGGAGTTGTAACAATCACAGCACCAGTAACTGGCATATTTTTTGATATAGTTAACTGAATATCACCCGTTCCAGGAGGTAAATCTAAAAATAAATAATCTATATGACCCCAATCTGTATCATTTAAAAGTTGCATTAGAGCTCGAGATACTATAGGACCACGCCAAATTACTGCTGATTCAGGGTCTATCAAATTACCGATAGAAATCATCTTTACCCCGTAACGCTCTAACGGAATAATTTTTTTCTTATCAGTAGTTTGTGGATTTTGCTTAAGATTTAGTAAAGTCGGCTGACTTGGGCCATAAATATCTGCATCTAAAATCCCAACTTTTGCCCCCATTTTTGCAAAGCAAACTGCTAAATTTGCTGTGACAGTAGACTTACCTACTCCCCCTTTTCCGGAGGCTACTAAGATAATATTTTTGATATTAGGTAAAAGTTTTTGTCCTTGTTGAACTTTCCTTTTGATCACATTTTCAATTCTTATCATATTAAAACTATTAGCTTTTTATAATTTATTCGCTATTATAACGACAATTTGATTGTAATTATATACTTAATTAAAGATGCTTAAAAAGATGATTTTAAAATGATTTTACTCACAAATATTGGTGGAATGTTAGAGTTTTATGATTTTGTAATATTTGGCATGTTTGTATCGTGTGCTAGGCAAAACATTTTTTCCTCGCGAAGGCTCACTAGCATTACAAGCATACTTTCTTGCCTTTACAGTTTTTGCTGTTGGATATTTTGCTAGACCATTTGGTGGAATTTTTGGACATATTAGTGATAAATATGGACACAAAAAATCTTTCCTACTAACAATAACACTAGTCGATGAGCCTAGCTGCTTTTATGATAGCTTCCTATTGCCTTCATATCAAAGCGCTGGTATAAGCGCTTGCAGCCCTGTTTTTTATTGTGTTAAGAATTATTCAAAGTGGCTACAATTGGTGGTGAAATTCCAATTGTTGTAGTATTTGTCAAAGAGTCACTATTAAAGCATGATGGCTTAGCTTGTGGAATTATATTTTGTTTTATCAATTTTGGTATATTTTTTGTACAGATCACTGAAATAGTAACTACATATTTTCTAAGTGATGATTATGTTTGGTGGTATTGTCTCATTAGTTATTTTTTAGAAAAGAAATTTATGAAACTGAGAATATTTTTAAACGAAAAAACTCATTATAAAGTTCCTATTATTGATTTATTTAAACCAGAGAAATTAGCAACAGTTATGGCTGTGTTGCTGCTATTTCAATTTTTGCAGTGGTAGTTGGATTTTTCTCACTTTACTTACCAACAATATTTTCAATTAAATCACACCGCAAATAGCTCAAGTTTGATACTTATCAACCTATTTGTTTTTTCTGTAGTTTCTATCCCAGTAGGTTTTCTTGCCGATAAAATTTACACCACTACGTATACTCTTTATCGACGTGATAGGTTTAGTAATTTTTGGAAGTATTTTTTACTATAGTGCCGTTTTACTAACTCTAAATATTTAATTTTCATAATGCTTATTAATAATATTTTATGGGACTAGTTGCAGGAGTTGCTTCTAACTATGCAATTACCTTTTTTAGCCCTGGGGTGAGAGCTAGTGGCTTAAGTTTTAGTTATAATATTAGTTTTGCTATTTTAAATGGCACTTTTTTGGCTTTGGCAAGTTTAGGTATTGCTAAAGGTTTTATATTTACTTCATTATATCTGATTTTAGCAGTGATTATTATCTCTACTATTATCCTAATATTTATACGTAATACTTTACAAAACATTTCTATCTAACATACTATCAAGTGTGATAAAATTTTTTTAAAAGATCTTCTATTTTACTAGTAATGGAAAAATTTTTATTAAGTTTAATATATATATTAGAAGCTAATACGATTTTATTTGTTTGTCAGATTTTTACTATTTTTATCGTATTAAAACTAATTGTTGATAAAAGATCTGCATCAAATATTCTTGCATGGATTTTAGCAATATTATTTATCCCATACATTGCCATTCCATTTTTCTTTGTCTTTCAGCGTAAAGATAAGCGTAGCTTTTGGCAAAAAGAAGCTATGAATATTAGTCAACCACCACTAGAGTCATTCTGCTTAGAGAAAAGTGAAATTTGTAAAAATCTACCTAATGAAATTATCAATGTTTTTACTAATATGGAGTTAAATACTCTTACAAGTAAAAACTACTTTGAAATGTATTGTGATGGTGTTAAATCATTTCAAGCTTTTATACAAGCTATTGAGTCTGCAAAACAAAATATTTATATCCAAACATATGTATTTAAAAATGATACTACCTCTAAGCTAGTAATAAATGCTTTAGAAAAAAAAGCTGCTGAAGGTGTTGAAATTAAGATGATGATTGACTCTCTAGGTTCCTTTTATGTATATCGTCATAATAGAAAAATATTCAAAAAATTACGTGATTTAGGTGTTGAAGTAGTATTTTTTATGCCAGTGATATCTAATCCTTTGCGTAATTATATTAATTATAGGAACCATAGGAAAATATATATTTTTGATAATCATACGGTATTTAGCGGCGGTATGAATATTGGTGATGAATATATGTCACCTATCGAACATGAAGGAATGTGGGATGACTTATTATTTAAAATTCAAGGGGAATCGTTAATATATTTTTTAAAGATTTTTTGTTCTGATTGGCACTTTGCGACAAATCAAGAAATTGAATTTAATATGGAGAATACCATAACACAAGAAGGTTTTGTGCAAGTAATTCCTTCTGGACCAGATCTAAAAGAAGATCAACTGTATTCTGGGTTAATCACTGCAATTAATTCAGCTAAACAAAAATTATGGATTATAACTCCATATCTAATACCTTCAACAGAATTATATCATTCAATAGTTCTCGCTAAGAAAAAAGGTATTGAGGTAAAAATTATCACACCCAAAAACTCCAATCATAAGTTAGTTGATAGAGCTAGAGCGAGTTATATAAGAGATTTTTTAGAAGCTAATATTGATATTCATTTCACTAAAAACATGATACATGCAAAAGCAGTATTAATCGACAATAATATAGCAATGATAGGCTCAGTAAATTTAGATATTCGTAGCTTATTTTTAAATTATGAAATTGCTACATTTTTGTATAGCAAAAATGATGTTGCAAAAATGTATCAATGGACAGATAAAATCCTAGAGGACTCAACTCAAAGTACCCAACATATGAGCACAAGTCATGGTAGTCTGATTGCAGAAAGTATACTTAAAATACTTACTCCTTTAATGTAGAGCAAAATCACTAAATAGTAAAGGTTTATGTACTAAGATAATTACTGATATTCTGACAAAAACAATCAAAGTGGTGTTAATCCTTTAGAACTTTATAATAAAAGTTACACAGCTTGAAGCTACTTTTGATGAACAATATGGTGATAACATTCAAATTACCCGAAAATTTAAAGAAATGTGCTTGCAAACATTTCAAAAAATTCTGATGTTTTTAAATCTGCTGCTATAATGCTTGATATCGATAAACTAACACATCTTTTAATCATGATTATAATAACAGAGGTACCAAACCAACTCCTTATATGACTTATATGACTTATTTTGTTAAAACCCAATGTTTCAAAGATGGAGTTGACTGCTATTTTATAACTGCTAGATATGTAATGCTGCAGCACTACTCTACAGCGAAATGGTTAAAAGATAATCTAAACCTTACAGATGAACAGATCAATAAATACGTATTTTTATCTGGATTAATTAACAACAGTCTTTGTGCTATACAGCCAAACTAAAAAATTGCTTACAAAAATTCATTTAGACAAGCATTATCTGAACAAAGAAATGTTTACTGGTTAATATCTATCGGTGTGATCAAATGGCAGATTGGTATGGTTTTCACAGTGGTCTCAAAGTCAAATTTCCGAATCAATTATTTCAAAGTAATATAACCAAATAACTACGATGATCCAAGTAACTTGTAGTTTGCTAACCGTAACAGCTGCTCCTACTCAAAGTTGCTACAATGGAATCAAATCAGGAATATTAGAGCATGGAACAATCAATTACTGTAAGAATTTAAAAAATAATCAATATTATAATGGTTAATTAAGTCCAAATAGCCACTACTACCATTGCCATTATAGCAAAACCTTATATACTTACAAACTTATATTGTTTGGTATTACAATAGTCTTTGATAAGTACAGACCTATCTAACCCATGTAATGAACCATATAGATAAATGTTCCAGCAGCTATAGCTGTAAATGTTGGCTCAACAAAAGGATTGGAGACATAATTTTGTGCTGCTTGTCCAAATATTATTCCTAGTGGAGTCATTATTACAAATATTGTAAAAAGCATTATTCTACTAGATATAAAATTCAGATTTGCTTTACTAATATTTATTGCTAGAGCAAAACTTGCTGTCTACTTATGTGCTATTTTTGCTAAAATATCATAAATGCTTACACTTACCTGCTCTGATATACCCAGCTATCTCAAAGAAACTATGTATTTGATAACATTATAGTCGCCATTATAGCTATAAATGATAAATTTGTCTTTGTTAGTTTTAGATAAAGCTCCTCCAACATGTTTTAACAGCAAGAAAAGTAATAATAGTTACACTAGCCTATCAAAAATGCAAAAGGATAATTTACTTTTAGATCAGTAAAGTCACTAGCAGAATCACCAAGCATATGTATTAACTAACCCAGTACCTAAGAATATTCCATTGGCTCAGGCATCATCTATAAGTGGGAAGTTAAAACCAAATGGATTTGCTGCTTTTTTACAAATGGATATACACTAGATATAGGGTGACAAATAAAATTGCTAATAAAACAATTATGTCAAAACTACTCATTTTTAACTGTTTTTTAAACCAATTAGGGAATGGATCTGGCAAGTTACTATATGAAAACCAACTCCTATCACCACTAGTTTGATGCCACCTATCTTTAACCATCTGTTCAAAATTAAGAGTGTTTGGCCATTGCTCTCCTGATGTCTTATCAAAGCACCTGTTTGCGACATTTCACCAATATAGTCAGGCCTTATTGCAATCCAAAAAAACCTTTTGTTCTAACAACTCCTGGCCAAGTCAACATTATCAAAAAAATTTATTAGTTTCTCGGGATGAAATGTCTTTATAGAAAGATATACAAATGACCTAATGTCATATTCCTCTGTTTCTGGTACATGCTCTTTAAAGCTATATAATTCTTTACTCCATAAAGGATGATTTTGGCTGTTTCTAGATTGAATTTTTTAGTATTTACAACTTTATTTAGATAGACTTATGAGAAATTAGTTTCTATAATTTCAGCATCAACATTTAAGCCTTTGATTATAGCATTAATAGTTTTTCTATCATTCTCAGGGCATTCATTAACTTTATTTAGAATAATTACTTTTAGCAAACTCGATTTGCTCTACCATAAGATCAACTATTACCTTATCATCCTCTTCTCCAAGACTTTCGCTTGTATCTTTTAAGTATTCAGATGAGCTATAATGTTTCATAAAATTAACACTATCAACTACACAGTAACCATTGTATCAATATATGCAATATCCGCTAGGATTTTGCCATTCTCGTCTCTAAACTCAAAAGTTGTAGCTATAGGTAATGATTCAGATATACCAGTACTTTCAATAATTTAAATAGTCATATTTTTGTGTTTTTACTAACTGCTCAACCTCAGTTAGTAAATACTCCCACAAAGTAAAGCAAATACAAACATTACTAAGTTTAACCATTTTTACTTCGGTTCTATAAATATGTGAGTCATGATTTTTTATTAATTGTGCATCAATATTGATTTAGCTCACATAGCATTAACAATCATTACGATCTTTAAACCGTTGCTATTATTGAGAATGTTACTTAACAAAGTAGTCTTATCAGAACCTAAAAATCCCGATAAAACATTAACAGGTAATTTTTCATAATTTATGAACTACATATCATCAAATTATTTATTATGAGAGCACATAATATACAAAAACAAAAAGTGTTACAATATAACAGTTTATTAAAAGATAAAGAATAGGTTATAATCTGTGCTAAGCAAATTAAAATTAAAGTTTGACTTCTGTTAATTAATAAAATATATACAAAAATATACAAACTGCCAAAGAATTTTGTGAAAAAAATAAATACAGATTTATTAAACCTTGAGAAAGTACTTGAAGCTATTTTTAATCAAGATAATCCCCTAAGTGCCTATGATATTTTAGAAATTATTTCAGTAAAGAAACAAATAAATCCCTCAACTGTATATAAAGCTATAGATTTTTGGCTAAAACATGGTTTTATACATAAGATAGAAAATCAAGAGTGCTATGGTTAAATGTAAGGAAAACCATAAAAATGTAAAGGTTTTGAAGTATTTATTTGCCAGAACTGTGGTTTTGTTGATGAGTCACATTTTTGTAATCTAGATATCTTTAAATAATTTCAAAGACTTACACCTATCAGATTAATAGTTGGAACCTTGAATTAAAAGGTTTATGTAATAAATGTCTAGAAAACTAAATAAATATTAGTTAATTTAACCAAATTTATCTCAAAAAAGTTTTTTTGATTATATTTAAGCTCTTTGCTTAATATTAAATTTAGATTTCAGTGCTTCTAGGACTTTATCTGTACTTTCAACAATAACCTTATCATCTAAAGTTTGTAAGTTATCTTGGAAAAGCATGCTTAATGCTATATTCTTTCTTTGATCATGCTGGTTTTCATAAACATCGAAGATACTGACATCTTTTAAGATATTTATATCTAAATCTTTTATAGCTTTGATAATATCTCCAGCAAAGACAAACTTATCAATCAAAAATGAGATGTCTCTTGTTACTGATGGATATTTAGATATTTTCTCAAAACTTGGTATTTGTTTTTTTGTTAAAATAACTAAATCCAATTCAAAAACTATTGGTGCTTTAGCCTTAATTTGGAAAGTTTTTAGTACACGTGGATGAATCACTCCAATCACCCCAATCCTATTACCATTAGTTAAGATATAAGCAGATTGACCTGGATGAAGCCAATTGATATCATCACAAATTTCAAAGCTTAGGTTTGTAACATCATCACATAATGCTTCAACATCTGCTTTAACATCAAAAAAGTCTACTTTTTTAGAATTAGACCAGTTAATATTTAAAAGCTCGCCATAAACTAAACCTGCAATTCTATCAAATTGAATCCTTTGGTTATCTTGTAGTTTTAAACAAGCCCCCTTCTCAAATATTCTAATTCGATTTTGCTGGCGCGATACATTTGCTTTAAAAGTACTAATCAAACCAGGTATCAAAGATTGTCTCATTATAGATAAATCTTGTGAAATAGGATTTTGAATTGCAATACCTCTATCAGCAAAAAAAAACTCGTCGTATTTTGGATCTATGAAACTATAGTTAATAGTCTCATGATAGCCTCTATCTATTAAACGCACATTTATTGTAGCTAAAGACTGGAATGTTTCAGAGATATCAGTTTTAGCCGCGAGATATTTAGGCATAGTTTCTGGAAGCTTTGAATAACCATAAATACGTGCTACCTCTTCGATTAAATCTTCTGGTATCTCAATATCAAAGCGATATGATGGTGGTGATACTTCTATATAATTACTATCAAAAGTCACTGCAACATCCATATGTAATGCTTGTAGTATTTCAGTAACATACTTCAAACTAAAATCTGTGCCTAATACATGATTTAGTTTCTTAATAGAAAGGTTTATTTTGATTTGTTTGTTTAAGCTCTCTAAATCCTCAGCTCCATGAATTGGTGCAACATCACCAGCTGCTATTTGTGTTATTAGTTGAATAGCTATTTTTATAGCCTTTTTAGCTAACTGTGGATTAACTCCTCGCTCAAAACGATGAGAAGAATCAGTGTGAAGATTATATTTACGTGCTTTACCAGCAATCTTTTCAGGAACAAAAAACGCACTTTCTAAGAAAATATTATTAGTATCAGCAGTTATTGATGACTCTAAACCACCCATAACACCAGCTATTGTTAGAGCTTTTTTATCATCTGCTATTACTAAAGTATCAGAGCCTAATTTAACCTGTGTTTGATTTAGTAGTGTTAGCTCTTCATTATCTTTTGCATAACGGATATTAATACTACCCTCTAGTTTATCAAGGTCAAAAGCATGCATTGGTTGACCAGTAAGTAGCATTACATAATTTGTTACATCAACAAAAAAACATATGCTACCGATACCACTTCTTCTTAGTTTTTCAACCATCCATAAAGGTGTTTGGACTTTATTATTAACATTTTTGATGATACAGCCATAGTATGACTTACATCCATCTGTAGCAATTATATTGACTTGTTTAGTATCATCTATCACTACTTTAGGTTCTATTATTTCTAAATCTCTAAGCTCAGTTTTTGTTAGCGCTGATACTTCACGAGCGATGCCATATACACTGAGACAATCTGCTCTATTTGGTGTTAGATCAACTTCTATAATATTATCATCTAAGTTTAAATATTTATTAATATCTATACCTACTGGAGCATCTGCTGGTAAATCCATCAAACTATCAGCTTTGTTAGCTACTCCAAGCTCGTCTTCCGAACATAGCATTCCAAGAGATTCTTGACCACGCAGTTTAGATTTTTTAATTTTAAAATTACCTGGTAATATTGCTCCGATTTTTGCAACAGGAGCTTTCATACCTTCATAAATATTGCTAGCACCACAAACTATTGTTAGCAACTCATCTTCACCAGCATCAACACTACAAACATTTAATTTATCTGCATCAGGATGCTTTGAGATAGTTTTAATTTGTCCAACCACTACACCACGAACTTTTTCTGCAACAACCGGTTCAATTGTATTAACTTCTAGGCCTGCCAAAGTTAAGGTATATGCTAAATCTTGGCTAGTTTGAGTATCACTTAGATATTCATTTAACCAGTTATGTGAAAATTTCATTTATAAACCTCAAATAATATTAAAACTGTTTTAAAAATCTCAAATCATTTTCAAAGAACATTCTTAGATCACCAATACCATATCTAAGCATAGATAATCTTTCTACTCCCATACCAAATGCAAAACCTTGATATTGTTGTGGATCAATATTACCTGCTTTTAAGACTTTTGGATGTACCATACCACAACCTAAAACTTCTAGCCAACCAGTATGTTTACATACTCTACAACCCCTACTATCACATATTACACATTCGATGTCAGCCTCTGCTGATGGCTCAGTAAATGGGAAATATGATGGTCTAAAGCGTACTTTTAGATCCTTTTCAAAGAATGAATTTAGAAACACATGTAGCAGACCTTTCAAATCAGCAAAAGAAACATTTTTATCTACAAGCAAACCTTCTACTTGATGAAACATTGGCGTGTGGGTAATATCTGAATCACAACGATAAACTCTACCTGGCGCAATTATTCTAATTGGTAGCTGCTGTTTTTCCATTGTTCTAATTTGTACTCCAGATGTGTGCGTTCTCAAAACATGAGTCTCATCAATATAAAAAGTATCATGCATAGCGCGAGCTGGATGATGAAAGGGAATATTTAAAGTTTCAAAATTATAATAGTCACTTTCAATCTCAGGACCAAATTCAATTGCAAAGCCATTTTGTTTAAAAAATGCTTCTATTCTATTTAAAGCTTTTGTCACAGGATGAAGTGAGCCTTGATTTTGCCCTACACCACTTAATGTCACATCAATCTTTTCTTGAGCTAGTTTTTCGTTTAACTCTTGTTCTTCAAAATTAGCTAGTTTTAGATTGATTACTTCTTGTAAAGCTTGTTTTGCAATATTTACCGCTTGTCCTAGTTTTGGTTTCTCATCATTAGGTAATATCGCTATTAGCTTCATCATCCCAGTTAATTCCCCCTTTTTGCCAAGATATTTAACTCGAATATCATCTAAAGATTTTTTATCTTTGACAAGATTTAGCTCCTTAAGAGCTTTATCTCTCATTTGCTCGACTATTTGCATATTTATCCTTTATTTCAAAACTTGAGAGATATTATAGACAAAAAAGATTTTTATTAAAATATTGCGAGTAACAAACTTTGAAGGTTTTAGTTAGTTTTTTTGTTTAAGCCATATTTACTAATTACAAAGATACCAATTACACTTATTATTCCATCAATTAGCGCAGAATATTCTTCAGTTTATACTTAAAATAAAAGCCAACCAAGTAACAAAGACATAATAGGCATAAAATATAAAGAACTAATCGCAATAGTTGTCGGTAAATGCCTAAAAAGCATACTCCCCAACATAAAATAAATTAATGCATCAGGAAATACACCTATATATACCACGACTAGTATGCTTGATAGATCTGCTTTTACTAATTCTACGGGAGCTTAGTTAGAATAAATCATCAGCATAGCTGTACCAAACCAGATATAATAAGCTATTGACTCAATTGGATGAAACTTGACAAATAAACTTTTTTGAAAAACGAATATATAGCACCAGAAAAACAAGCCCCATAAACCAAACAAATTCCAATAAATTCAAATGCAGTATTACCTTTAGAAAATAAAATTATCAGAGTGCATAGTATAACTATACCAAAACCTAAAATTGCAAATCTCAGTAAATCATTTGGTCTAGGTATAGTTTTGGGCTTTTGTTTAATAAATATTATTAGCATTACTATACTAGCAACACTATACCTAGACCTAGGTCCTCCAGCACTAAATCCATTTAGCATTAGATAACGAATTCCGATAAACGCTGTTGACCACATTTTAATAGTCACCAATAATAAAAAAATGGCAAGACTTTTATACTAAAAAAGAAACTCTAGCTAATCTTTATCATCATATTAAAGATTGGTTATTATTTTGCCCTTATTAAAAAAGCCTTTTAAAAAGCTGATTTATATTCAAAACTACCTGAGAGCTACCTCCTAAAGAAATTTTAGAAGCAAAATACAAAGCTTAAAAATTTTTAATCTAAACTTAGAAATAATAATACTATTTCTAAAAAAATATAATAACTTATTTTAACTATGAGCATTAAAAACTAGATATTTTTAACTATGCATTTATAGCTTTTTCAGTAGCATTTACAAGTATCCTGATATATATTTTTCTTCCTGAAGATTACCATACCAATTATGATATAAATTTAGCTATTTTGAGCGTAGTCTTATTTATACTTAGAGCTCTAGATGCTATTTTTGATCCTCTAATTGGTTAGTATTGTGATAAATTTCATTATCTAAGTAAAATAAGTTTAATCACTATTATAAACTATATTTATTATAGGAGTTTATATTATATGTGTGCCTACTTTTTGGGCCTTAGCTCAAAAAACTATATACCATCTATTACAGATACTGCTCAGTACTATATTGATCAAATTTCTCACCCACTTTCTCTAGATACTAGAATTATAGGATTTTTAGTGAGTTTAATACCTATCTCAATCATACTATATATAGTATTATTACTAATTAAACTTTTTGCTTGTTACGAGAGACTGAAGGTATTTTCTTTTAGAGTTGTTCTACATATATAGAAGATTAGGTTGGGGATTAATATATTATTTTATTGCTCAAATTATTTTTGAACCTTTAATATTAGTAACGTTGAGTTATCACAATCCTGTTGGTGAGCGCTTCATAAATATCTCTATTGATACTAATTAAATAGTGCTCTACTATGTGGAGGAATTATTATAACTATTACAATAGTAAGAAAAAGCTAAAGAAATTGCTGAAGAAAATGATTTAACGATTTAGGAGAATTTAATGCTATAAGAATTGATTTAGCTAAAATCATGGTTGATAAACAAGTGAAATCTAAAGATTTAGGTAAGGCTATTGGACTGAACAAAACTTGTCTATATTGAAAAATGAAAAATTATGAAAGCTAAATGGTTATAATAAATAAAAATTAATTAAACAATATTAAACTTAGGAGTAATAAAAAATGAAAAAATTACAAAGAATGACTAAATATATATAAATGGCTTTTATGTCTTATGAGGTTATCATCTACATCTAACTCTATTTATGTGGAGAATTTACAATTACTAATAGGTAATACAATTATTTATCTTATAACCGAAAATTTTCAGAAAAAGTAGTACTCTAGTTACAAAATTAGTATTATACTACTCACAAATATGATACCTATTGCTTTTTTTCTATATATTGTAGCTTTGTTAATTAAAAATTTCGATTTATATACGAAACTGGAAATATTATCATAAAAAGTTATTTCATTATATAAAAGACTAAGTTGGACTATAGTTGGATTAATTATTTCTTCATTACAATCAGTTATAAGTAGCTATAATATCTCAAATGGTCGGTACATATCCTTTCATATAAATACCAATAATCTATGTGAATTTATGTTTGGTGGCGGGGTTATTATAGCTGTATACATAATGCAGAAGCTAAAGATAATATTAAATAAAATAATTTAAGACTAGATGGTACTCTCATATAAATATAAAATCTTTCCTTCTATGTATACTTGCCTTCAGTAATACTCTTAAAGCTTTTGTAAATATTTTGATTGTCAATCAAGAGAGATATCATAGTTTATGAAAAAATAATATTATATTAGGTTTATTCTTTGCAAATATATGCTTTGCGACTTCAAATAAATATCATCTAGAAGCCACACCTATAATCATAACAGATAATACCAGCCCTGATTTTAAAAATATAAAAAATGTTAATGAAAAAAAGAAAATCTTTATAGACTTTATGCCAAAAGAGATAGATGAAGCTAATAAGGAAATATGTGAAGAAAGAGAAATGATTTTAAACATTCAAAAACTGCTTAATAATAAACAGGACCTAGATAACTAACAACAAGCTAAAATAAAAAAATATACTAATTTTTATAAAGTTTGGGGGAGATAAAACTATACAACAACAAATAGATGAGCTAGTACTTAAAGTTAATATAGCCCCTAAGAGTCTTGTAATTGCACAGGCCATCCTCGAAACAGGATAGGGAATTTTAAGATTTGCTGTTGACTATAATAATTATTTCGGCTTACACAGTTTTGAAGAAAACTGTGGTGTAAAACCAAAGATTCTGATATTCAAAATTGAAACTTTTAAAGATGTTGGGCAATAGTGTTTTAGGATATTATTTTAAATTAAATACTATAGGTAAGTTTACTAAATTTAGGAGTGTGCGAAAATTAAATGGTACTGATTAGAATGACACAGATCAACTAATAGATACTCTAGGAGAGTACTTCTTCATTAGATAGTCAAGAATATCAAAATAGAATAAAAGGTGTGATTAAATATAATAATCTTGATAAGTTCTCTAGTTCTTGCTAATCCTAAGCTGTTTAAATCTTGTTTGTTATAATCTACAAAAATATTTATATTGATAAAGTTTGTTGCTGATCTGCACTTAAATTATCAGGAATTTTTAGTTTAAAATGATTATATGCTAATAAAGTAGCTATGCGCCCTCTAGCTGTACGCA
This sequence comes from Ornithodoros moubata, assembly GCA_029532675.1. Lineage (NCBI taxonomy): Eukaryota > Metazoa > Arthropoda > Arachnida > Ixodida > Argasidae > Ornithodoros > Ornithodoros moubata. The sequence continues at coordinate 301,330 of JARGYV010095691.1, forward strand.
TAATATATCCTTGCTGTATTAAATAAGGTTCAATAACATCTTCAATAGTACCCTTTTCCTCACTTAGAGCTGCTGCCATTGTATCTAAACCTACAGGTCCTCCTGCAAATTTTTCCATTAAAGTAAGTAAATATCTATGATCCATATGATCAAAGCCAACTGGATCGACTTTAAGCATAGTCAAAGCTTTATCAGCAATTTCAAAGCATATTACTCCAGAACCTTTAACTTGAGCATAATCTCTTACTCTGCGTAAAATCCTATTAGCAATTCGCGGTGTTCCTCTTGAGCGTTTTGCAATCTCCATCGCACCATCAGCAGTGATATCTAAATCTAACAACTTTGCTGAACGATAAACAATTTTCGACAGATCTTCTATCGAATAAAACTCTAGGCGCTGAATAATTCCAAATCTATCGCGTAATGGTGAAGTTAAAAGCCCTGCTCTTGTAGTTGCTCCAACGAGTGTAAATGGCGGTAAATCAATTTTTATAGATCTCGCAGCTGGGCCTTCACCTATCATTATATCAAGCTGATAATCCTCCATAGCAGGATATAGAATCTCTTCTACAACTGGACTTAAACGATGAATTTCATCAATAAATAAGATATCATTCTCTTCAAGATTAGTCAAAAGTGCTGCTAAATCACCTGCTTTTTCTAGAACAGGGCCACTTGTTTGTTTGAGTTCAACACCCATTTCATTAGCAATGATATTTGATAAAGTTGTTTTACCTAAACCAGGAGGTCCAAATATAAGTGTGTGATCAAGAGCATCATTACGTGCTTTTGCTGCTTGAATAAAAATTTCCATTTGTTCACGTACAGCTGGTTGTCCCTCATATTCTGCCAAAGTCTTTGGTCTGATAGCTCTATCTATAATATTTTCATCATTAGTTTGAGCTGTATTAGCTGAGATTATTCTATCTGTTTCGATCATACTTTAGTTTTAAAACAAAATTTAGTAGGAATTATAACATTTTTATCTTCTATATTGACAATACTATTGTGCTGTATAACCACCATCTATAGGAATTAAACCACCAGTCATAAACTTACTTTTATCACTAAGTAAAAAAATTACTAATTCAGCAATTTCTTGAGGCTGCGCAATTCTATTTAAAGGAAATTCTTTTTCTTCCTGCTTTTGCGCTTCATCAAAGGATATTCCAACATTATTTGCATATTTTTGTATCAAATTTCGATACAAATCTGTATCAACAGTACCAGGACAAACTGTATTAACTCTAATCTGATATTTGGCTAAATCTAAAGCCAATGATTTAGTCATTTGTGCAATAGCCCCCTTACTTAAGGTATATGCAAAACTATTTGGTTTGGCAATAAAGCATTGATCAGAGCCGTTAAATACTATTGAGGCACCTGTTTTGAGATTATTTTCTAAACCTTTGATAAGATAAATACTTGACCAGACATTCAAATCTAATACCTTTTTGATACTTTTAATATCTATATCAAAAATAGAACCTTTTATCAAAATCGCCGCATTTAAGAAAATCCCGTCAAAGCTAACATCTTTAATAAGATCTAAAGCTTTAGAAATATCTTGTTGTTTAGTCAAATCAACTCTGATAAATCTTAGGTTTTTAGTAATAAAACTTTCTTGTATATCTATATTAATAACACTATTAATTTCATCTTGTAAAAGTAGTTCGATAACTGCCTTACCTATACCATTTGAACCGCCTGTAACTAAATAATTTGCCATAGTTTATAAACTAAATCTCATCATCTAACAAATAATATATGATAAGCTTTGAAAAAGATAAATATTTTGTCTAAAATCTAATTATCAACTCGATATTACGTGGAGATAATTACTGTGGATTTAAAAGACTTTAAAAAGATAGAACTTTCTCACTTTACAGATGCTAAATCGGTCAGTTACCTAAGAGATGACATTAATCATCTTTTATATTTAGATAGTCCAGCTTTAGAGGTGTTTCGTGACTTTAAAGAACATGATGCTCTAGTCGTTAAAGCAGATGTAAATTTAAAAGACATAAAAACCAAATTGATAGATAATCATAAAGATTTTATTCTTGTAACTGATGGAGAAGATAAAGTCATTGGAAGCATAGCTTTACATTATATAGAAAGTCAAAGATTACAGGAAAGAGCTAGAAGTTCTGGCGTCAAACCTACAGATCTGACAGCAAATGATATTATGTTACCAATAGCTATGGCTAATGTCGTTTCATACTCAATTATTGAAAATTCAAAAATAGGTCATATATTAAATACGCTAATTAATTCGGAATATAACCATATCATAGTTTATGATGAAGATAAAAATGATAAAAAATATATTCGTGGCTATTTTTCTTTACCTTATATTAGAAGAAAGCTTAGCCTAGATGTATATCATGTTTACCAAAAAGAAGGGATTTCAAACTTAAACAAAGATATATAATAGTACCTTTATTATTTTTGAGTTAGAGCATAATCATTTTTATAATACGGAATAAATACCCCAGCCATTGCTTGGAATATATGGTTATCTGTTTTAAATTATCAAAAGCTTTACCTGCAAGAATTTTCTTTTTAAGATCATTCCCACCAAGGGTAATAAGAACTATCTTAGTATTTTTAGTTACTTTATTAATTATTGTAACACTTGTCGAGTGGTTTCACCAGATGTACCCATATTTATAACTGGCTGATTGAGCATTTCAGCAAGCTATGATGGATAGTTGTCTTTTTTTCCACATCCCATATCCTGGTGCTGTAAAACTATAACCAAAAGCTACAATAGTTTCGCTTTGAGGTTTATTTAGCATTAACTATTAATATTATCAAAATTCTTAAAACATAATTATTGATATAATCTTAGTTTTGAATAGCTTAAGCAAATAATTAAGCTTTTATAAACTATTTTAATAGTTTATCTAACTCTTGAGATATCTTTTCAACACAAAGATTACTTTGAGCTAATAATAAATCTTTTGTGCCATGATTGAGAAATTTATCTTGAAGACCAAAATTTCTAACAGTTATTTTTTTGCTAAGATCTTTGGCTACAAAATATTCATTAACAGCAGAGCCTGCCCCACCAGCAATACAATTTTCTTCTAAAGTTAATATTATCTCGTGAGTTTGAGATACTTTATTAAGCATAGTTTCATCAAGTGGTTTGACAAAACGCATATCTATAACTGTAGCATGATATTTCTCAGCTAGTTGTTTGGCTATAGGTAATAATGTTCCAAAATTTAAAATTGCTATTTTTGAACCTTGTTTTATCATTTTCGCTTTACCTATTTGTAGGTCTAATTTATCAGTAATTTCAGCACCAATACCAGCACCACGCGGATAACGCACCACAGCTGGACCATTATATTCATAACCAAGCTCCAGCATATGATAAGCTTCGTTCTCATCACTTGGTGTCATAATTACATGATTAGGGATACAGCGCATAAATGATAAATCAAAGCTACCATCATGAGTCGCACCATCAGCACCAACTAGACCTGCTCTATCAATCGCATATAGTACATCTAAATTTTGTAGAGCTATATCATGTATTACCTGATCATAAGCTCGCTGTAGGAATGTTGAGTATATTGCTACGACTGGTTTTAGCCCTTGACAAGCCAAGCCACCAGCAAATGTAACAGCATGCTGCTCAGCGATTGCCACATCAAAATATCTATGCGGATATTGTTGTGAAAATTTAATTAAATCAGAGCCCTCTTTCATTGCTGGTGTTATTCCAACTAAACGCTTATCTTTGACAGCTTTCTGACAAATCCAATTACCAAAAATATTTGAATAAGTTGGTTTAGAAACTTTGGTAGTTATATTCTCACCGCTATGAAAACTTGGCGCAACATGATGAAATTTAATCGGGTCCGATTCAGCTTTTGTATAGCCTTTACCTTTTTTAGTAATCACATGTAAAAGTTTTGGACCCTTGTGATCTTTTAGTATTCTTAAAGTTTTGACCAATTCTGTAACATCATGACCATCGATAGGACCAACATAATAAAAACCTAAATCTTCAAAGAAATTTGCTGGTACAAACATACCTTTGGTTTGAGTTTCAATCTTTTTGACAAACTCAAATATTGGCGGAATATTTTTTAATACTTCCTTACCTTTTTCACGTATAGAATTATAAAAACCACCAGAAATAATTTTACTGAAATGTGCCGAAAGTCCACCAACATTATCAGAAATCGACATCTCATTATCATTAAGGATAACAAGAATATCTTCCTTGATACCGCCAGCATGGTTTAAAGCTTCAAAAGCCATACCACCAGTTATAGCACCATCACCGATTATTGCTACGGTATTAGAGAATTTACCTTGTAATCTGTCACCTATAGCCATACCTAAAGCGGCACTTATAGAGGTACTTGAATGCCCAACTCCAAATGTGTCATATTCACTCTCACTACGTTTAGGAAAGCCTGAAATTCCACCATCTTTTTTAATCGTGATAAGTTTATCTTTTCTACCAGTGAGAATTTTATGAATATATGTCTGATGCCCTACATCCCATACGATATTATCATATGGAGCATTATAAACATAATGTAAAGCAACAGTTAACTCTGTAGCACCAAGACTACTTGCAAAATGCCCGCCACTTACATCTAAAGTATCTACTAAGAAAGCTCTTAGCTCTGATGATAAAATTTTGAGCTGACTCTCAGGAATTAGCTTAAGATCAGATGGGGCATTTATTTTATCTAAAATAGTATATTTTGACATAGCTTAAAATCTTCATCTAACTCAAAGGTATATAAAATACTTTTATAATTAAACATTTATGTTATAGCATAGAAATGCGTTATTCCCATTCAATTGTTCCAGGTGGCTTTCCTGTCACATCATATACAACTCTTGATACTTGTTTTACTTCATTTACAATTCTATTTGAAACTAGTGATAGAAAATCATAAGGCAGGTTAGCCCATGTTGCCGTCATAAAATCAATACTTACTACAGCTCTTAGAGCTACTACATACTCATATCTACGCTGATCGCCAACTACACCTACCGATTTAACAGGAAAAAATACTCCAAAAGCTTGTGAAATATAGTGGTATAAATTATGTTTATAAAGCTCTTCTGTAAATATAGCATCAGCCTTTTGTAACGTTTTTACATACTCTTTCTTGATTTCACCCAATATACGCACACCTAAACCAGGACCAGGAAATGGGTGTCTATAAAGCATATTATAAGGTAATCCTAAACCTAAACCTAATTTACGAACTTCATCTTTAAAAAGTTCTCTTAATGGCTCTAAAAGTTTAAGTTTCATCTCTTTTGGTAAGCCACCAACATTATGATGAGATTTAATCACATGTGCTTTAGATTGGTTATTACCAGCTGATTCAATTACATCACTGTAGATAGTACCTTGGGCAAGCCATTTAGCATTCTCTATCTTAGCTGCCTCTTCATCAAAAATATCAACAAACAGCTTACCTATAATTTTACGCTTTTGTTCTGGATCACAGATACCTCTTAGAGCATCTAAGAATCTATTTTTTGCATTTATACGAATAACATTAATATCCATACGCTTTGCAAATACTTGCATAACCTGATCACCTTCATTAAGGCGTAGTAAACCAGTATCTACAAATATACAAGTTAACTGATCTCCGATAGCTTCATGTAATATTGCTGCCACTACAGAAGAGTCAACACCACCAGATAGGCCTAAAATTACTTTATCACTACCAACTTTTTGCTTAATTTCTTTTATATCATTTTCGATAATGTTTTCGATATTCCACAGAATATCACAACCACAGATATTAACGATAAAGTTCTCAATAATTTGCTTACCATTCTCTGTATGAGTTGTCTCTGGGTGAAACTGTACACCGAAAAAAGACTTAGTCTTATGTGCAACTGCTGCTACTGGAGCATTTGTCGAAGATGCAATTATCTCAAAGTGCTCACCAGTTTGAGTGACTTTATCACTATGACTCATCCAAACTAGCTGTTCATGCTTCATATTTGAAAATATGTTATTTGTTGAATTTAGGATATTTATAATTGCCCTACCAAACTCACTTTGATCAGCTCTTTTTACTGCACCACCATGCTGCATTACCATTGTTTGCATTCCGTAGCAAATACCTAAAACAGGAACTCCAAGCGCAAAAACTATCTCAGGAGCTTTGACATCAGAATCATAAACTGACTCAGGACCACCTGATAGAATTATGCCTTTTGCTTGATAATCTTTAATAAAATCAGCTGTTACATTATAAGGAAAAATTTCACAAAAAACACCTACTTCTCTTACTCTACGAGCAATAAGCTGGGTATACTGTGAACCAAAATCTAAAATCAAAATCTTATGATTATGTATATCTGTCATTTTTATAAAAATAAAGATTTTCTTAAAGGGGTATTTTAACCTAAATGAAGTTGATTGTAATTAGCTTTTAATGATAAAAATAATATTTAAGTATTTTTAAGATTTTCTACTTCTAAGAGAACATCTTTAATATTTTCTTTAATATCTTTAGTAGAAGCTTGGGTAATAATAAATATTTTGAGAAAAATAACACACTTCCCAATTGTAATTAATAAATTATCATAAGGAAAAGTTACTAAGTTTAATTCATGGATATATGAAATAGCCCACAAACATATAATATAAGCACAAACAAACCATGTTTGTTTAAGCACTTGAATAAAATGTTTGCGCATAAAAACAAACCAATATAGTAAACATGCAAGGGCTACTAGGATTACTAAACATAATAAATTAAAAGTTCCTGACCAATACATAAAATATGAACAAGATATAAAACCTAAATAACCAAATAGCTGGTAATAAGGAAGCTTAAACTTTCTCTCAATATGTGAAAACTTATCTCTCAATATAATCAGCACTACAGGACCTGATAAACAGCTAAATAAAACTAAAGATGATAAGAAATTTACCAAAGATGTCCAAGTTGGAAATTGAAACAAAAAAACTAAACCAACAAAAAAGTTAATCCAAATACAATAGATTGGCACACGATTTTTTATTTAATCTTGTTAGAACTGATTTTTTGAAAAACTCTAAGCCAAATGCCTGCAAAACCCTACCAGTAACAGCTGTATAAACGTTACCTGTACCAAGAGGTGCTACGATTGCATCGATAAAGAGTATAGTATAGATAATATGCAAGCTAAATAAACTTAGTAAACCTAAAAGTGGAGCTACTCCAGCATTGAAACCATTGACTGATTCAGGAACACAAAACATAAACAACAACGATAAAGATATATACATTGTTAAGTCGACAACAACTGGAGCTATCAAAGATAGTGGGATTGCTAGTTTAGGATTCTTAGCAGAGTTTGCAACTATTAGACCATTTTGGAATCCTGAAAATGCAAAAGCTAAGCCCGAACCTGTCACAGCTAATAAAATATGCTCGAAATTTACACTTATATGAGCGGTATTAGCATGATAATTCTTAAAAGATCCATAGAATGCTAACATCCCTACGGTAATAGCTATAGGCAAAAATATCTTCCAAATACTCACAATTGAATTTATCTTTGCAATATTTTTTAGCTGATAAGTATTTAGGTATGTCAAACTTAGCATGATTAAAAATGCGACAAAAACTCCATAATACGATAAAAAACTCCTGTTGAATCTGAAACAACTAAATTTGGGAACCAAAAGCCTAAATACTGCACTACAGATTGCGCCTCTAATGGTAAATAAACAAGATAACTATCCATCCTAAGGCAACAAATAAAAAGCCTAATGTACGCGAATGAGTAATACTTAAAAATCTCATTGCTCCAGAAATTATAGGTAGTATTGAGGCTACTTCAGCAAAACATAATGCTATAAGCAATGTCAGCAAAGCTGTAATAAACCAAGAAATTATTACTCCTTGACCTGCTGTTTGGAAACCATAATATGGCGAAAATAGCCAACCACTACCAATCATTCCCCCAGTGGAAATAAACACTACAGCCATTGTAGATAGTTTTTTCATCACTATCCTTTTATTTATAATAATTTATATCTATTTAGTAATTATTATCAGATTAAATCTAACAAAACAAATTAATTATTTGGTGTTTGAAACTAAACTCTGGATATTGAACACCGACAAAATACAAACCATGTGCTTTAACTGTCTCTGCTGCTTGTATTCTATCTCTGGCTTCTAATACAGATTTAATCCAATCAGGAGATTTAAAACCCAAACCTACTTTTAATAATGAGCCTATAAAGTTTCTAATCATGTGATGTAAAAAAGCATTACCAATAACTTCAAAAACAATAAAACTACCCTGCTTGATAAACTCGGCTTTTTGGATATTTCTAAATGGTGTATTTGACTGACATTGTGATGACCTAAAAGAACTAAAATCTTGCTCACCTAATAAGTACTTACAAGCTTGATTCATTTTGTCTATATCAAGCTCTCTATTCTCCCATAAACAATGCTCAGCAAAAATTGGTGAGCTAATTGGTGAATTATAGATAAGATAATTATATGTTCTATTTAAAGCAGTAAATCTTGAGTTAAAATCATTATTAACCTCTTTGACTGCTAATATTTTAATATCTTGAGGTAGCAAAGCATTTGCGCCACGCTGCCACGCACTTAATGGTCTATCTGCATCTGAATGAAAATTAACTATCTGTGAAGTAGCATGCACACCTGTATCTGTACGCCCTGCACAATTGACTTCTATGATTTGATTGGCTATTTTTGACAGTGCTTTTTCAAGTTCTGATTGAATACTTGGTGAATGAGACTGCCTTTGCCAACCATAGTAGTTTTTACCAAAATATTCAATTTGTATTAGGTAGTTTTTCATAGAATTTTATTTAAAAAATAATATGGATAATATTGTACCAAAATTTAGATTCAAGTAGTTTACTTTACTAATAAATAATTCAATACTTACTAACCATTCTGTGTTTAAATCCCAACTAACACTTTTTCTGAATAAATATAGCGAGTGATTTCAAGTTGAAAGATTAGCATCTGCCTTTAGATTAAATCAACAGTCTTTAGTATCTTAGATATTCTGTAACTATTGAAATATCAGTAGTTTCTTCTGTTACTCTACTGCGAGGTAGTTCAGAAATATCCTCTTGGGTACTGTAATGGTGACAGATATAGCTTTCATGGTTGGAGTTTTGGGAATATTAGGTTCAAGAATTAATAACAACTTACATATTTTTCTTATTTCTTTAGCAATTATCGATGATGTATGTTCAGTACTTGTAGCAACTCTTTTTTATAGTCATCATTTATATTGGTTGGTATTATACTAGCGATAGAAGTATTAATAATAATTCATTTGATGACTTGAGCTGTATTCATAATCTAAATCATCGGATGTATAATATGGGTTTGTTTGATACTTCTGGAGTTCATGCTACGATTGTAGAAGTGATTTTAGGTTTCATGACTCCTTCTAGAAGATGAGTTGATGATACAAGGTTATAAATATTCTTAATAATTATACAACCAAATCAATAATTACCTTTGGATTCCCACTTATTAAAAAATCCAAAAATAAAAAAAATTAATAAGAATAAGATTTTCTTAATGTTTTTTTAGCTCTGCTGATAGCAGCCCTTTTAGCAATTTTTCTTTTCTCTGTTGGCTTTATAAAAGTTTTTCTTTCCCTAAGTTCTTGTTTAATACCAGCTTTTTCGCAAGCTCTTTTAAAGTTTCTTAGACTAATATCAAAAGGCTTTTTGGGGTCAACTATTATTCTTGGCATATTATCCTCTCTTAATTTTAGAATATTAAGAACAATTAAGTCCTTTTTAGGTTAAAATAATTATTAGTAAAATAAAGAATGAAGTATCTAAAGAAGATTTAGAGGCTTTATTTTATTTACACCTAAGTAATAGTAATACAAAGTAGCTATTAAAGATATTATATTTATCAAATATCTGGTATGTAACTAAGAATATTGACCTATTTAAGAGTATAATGACCTTTTATTAGTTAATAATGGTATTTTAATGATTAATCCAAAGAGTAAATTATTGATTTTAAAAACAATAAAATGTTAGAAATTATTTTTGATGATATAGCTAGATTAGTTAAGAAAATAAAAAAATCAAAAAAATAAGTATTTGCCCAAGCAGCAGAGATGAGCATATTAAATACGGAAATCATGGAGCAGTTCATTAATCTAATTAATCATATGACAGACAACGATTATAATGATGATAAAGAATCATCAATGATAGAAAGTTGTTTAGATTTTCAAGATTTATGATTATATATAAAAAATATAGATAAATATGAAAATGATTTTGATTTAACTAAAATACCTAATTTTCACTAAAAAGCTTTCAAATAATGCTTTCTTACTATATCATTAGTAATAATTATTTATATTGTAACTTTTATTTGACTACTACAAGACTAAATATATCAGAAATTTATTTCCAATATTCTATTCCTTTATAATTAAATCATTAAATTTTAAAACTAAGACCAATGTAATTTAACTTATATAAAACAACAAACAAAAGAAAATAAAATAATGAAACAAGGTATTTGTTAAATTTTTTAATACAACTAAAGGATTCCGATTTATACAACCTCAAGATGGTGGTAAAGATGTATTTGTTCATATTAATGAGGTAGAAAGTGCTGGTTTAAGCTCTTTACGCGAAGGTGAAAAAGTAGGCATCGAAACTGAAGAAAATAAAGGCAAAATAGCCGCTATATTAATATTAAATCTAATTTATTCTTATAAATATTTATAATTATAAGAATACTCTTTTTCTCTGTTTTGGAATAAAATTATCTTTTTATTCTTAATCAAACACTTGTTTATATCTGTGGCATAGCCTTAATTTTATTCTCTTTAGTTAAAGTAATATTAGGTATAATCATTTATTACCTTAGATATAGACCAAGTAGCGCTGTCCAAAGGTAGTTTGAAGCGTGATTAACTCCATAATAATCTATGGTACCTAATTTAAACATAGGATTATCAAATGTAGTTGGTCTAGCAAAAAAGAATCCTATTACTTCATTACAGCTAATATTTATAATTAAACATTTAGGGTTTAATTTTGAAAGATCTTTTTATTAAGTAATTCAATAAATCTCTTACTATAAGATATATTTTTTGGCGCTATAATATACTTACAGACTTTGATTGCATTTGATAATATCCCAAATACTACGACGTGTGCATATAGTTATATCTTTATATCCCATAACCTGTAAAACATATATAGCTCAATGATTTACCCATCCAAAACCTATGATTAATATTTTCTTTTGATCACCATATCTCTTATCAATATCTTTTAATTAAAAGAGCGTGTAAAACAGCACAATAACCTGCTAACTTATTAGTTTGACAAAAAATCTGTTAATTTATGTTTTTATTTTTATTAAAAGAAATCGTTGCTTCAAAAAAATAAGCGTTAATTTTTTATCAATAGCTAGCTGTGTTATTTCTTTGTTTTTGACACAATCTGTCCAACTTCAAATTGTACTACCTTATTTAATTTCAGCTAAATCTTTGGTTGTTGGAGCTATTAATATTACATTTCCGGTATTCTCTAATATTTCTTGGAGTGAAAATACTTCTGCTGTTAAACTAGCAATTCTCATCAGAAACCTCAAAAAGATTCTCCATAACTAGTCTCAAATATAAGCTTATTTCTAATATCTCTAGGTATTTTTAATAAAAGCTCTAGATTAATAGGCAATCTTTTTTCATTTCTTGAAATTGCTATAACTCCATATAATTGCTTATTCATAATTAATTCCTTATATATTTACCAACACTATAAGACCTAAAGAAATACTTTGAGCCATATATTACTTATATCAGCGTTAAAAAATTTAACAGATCAAAAAAAGCTGACAATTTAAAGTCTAGCTAAGAATGAATTTATAGCGAACTTGATACTTAAAAGATTAGGATCTTTTCAACTATTGACTGATTAATTGTATAACCTTGTGCTATGTGCTGTTTTAAAGTTTGTGTTGCCCACTTTTCTAAAGTAAATAGCTTTAGATGACTTTGTCATCTAGCCAACTGCTAAACTATACCAAGGTTATATATTTCGATATTTGTTTTGCCGTTCTAGAACCTTCTTTCTGGACTTGTGCAATTTTTGCACATTTTGAGTTTTTATCCGTCTCATTATCTAAATATATATTTCTATATACTTATAACCACACTTCTTTCAACTTCAAAAATACTAGCTATATCTTTTTGACTAGCCTAAATAATTTCACTCTCGAAATCAACTTTTAATTTTAAAGCACCATTTTAAAGCTGATATATTATTAAATCTTTTCTTCATTCATTTGTTAATCTCTTATTTTAGAGTCTCAAGATTGAAGCTTATATTTTCAATACTATAATCAAACACCTATATAAATATAAACTCAAACCACTGTCAAACTATTATCTATTACTAATATACTACTGATGTGATTATGGATATAATAAATTCTAATGAGCTAATTTTGTGTTTTGTTAGGATATATAACTATAATATATATGACAGTTGTTGGGTTAGATAAACTAATAAGTAAATATGAATTGATTTTTTATTTTAGAATATATGTAATTTTAAGAATCTAAACTATTATATTTACACTTTTACTTCCATATTTTAATGCTAATATTAATACTTAAGAACAAATTATAAGCGCGAGTAAATAACCAATTACTAAAATAAAATCATTTTTTATTATCCCATATAATTATAATATACTTAATGTTTGAATAAATATAAAAATGGAAAAAGTTATTATTGATATAGACTTAGATGATTTAGTTTTATATATTGATCGATTGAGGATCAAATACTATTGTATTTAGTACTAAAACAAAACTAATTAAGAAAACAATTAAATCATTAATACCACATATATTACCATCTTATTGATATCTATATATAAATTAATTTCTAAAACTTTAATAGAGTAAAATATAAATTCATTTTGTCTCAACTCTATATTTTTTTGTTTTTTTCTAATTCAATATCTTTTTTTCTAGTTCAGATTGCAGTTTTTTCTGCTTAGTAATATCAACTGATATCCCCACTAGCCCAATTACATTACCTTTTTTATCTCTTAAACAAGTTTTTTTAGATAAATAAGTTCCAATATCATTATTCTTTGTTGGGTAATTTTCTTCATACTCAATAGTAGTTGCATTTTGAATAACTTACAAATCATTAAACCATATATTTTTCCCAATAAATCTTTATTATTAAAAAGCTCAAGTTCAGTTTTATAAAAGACATCTTTAATATTACTAATCTTTAATAATTCTGTATTAGATCGATTCATACCTATATATTCACCTTTGGTATTTTTCCAACATATGCTTGCATCTATAGCATTGATTATTTGTTGAAATGTAATGTCTAAATTCTCAACCATAAGATAGTTATACATATTAGTATCTTTAAATTGATTAGCATCAATTGATATTACGATGATTCTTTCAATATCATTGTTGTCGTTTTTAATTATTTTCCTTTGAGTGAAAAAATTTCCATTTTTGGTGCTTTCATTTATATATTTCTCCCGCAAAAAAATATCAGCATTAGTATGAAATGATATTGCTAAAGGCTATACACGTTTATATAAAACTGGTGATATCTGTAAATGGTTAGCTAACGGAGAGATTGAATATATTGGTAGAAATGATTTTCAAGTTAAATTAAGAGGCTTTAGGATTGAACTTGGAGAGATTGAAAATGTCATCTCGGCAATTAATAATATTAAACAAAGCTGCGTTTTAGTTAAAAATGAAACACTAGTAGCCTACTATGTAGCTAATACAGAAATAGATGAATCTGTAATTAAAAATCATTTTGCTCAAAAACTACCTGAATATATGATCCCTAGTTTTTATATGAGATTAGAATCATTCCATCTAACTATTAATGGTAAATTAGATAGAATAGCTTTACCTAATTTCAATATTTCTAATATTAAGCAACAATATCTAGCTCCTACTACTGAATTACAACAAAAAATGTGTCAAATATGGCAAGAGGTTCTAAAGATAGATAAAGTAGATGTCACTGATAATTTCTTTAATATCGGTGGCAATTCTACTTTATCTATTCAAGCAGCATATAAATGACGCAGATATTTGATACTGAAATATCTATAGCTGATATATTTAGATATAAAACAATACAATCATTATTGAATAATGTATCTAATAATGAATTCCAATTAATTAAATATTATTCTAATAATATTTCTATAAGCCTAAAATGATATTTATTCACCCTGCTTTTAGTGGTTGTGAAATATATCAAGATTTTATTGATAGGCTTTCTAATGATTATAACTGTATTGGTATAGATAACTATAATATTTATAATGAAGACAAAATTGATAATCTATCAAAACTATCTAGTTTTTATATAAATCAGTTAAATCTATCTAAAAATGAAACCGTATATATGTTTGGCTGGTCTTTAGGTGGCGTAATAGCTATAGAAATGTCTTATCAATTAGAAAGACAAGAATTTA